>CM060909.1:191041282-191436282 GCA_030737875.1 Allium sativum | reverse complement strand
AGGCACCACCAATGGTACATAAATAAACAAAACACCTTGAGGCATGTTCCATAAATCGGTAAATACAGCAAGATTGCAATTCAAGAATTGTCCTAGGTTATCTCTTGCATCTAATGTATCAAATATCCAATGTAGAATAAGCATTTAAATAAACAAGTCCACCAAGTTTGCCTACAATGTAATACAACAAATATCATTGTAAGAAACAATTGGAATTTTTTCAAAGTTAGCTTATATCATATTTAATAAGACATCATGACAATCAGAGGTTATCACATCATGAACTTACAAGAAAGTATCTTCACAAACAGAGATGGTAACTCCAAAATGTAAATAATGTCATGGGTATAGTGGTTTTAAATTGATAATAGAAAATCAAAATAGCTTGTAGTGTCTAGAGTTACCTTACCAGCTGTAACCTTTCCACAATGTAAAAAATCAGATGTAGTAGCACTGAACTAGGAGCAGAAATAGAAAAGCAGAGAATCGGCAGAAATAGCTAAATATAATAAAAACTAGGATCGACTATTCTACATTTAAAACATGCACCTGGAATTCTCAAACACATGTTTTAGACGTGCTTAACCATAAACTAAGTAACAACATCTTTGTGAGCCTTGCTTCATCTTTAAGCGCTGCAACACAAGTAGCGTGTAATAAATGTGCTTTCCTCTCATTTAGTATGTCACATTGGCCTTTTCACAATCGATGAAAAGAAAAAAAGGGTGGAAAAAAAAACCGATTCTCAGGTTTCTATGGAACAAGCATAACTTCATGCCTATACCAATAATAACTATGATTTGATTTTACAGTTCAATTTTATAATATTATATAAAGAACATGCATTTTCATTGAAAAAATCACCAAATGCTACTTAATATTTTCAACTCTACTGGAATAAGAATGTAATTACATTCTATTTCAATTATGAGAAGGTGCTATTTTGTCCAAACGGTTGACGTCCATTAAAACCTTTAAAAGGTAGCTTTAGAAAATTATTTTTTTCTAAGGATGTTAATATATACAATATTTTTTTACAATTTTGTTTTCATAGATTTACGATGAGACGAGGAATAAAATACATCGTACGCCTGTGCGCTTGCATTAAAACTACCCATAAGAATCAGCACTAAAAGTTATTTACAAGAATCAGAATCAAACATATACTCTAATTAAAAAATATTATATTAAAGTCAAGATTAAAAAATGTTTAAAATTTTCATAAAAAGAGTTAACTTGATTTCTTACTGAAGTAATTTTACGGAAATTTAGTTCACATTCTATGTAGGCTCTTAGTTAACGATGAGTCATTGTTTAGCCCACCATTTAATGTAGTAAGGCTGTGAGATCACATGATAACCAAATCACTAATAACCCTCATCCATTGGCTTAACCAACAAAACATTATTACATATGTTGCATTTATGCATAACAAATGGATCACCTGTTTTTTCTTCTTTGTTTTTTTGATAAACATGTATTCTCAAAACTCTAAGTGACAATATAAAGACTATGTTATCGTAAACATTATAAACTATAAGCCTATCGTCCTGTGTTACTTTTGCACTCTCGGTCTTGGGGTCCTCTAACGATTAACTTTGGTTTAACAATTGCTTGAATTATGAGGAAATACAAACAAATTTGGGTAATCAACCTCAAGAAACTTGGTAGAAATACCATTTCCCTAATGATCATTTTGGAAAGTTCTTCTCTCAGAAGCAAAATTTTGTCTTAAACTCGAACTAACTTAAAACAATGTTGTAGTAGTTAAATCAACATTGGTATACAAGTCTATCCTCATAATTACTTTATCTTTCATGAAAGATTAAAGCTTATACTTTGTGTTAGTTGACCATCAATTTTCCCCCCTAAATATTAAACTATAATTAAAATATCTGAGGATGGAGAGATGCACCTCAAAATTTACGAATGAGATATGAGCGAGGAAAATCGAACGAAAGATATGTCCAGTTGAAAATTCTGAATAGTCGTTATGGAATTCAGGCCCTTAAAAATGGGAATTTTGCAAACGACCTCGGAATTTGACGAAACCACTTTTGTTGGATCCGTGATGTCAAATTATTGCTAGGTTTCAAATTTCATAATTTTTCGAATCAAAATGTGAGCGTGGCAGAGAAAAAAGCGTTTGACCAGTTTCAGTTGATTTTAATCGACTGGAAAATGGCCATTTTTTCAACGGTCTCAGAATTCGACGAAACTAGTTTTGTTAGGACCATATCGTCAATACGAAGCTAGAAAATATTTTTCTAGAATTTTTAGAGTTCGTATGTGACCCCGGTAAATTGAAATGCGCGTTTAAATTCAATATATAGAGTTATATGTTGATTTTGACGAAAACTGATCGAAACAGTCGAATCAGCCTACGATACATATTCCATTATGTTCGGAATGGGGGTAAAACGCTATGGACGACAGGCGGTGGGCCTCGTTTAGAGGTCTTATGTAAAAGTCAACTTTTTTGGGATAAAAAAAATAATTAAATAAAAAAAATAAAACCCTTATCTTCCCTCTGGCCCCCCCTTCAGTTCGATTCAGATCGATAAATAAAAAAAAAGAAAAAAAAAGAAATCGAAGTCGCCGCCCTCCAGGCGCTCCGCCTCGCGCCGCCACCGATCTCTAGTCATCCCCTCCCCGTCGCCACCTTCCCCTCCTCCTCCTGCGACCTTCCGCGAACCCATACCCCTCGAACCCGCATCAACCTCCAACCCCTCCTCCACAGTAAACCGCTGCCACCCCCGCCGACTCCACCTCAGGCCGCGCCACCCTGACCCCGCCTCTGACCAGCAGACCCCCCCTAAAACGCTGTGAGTTTATTTTTATTTTATTTTATATATATTTACTTGTTTTCTTTATTTAATTTAAAGTAAGTTAATTACAAATAAAGATTCAGTTTTATTAGATGATTTACAATGCAAAGTTTAGATTTTTGATAATAGGAAGTATACAATTTTTAATATAGAAAATATATGATTTTTGTAGAAAGAAAGATTTGAACTTTATATATATATTTTGAAAATAAAAATATGATTTTTATGTAGTAGGGATAATAAAAATATAATTTTTATTAAATTAGAGTATTAAAAATATAATCTTTATATTTGAAAAGGCGAAATCTTTTTATAAAGAATAGCATGATAAAAATAGAATTTTTATCTATATAGTAGCGATGTAAAGATAGAATTTTTATCTATTTAGCATCGATGTGCAAATAGAATTTTTATCATATAGCGTGATTATAAAAATTCAATTTTTATATATTGAATAGCGAAGTAAAAATTCGATTTTTATATATTGAATAGCGAAGTAAAAATTTGATTTTTATATATTGAATAGCGAAGTAAAAATTTGATTTTTATATATTGAATAGCGAAGTAAAAATTCGATTTTTATATATTGAATAGCAATATAAAAATGTGATTTTTATATATGTAGTGGCTACGGGCAACGAAAGTGACAAAAAGGCGAGAACGACGAAGATTTCTATAAATGAAGTTTCGTGGATGGGATAGCTTTCGGTGAGAACTTCTCACCTTTTTAAATTTTCTTTTTCTAGTTATATTATAATATATACTAGGATGCAGACGGTGTTTAGTAGCACCCGACACCACTGTTCACAGACCATGGACTTGTTTGTTTGGTTGCATAGATTGGTTAGATTGTTTGATTTGAATTTAAATTGTTTGGTGAATTGAAATTGATTTGATTGATATGTGTATGGCGTGGGCCATCACTAGACCGGGGATAAGGCTAGGTCTTGTCCCGTTTCTAGTATCGTGCCGTTATGCCGCCGAAATTTTCTAAAATAAGTTAGAAAAATAAAAATATCATTTTTATTTTGTAAATGAACTGAATAGAAATTCATGTGTTAAAATAAAATATTTTATCGTTAAAAATATAATTTTTAACGTGAATGTGAATAAATAAATATTCATTTACAAACCGGACGGTTTGTTTATGTACACCTATTTGAAGGACATTGATTGGGACGATAAATTTTACACATCGCCCAGCTGCACAAATAAAATCTGTGTTTGTTGATTTGAAACCCCACACGGGTATTGGGATAAAATACAGCATACACTAATCCCAATAATTAGTTGTATGTCGATTGATTGATTGACAGACTGTTATAAGCGTTAGATATCTATATTTGATGCTTATACAGTGTAGTGCACTTTGGATGATGGTTGATTATTTATCGTTGCTATTATATACATGTGTTGTATGGGATCCATATAGTTAACGCTATATGGTGATTGATTGGGCCTCATTCCAATTTAGAAAATCAAGTATATTATAAAACAAAGGTTCATGTGTTGACCGTACTCATCCGTTGAGAATAGTCATGTGTTGAACGAAATATTTTAATAATAAAATTTACATCTTTATATTATAAAATAAAGGTTCATGTGTTGACCGTACTCATCCGTTGAGATTAGTCATGTGTTGAACGAAATATTTTAATAATAAAATTTACATCTTTATCTTCATAATATAAAGGTTCATGTGTTGACAGTACTCATCCGTTGAGATTAATCATGTGTTGAACGAAATATTTTAACAATAAAATTTACATCTTTATCATATAGAAAATTAGAAACTAACTGGAAAATAGATAAGATGAGTGGTCTCCTGGATGTTGATCTGATGTTGGTTTCGGCCTTCGGGGCTATTATTCAGGGAATTGTTCTCTTACTAATTTACGGTTGGAGTCTAATTTGAAATTTAACAATAGATACCATAATTTTTATAAAATATATTAAATAATAAAAATAGTCACACGTGGACAGTACTCATTCGTTGAGATTAGTCATGTGTTGACAAAAATATAGATTCACGTATTGAATAGAATAAATATTCATTTGTTGAATAGAATAACGGAATTATTGAAATATATAAAGCCGTGTTGATTAGAGATGCGCTATTTTGACGCGAACAATATTTATATCGATTATATTCGTTTTTATAATGCGTATTTGAAAAGAGATAAAAATCAAATATAATAGAAAGCAAATTCGAATTGAATTGAATATATAACGAATACGAATTAGAATTGAATATATAACGAATTTGAATTGAATTGAATAGAAAACGAATTGAATTGAATGGAATTCGATTTGAATTGAATGGAATTCGATTTGAATTGAATATATAACGAATTTGAATTGAATTGAATAGAAAACGAATTTGAATTGAATATATAACGAATTTGAATTGAATTGAAAACGAAATTGAACTGAATATATAACAAATTTGAATTGAATTGAATAGAAAACGAATTTGAATTGAATTGAATAGAAAATGAATTCGAATCGAATTAAAATCGATTTGAATTGAAATCAAATAGAAATGAAAGCAAAAAGGATTTATAATAGAAAATTCAATTTTGATTTGAATTTGAAATAAAGGTTGAAATTGTTTTTGAAACGAATTCAAAACTATTTATAAAATTCATTTTAAATAGTAATCGACGAAATATATATATTATATATTATATATATAATATAATGGCCTGAATAGAATGCGCCGCGCCGCGACAGTTCGAAAATTTCGACCATTGATTTCGAACGAACATTACGTGAGATCCGACCGTCGGATTCTCCTAAAACCGGAACCGTTGGGTTTGTATCGAAAAGAGCTTTCTAACGAATATTAGAAATTTGAAATCTAATGGTTGGATTTGGAGATACGTCCAAATCAAATTTGGAAAAGGTCGTTGTAAGTGCAGTTCGATGGCCGTTGTTGGAAATCGACTGTACGGGCCCTGATAAAATTATTAAAAATATCAATAATTTGTGTAAAATCATAAGAAATGATTTGGGAAAATTGGAATGAAAAAACTCCATATTTGAAAAGATAAAAATAGATTTTTATCGAAATGAACTAGTTTTGAACTGAAATTAAAACCCATTTATTTTTAAATAAATAAATTGGATTTAAAACGGGTTTTAAATAGAATTGATTAGTGGGTTTATCATGAACGGTGTTTTAAATAACACTAGTTCTTTAACCCGGTAATAAATAAAATGTGATTTGGGTTTATCTTGAACTGTGTTTTAAATGACATTAGTTCTTTAACCCTGTAAAAGGAGTTTTAATGAATCGGCAATTAGATTGAAATTTGCATTGATAATCTAAATTATCAAATTTGGAAAATAAGCGAGAATGGAGTATCACCAGTTTTGCTCCAAAGCGATAGTTAAATCTTTAATTAGATTTAAACGTGAAATGGTAATTAATTTTACCGATAACACCGTGGTGTTAGATATGGAGTATTACCAGTTTTGCTTCATGGGATGAATAGGTTGGGATTGGGAAATAAAATAAATAATTACTTCGGTGTGGTTTGCTAATCTCGACTAGTTTGAAAAACCATAATTTGGTTTGAAATGACATCCGAAGGAAGATTAAAGAATAAATTTAAAGAATTTATCTTTGATAAAATTAATGGGAACCTTTCCCTAAGAATGTGAAATTTAGAAACTAGCTGTAGGTTAGTTAAGAAGAATGGTTTCCTGGGTATTGATCTGATGTTGGTTTCGGCCTTCGGGGTTAATATTTGGGGAATTGCTCTCTTACTAATTTACGGTTAGTGACTAATGAGTTGGAATGAGGCGTATGTTGTACTTGTGTAACATTTGTTTTTAATATACGCGGGTTGTTCGGAAAGGCCGGGTTTATACGCATTCTGAATAACCGATTCGACGAGATGTCGAAGATGAAGATGGTGGTTGAAGACCGGAAGTCTTCACATCGTTTGGGTGATTACTGATGATCTTGATTGGGCTGTACACCCACGATGAGGGAATTAGTTGGTGATCATCTAGACGTACTTGGAGATCGATGGATATGCGAGGAAAGTGCCTCCGGTTTCGTTCAGACCCAGAACGAACTTGTAAATGGATTGTGTGTCTGACATTGGATTTTATTCTGTGTTGATTGATTTCTGTTAAATATATATCTGTTTGGCAGCGGAGAATTTATTCTCTTGCTTAACGCCCTTCTCTGAGACGTACGAGCTTAGAGGTTATATATCGATAGATATCAATCGCATGGCATGAATTGCCTGTGTGGCACGCTGAGTTGCATGGATCAAGGCTTCCGTTGAAAACCAAAGTCTTGTGGTTGATGATCAAAGCACGGCCTACGTGGCAGCTTTGTGTATAGCGTGGATTCGCGAGCCTCACACCTCGGTATGAGTCAAAAACGGGATGAGGACCCAAGGAGTGCACGACGTTTCTTTCTAGCTATGGGTGGTGTCGGTGACCTACCAACCCTGACATTTATATACTTTTCACCTTTGTGGTTTGGATGCGAGGCGCCTCGATTATAGGTCCTATAGGGTCGGGAAACGTGTGTTCAGGAATAACTAATCCTCAAACGTAAGAGAGGACCGGTCTTGGAGGATCCCAGGGGTTACCCAGAGTGTGTAGTCCTGAGGCATTTGCTAGAGTGTCTCGAAGTGGAGAGGAGTTTGTCCCTTGCCTCGACTCATGACGGAAATTCAATTTCCAATACGTGTGTTTCGGTTTTATTTGTAGAGCCTAGTATGGCGACATAGTGGGATGGGGCACTCATGCCGTCTATGATTTATATTTATGATTGAAAATGTTTTGACACTATACACTTATTATAGTATCAAATGATTTGTTTTAAACGTACCAAGCATGTTTGGCTGTTATAAGGTAAAACCCTATCCTCCGGCTTGCGTTGCATTGTGAGATGGGATCTGGGTCTTATAATAGCTTCATTTTTCGAAAAATCATTGCGTTGTTTATTCTAAGCACTGGTATTCTTGGGAGGAAACTCATTCCGTGTTATACGGCGTGGTCCCTTGAATTACACTCTTTTAAAGTCAAGTTAATAACTGTTTTAGTTCTCACACCAGTCACATGACTGACCTGGAGTTTATTGTTTTAACCTAAACTCTGGGTGCCCCTATTTTCGACACGGGCAGCTAGTAGTTTTGGTTTTGCTGATTTATATTCACAGGATCCTGGTTTACAGCTGGAATGATATCCGGAAAGCTCTGTATCCGTATATTACTTTCAGTTGTGTTTTATATTATTTTCCGCTGCTATGTAATTTATTGTAATATCTGATATTTATCGAATGTAATTTATTCATACTCTGTATATTCTTGTATTCTGATGGAATTGTTGTAATAAGCAATGAAATGTTCTTCCGTCTGCGTTCAGATTTGTCTTATCCTCACAGTAATTCGTTCTTTCTCATCTCTTCGTAGACCGGGGAAGTTCGGGTCGCTTCATTTGGTATCAGAGCTTTGGTTTACAGAGCTCGAGAACAAGGCACATTAGAACCATACGAAAGAATTCATCAGATATTGGATTAGTAATATCCAATTAGAATGACTCGTTAGAGATAGGATCAGTAGTATCCTAGAACGAGTGTGAAGAGTATATTTTTCAAATAAAAACAATTTTGTTTTGAAAATTTAAATCAATTCTACGTATTTGAATATTTATTTATTTTGAATTTGGACAATCCAATGTATAAAGATTTTGCATATACGCGTCATGAACGTATATTCGAAGTTTTAATATACTAGATAGATATAGGATTACACTCTAGTCGCTCGGAGATGATTTTGATGATGGAGCTCCATCACCAAGATTTATGTTCGTGTTTCGAAGGTGTGATTTCTATATATTTCCATTAGACTGGTGTGAGAACCAAAACTTATATAGATAGATTTATTTGTTGTGATTTGGCATCAAAAACATGATTTTTGACTATATATCAAATTTATGAATTTGAAACTCTAATTCACTAATTGATTGATGTTTGTGTTGTTTGTTTAGTTGTTTGATAATTTTGAACCATTATGCCTAATTGCATCAAATATTGAATTGTATTGAAATTTGGTCACATTTGCTTGCATATACATGTACTTACATTGAACAGGTCATAGCAAGGAGGCTAGAGCAGAGAATAAAATTTGTTTGCCCGACAAATAGGTACATGTTTACTATAATTTATGGTTTTGTTTGGGTGATGATGATTTTATGAGCCTATTGGCTAGCCGCTTGGCTTTTTCTTTTTCTTTTTGAGATCAGAAGGCCTGTATGGCAATTTCGGGATTTTCCCGTGGCTCCCGGTGCAGGAGAGGTTATGGCGAATTTTTTCGAAAATTTAGGGTGTTAGCCAAATTTTTGAAGAATTTGAAAATTCTCAGAAACTGAAAAGTTGGAGAATGGAAGCCAGATCGAACGTAGAGTTGATTAATCAAACCACTTTCGACTTTATTCCTTTTCGGGGACGAAAAGTTTTAAGTGGGGGAGATTGTAACAACCCGAAAATTTGGGCCAGTTTAAAAATTTTATTTTGACAATTTTAATGAATTTTGAACATTTAAAATAGATTATTTTAAATAATATCGACGAGGAATTTATTTTGAATAGAAATCGAACGTATATATTATATACGTCGTCGTTAGAATATAAAATAATTATATAAAATTATAAAAGTAATTGAAAATGGTGCGGTAGTTCGATAATTCGATTTCAAACTTCAATTGAATGTGCCGGGTGCAAAACAAATCGGATTTTAGCGAAACCAAAAACATTACGATCTAATTGATAATATCTTTCCAACGAATCCGAAAAATCAAAATTTCATAGCAGGAATCAAAAGATATGTCCAGTTGAAAATTCTGAATAGTCGCTATGGAATTCAGGCCCTTAAAAATGGGAATTTTGCAAACGACCTCGGAATTCGACGAAACCACTTTTGTTGGATCCGTGAGGTCAAATTATAGCTAGGTTTCAAATTTCATAATTTTTCGAATCAATATGTGAGCGTGGCAGAGGAAAACGCGTTTGACCAGTTTCAGTTGATTTTAATCGACTGGAAAATGGCCATTTTTTCAACGGTCTCAGAATTCGATGAAACTAGTTTTGTTAGGACCGTATCGGCAATATGAAGCTAGGAAATATTTTTCTAGAATTTTTAGAGTTCGTATGTGACCCCGGTAAATTGAAATGCGCGTTTAAATTCAATATATAGAGTTATATGTTGATTTTGACGAAAACTGATCGAAACAGTCGAATCAGCCTACGATACATATTCCATTGTGTTCGAAATGGGGGTAAAACGCTACGGACGACAGGCGGTGGGCCTCGTTTAGAGGTCGTATGTAAAAGTCAACTTTTTTGGGATAAAATAATAATAATAATAATTAAATAAAAAAACCCTTATCTTCCCTCTGCCCCCCCCCCTTCAGTTCAATTCAGATTGATAAATAAAAAAAAGAAATCGAAGTCGCCGCCCTCCAGGCGCTCCGCCTCGCGCCGCCACCGATCTCCAGTCATCCCCTCCCCGTCGCCACCTTCCCCTCCTCCTCCTGCGACCTTCCGCGAACCCATACCCCTCGAACCCGCGTCAGCCTCCAACCCCTCCTCCACAGTAAACAGCTGCCACCCCCTGCCGACTCCACTTCAGGCCGCGCCACCCTGACCCCGCCTCTGACCAGCAGACCCCCCCTAAAACGCTGTGAGTTTATTTTTATTTTATATATATTTACTTGTTTTCTTTGTTTAATTTAAAGTAAGTTAATTACAAATAAAGATTCAGTTTTATTAGATGATTTACAATGCAAAGTTTAGATTTTTGATAATAAAAAGTATACAATTTTTAATATAGAAAATATATGATTTTTATAGAAAGAAAGATTTGAACTTTATATATATATTTTGAAAATAAAAATATGATTTTTATGTAGTAGGGATAATAAAAATATAATTTTTATTAAATTAGAGTATTAAAAAATATAATCTTTATATTTGAAAAGGCGAAATCTTTTTATAAAGAATAGCGTGATAAAAATAGAATTTTTATCTATATAGTAGCGATGTAAAGATAGATTTTTTATCTATTTAGCATCGATGTGCAAATAGAATTTTTATCATATAGCGTGATTATAAAAATTCGATTTTTATATATTGAATAGCGAAGTAAAAATTCGATTTTTATATATTGAATAGCGAAGTAAAAATTCGATTTTTATATATTGAATAGCGAAGTAAAAATTCGATTTTTATATATTGAATAGCAATATAAAAATGTGATTTTTATATATGTAGTGGCTACGGGCAACGAAGGTGACAAAAAGGCGAGAACGACGAAGATTTCTATAAATGAAGTTTCGTGGAGTGGGATAGCTTTCGGTGAGAACTTCTCACTATTTTAAATTTTCATTTTCTAGTTATATTATAATATATACTAGGATGCAGACGGTGTTTAGTAGCACCCGACACCACTGTCCATAGACCATGGACTTGTTTGTTTGGTTGCATAGATTGGTTAGATTGTTTGATTTGAATTTAAATTGTTTGGTGAATTGAAATTGATTTGATTGATATGTGTATGGCGTGGGCCATCACTAGACCGGGGATAAGGCTAGGCCTTGTCCCGTTTCTAGTATCGTGCCGTTATGCCGCCGAAATTTTCTAAAATAAGTTAGAAAAATAAAAATATCATTTTTATTTTGTAAATGAACTGAATAGAAATTCATGTGTTAAAATAAAATATTTTATCGTTAAAAATATAAATTTTAACGTGAATGTGAATAAATAAATATTCATTTACAAACCGGACGGTTTGTTTATGTACACCTATTTGAAGGACATTGATTGGGACGATAAATTTTACACATCGCCCAACTGCACAAATAAAATCTGTGTTTGTTGATTTGAAACCCCACACGGGTATTGGGATAAAATACAGCATACACTAATCCAAATAATTAGTTGTATGTCGATCGATTGATTGACAGGCTGTTATAAGCGTTAGATATCTATATTTGATGCTTATACAGTGTAGTGTACTTTGGATGATGGTTGATTATTTATCGTTGCTATTATATACATGTGTTGTATGGGATCCATATAGTTAACGCTATATGGTGATTGATTGGGCCTCATTCCAATTTAGAAAATCAAGTATATTATAAAACAAAGGTTCATGTGTTGACCGTACTCATCCGTTGAGAATAGTCATGTGTTGAACGAAATATTTTAATAATAAAATTTACATCTTTATATTATAAAATAAAGGTTCATGTGTTGACCGTACTCATCCGTTGAGATTAGTCATGTGTTGAACGAAATATTTTAACAATAAAATTTACATCTTTATCTTTATAATATAAAGGTTCATGTGTTGACAGTACTCATCCGGTGAGATTAGTCATGTGTTGAACGAAATATTTTAACAATAAAATTTACATCTTTATCATATAGAAAATTAGAAACTAACTGGAAAATAGATAAGATGAGTGGTCTCCTGGATGTTTATCTGATGTTGGTTTCGGCCTTCGGGGCTAATATTCAGGGAATCGTTCTCTTACTAATTTACGGTTGGAGTCTAATTTGAAATTTAACGATAGATACCATAATTTTTATAAAATATATTAAATAATAAAAATAGTCACACGTGGACAGTACTCATTCGTTAAGATTAGTCATGTGTTGACAAAAATATAGATTCACGTATTGAATAGAATAAATATTCATTTGTTGAATAGAATAACGGAATTATTGAAATATATAAAGCCGTGTTGATTAGAGATGCGCTATTTTGACGCGAACAATATTTATATCGATTATATTCGTTTTTATAATGCATATTTGAAAAGAGATAAAAATCGAATATAATAGAAAGCAAATTCGAATTGAATTGAATATATAACGAATACGAATTTGAATTGAATATATAACGAATTTGAATTGAATTAAATAGAAAACGAATTGAATTGAATGGAATTCAATTTGAATTGAATATATAACGAATTTGAATTGAATTGAATAGAAAACAAATTTGAATTGAATATATAACGAATTTGAATTGAATTGAATAGAAAACAAAATTGAATTGAATATATAACGAATTTGAATTGAATTGAATAGAAAACGAATTTGAATTGAATTGAATAGAAAATGAATTCGAATCGAATTAAAATCGATTTGAATTGAAATCAAATAGAAATGAAAGCAAAAAGGATTTATAATAGAAAATTCAATTTTGATTTGAATTTTAAATAAAGGTTGAAATTGTTTTTGAAACGAATTCAAAACTATTTATAAAATTCGTTTTAAATAGTAATCGATGAAATATATATTATATATATAATATAATGGCCTGAATAGAACGCGCCGCGATAGTTCGAAAATTTCGACCATTGATTTCGAACGAACATTACGGGAGATCCGACCGTCGGATTCTCCTAAAACCGGAACCGTTGGTTTCGTATCGAAAAGAGCTTTCTAACGAATATTAGAAATTTGAAATCTAACGGTTGGATTTGGAGATACGTCCAAATCAAATTTGGAAAAGGTCGTTGTAAGTGCAGTTCGATGGCCATTATTGGAAATCGACTATACGGGCCTTGATAAAATTATTAAAAATATCAATAATTTGTGTAAAATCATAAGAAATGATTTGGGAAAAATTAGGATGAAAAAACTCCATATTTGAAAAGATAAAAATAGATTTTTATCGAAATGAACTAGTTTTGAACTGAAATTAAAACCCATTTATTTTTAAATAAATAAATTGGATTTGAAACGGGTTTTAAATAGAATTGATTAGTGGGTTTATCGTGAACGGTGTTTTAAATAACACTAGTTCTTTAACCCGGTAATAAATAAAATGTGATTTGGGTTTATCTTGAACTGTGTTTTAAATGACATTAGTTCTTTAACCCTGTAAAAGGAGTTTTAATGAATCGAAAATTAGATTGAAATTTGCATTGACAATCTAAATTATCAAATTTGGAAAATAAGCGAGAATGGAGTATCACCAGTTTTGCTCCAAAGCGATAGTTAAATCTTTAATTAGATTTAAACGTGAAATGGTAATTAATTTTACCGATAACACCGTGGTGTTAGATATGGAGTATTACCAGTTTTGCTTCATGGGATGAATAGGTTGGGATTGGGAAATAAAATAAATAATTACTTCGGTGTGGTTCACTAATCTCGACTAGTTTGAAAAACCATAATTTGGTTTGAAATGACATCCAAAGGAAGATTAAAGAATAAATTTAAAGAATTTATCTTTTATAAAATTAATGGGAACCTTTCCCTAAGAATGTGAAATTTAGAAACTAGCTGTAGGTTAGTTAAGAAGAATGGTTTCCTGGGTATTGATCTGATGTTGGTTTCGGCCTTCGGGGTTAATATTTGGGGAATTGCTCTCTTACTAATTTACGGTTAGTGACTAATGAGTTGGAATGAGGCGTATGTTGTGCTTGTGTAACATTTGTTTTTAATATACGCGGGTTGTTCAGAAAGGCCGGGTTTATACCCATTCTGAATAACCGATTCGACGAGATGTCGAAGATGAAGATGGTGGTTGAAGACCGGAAGTCTTCACATCGTTTGAGTGATTACTGATGATCTTGATTGGGCTGTACACCCAAGATGAGGGAATCAGTTGGTGATCATCCAGATGTACTTGGAGATCGATGGATATGCGAGGAAAGTGCCTCCGGTTTCGTTCAGACCCAGAACGAACTTGTAAATGGATTGTGTGTCTGACATTGGATTTTATTCTGTGTTGATTGATTTCTGTTAAATATATATCTGTTTATTTATTCTCTTGCTTAACGCCCTTCTCTATGACGTACGAGCTTAGAGGTTATATATCGATAGATATCAATCACATGGCATGAATTGCCTGTGTGGCACGCTGAGTTGCATGGATCAAGGCTTCTGTTGAAAAGCAAAGTCTTGTGGTTGATGATCAAAGCACGGCCTACGTGGCAGCTTTGTGTATATTGTGGGTTCGCGAGCCTCACACCTCAGTTTGAGTCAAAAACGGGATGAGGACCCAAGGAGTGCACGACGTTTCTTTCTAGCTATGGGTGGTGTCCGTGACCTACCAGCCCTGACATTTATATACTTTTCACCTTTGTGGTTTGGATGCGAGGCGCCTCGATTATAGGTCCTATAGGGCCGGGAAACGTGTGTTCAGGAATAACTAATCCTCAAACGTAAGAGAGGACCGGTCTTGGAGGATCCCAGGGGTTACCCAGAGTGTGTAGTCCTGAGGCATTTGCTAGAGTGTCTCGAAGCGGAGAGGAGTTTGCCCCTTGCCTCGACTCATGACGGAAATCCAATTTCCAATACGTATGTTTCGGTTTTATTTGTAGAGCCTATTATGGCGACATAGTGGGATGGGGCACTCATGCCGTCTATGATTTATATTTATGATTGAAAATGTTTTGACACTATACACTTATTATAGTATCAAATGATTTGTTTTAAACGTACCAAGCATGTTTGGCTGTTATAAGGTAAAAACCTATCCTCCAGCTTGCGTTGCATTGTGTGATGGGACCTGGGTCTTATAATGGCTTCATTTTTCGAAAAAGCACTGCGTTGTTTATTCTAAGCACTGGTATTCTTGGGAGGAAACCCGTTCCGTGTTATACGGCCTGGTCCCTTGAATTACACTCTTTTAAAGTCAAGTTAATAACTGTTTTAGTTCTCACACCAGTCACATGACTGACCTGGAGTTTATTGTTTTAACCTAAACTCTAGGTGCCCCTATTTTCGACACGGGCAGCTAGTAGTTTTGGTTTTACAGATTTATATTCACAAGATCCTGGTTTACAGCTGGAATGATATCCGGAAAGCTCTGTATCCGTATATTACTTTCAGTTGTGTTTTATATTATTTTCCGCTGCTATGTAATTTATTGTAATCTCTGATATTTATCGAATGTAATTTATTCATACTCTGTATATTCTTGTATTCTGATGGAATTGTTGTAATAAGCAATGAAATGTTCTTCCGTCTGCGTTCTGATTTGTCTTGTCCTCACAGTAATTCGTTCTTTCTCATCTCTTCGGAGACCGGGGAAGTTCGGGTCGCTTCATACCCTATCTCGAGATTTGAAATGTTTTTCAGTTAAGGTCTGAGAGGTAGTTATACCCCAACTTGATTGACTTCGTTTTTAATTTAGAAATGGTTAAGGTTCGAGAGAGAAAGTGGTTAAGTGAATTTAGTAAATAAGTATATTGGTTCGAGTTGTCGTCGCGATGTTGATTTAAACATCTGTTTAAATCCAGGTAAAGAAGAATTGGAAATGTTTTCCCAATAGAATCGGAAATGTAATCAAATATTGAAATTGGAAATATGGATTAGAAATGGAAATGTTTTCCAGTGTTAACGTATATTTTATAAACAAAGAAAATAAGGAAATATGAATATATATATATATATTAGATATATATATATATATATGATTGATGATTGATTGATAGAATTTCCATCCGGAAATAATATCGTTGTTTACACACGTGTTTTCTTTAATAGTTAACTCACCGACTATCGAAGTTTTTGACCATTTTAACGTTGTTAATATGGAGAGACCGATTGGATTATTATCCAAAGAACCACTCTGTATTGGCATAAGCGTTGCGAATCATATATGCCAAAGGTAATTAAAGATGGAGTAAAGTGCAAGGGCTATTGTATAAGTCTTAGATAACAGTGCCTAAGACGGATGTACTAAATGGTGCCTTCGGTTCATCCTATTCCGGGATGGCTTGTATGGATGAATGTCTAACAGAGTATTTCCAGAAAGGTCATGTCCATTGATTTCTTCAACCGTACCAAGAGTGGAAGCGGAGAAGGAAACTTCTTTGGCTAACACGTAATGTACTGTTGTAGACGTCAAATAGTGATTTTCGATGGATCTGACAATGTGGCATTCGAAGTGGAATCTGATGTGATGATAAAGCGTAACCTCAAGCCTCATCAACCGGTAAATGATAGAAATCGGGCAGGTAGCATGGCTATGTAGGTCGCACCTATTAGGGTGTATAATCACATGATCTAAAGTTTCATTTATTTCTAAAAATCTATTGTTGATGTTGTCCCATTCGGGAAACGGTTGCTGATCCCAACCGTTGGTGATATACATTCGATACACTCAAGCGAAATGAGTGGTCGGTCATGTGTGGCCGGGTTGCAAGATGTTCTTGTTGAACCCAGTGTATTCCTCTCTAGAGGTACACTAGCGAAAGGTGGTTCCATACCTTGTCATAATTGGAAATGCATTACCCAATACGTGCTGGCGGTTTTGCTTGTATACTATATATGTAGAACGTGAGATGAAAGCGTTTCTGCTAGATGATTATTATATTGTGGTTGATAGACATTATTATAATATCAAAAGGTTTTTGATATAAAGATATTTTGGATTCTCATAAGGGAAAACCCGTTCCATTATACGGCGTGGTCTTATGAGATATCGTTTACTTGTTCGAACCGTTTTAAACTTTTTTACTCATACCAGTCCCATAACTGACCCGGAGTTTATCTTGTTTTGTTTTCCCTAAACTCTTTGGTGCCCAATTTTGTATGGGCAGTCAAGTAGTCGGGATTTACAGATACTTGAAGAACTGGAGCAGGAGGCTTCAACATTATATAGCTATTATTATTCCGCTGTGTTGTAAGTGTTATACTTGAAAAATGATTTGTATATGTAAGTAAATCTCTTATTTCAAGTTATGTTATATTTTATTCGTTCCGTTGTGAGATTTGTGTTTACTCTGATGTTGTATGTTCTTATTCTTCTTCTATTCTAAGTTTCTATCTTATCTTTCCTCACCCTCTAATTTCTTTCATTAACTATTCGGTTATTTTCGATCCTTGGATGTTCGATATGTGTTGTATATCAGATAACGAAGATCGCATTTTTCCGGGTCGTTACAGTTGGTATCAGAGCTTAAGGTTAAGAGAATTACCTTGGCTCTGTGGCGTGACTCAGTAGAGATGGGGTTAGTAATACCCTAGATTGAGTAGAGTGTATATATACGAGTGAACGTATTTGTTATTGATATAAAAATTTGTTTTATATTGTGGAGATTTATTGGTTGAGTCGTTTATGGATTCTGGTCGATCAGTTTGATCCACTGTATCGGTAGGAGTTTATAAACACTCGAATACGATGGGTCGACACGATATGTTTTGAAAAGAGGGTAAATTAAAATAAGTTTACCCAAGGTATATCTTGATATAGAGAAGATATATGTATATATAAAAATTATAATATAGTGGATATATTGGTTGTTATTATAATCGAGTAAGATTATAAATTAAATGGTTATGTAAATAACCAATCAGAATTCATATAAGTGTTTACAAATGGATTTGGATTAAAAATAAGGAAAATTTAAGATCCTGGGAGATATTAAATTGTTTTACAAGCAGTGTGAATTATATTTTGAAATGAATTTCAAAGTGGAAATGTTTAGAAATGGTTTTATAGTATTGACCTCACTTCGATCGCTGGAAAATAGATTCTGATGATGACAGCTGCATCATCAGTATTCATTTTCGAGTTGTAAGTGAAGAATTACTACCAGAGATACTGTTTTGAATTTGTTTTGGGAAAGACAAGTTGTGTTGAATTTCAAAAAGGAAAATTTGATTTTTGAAAAGAGTAAACTGTTAAAAAAACTCCCAGGGAAAGACTGTTTGAATTAAAAACAAATTTAACAGAAATTTGTGAAAGCAAATTTGAATTAAAGTAAAGCCAGTAAAGTGGTAGCTGAGATTGAATTAGAATGATATCAAGACAAATTGGATTATGAGATTCAAATTTGAAGCGTAATGTGATAATCAAGTTAAGAGTTGGGAATCGAGAAGAAACTCGAGTTGAAATGATATTTGGCTCGGATATAAGCAAATGGTTGTGTTGTGGATAAAAGCAGATTGGAATTTGATTGGGATGACCCTTGTATCCGCTGAATTGATAACAGGTGGAAAGGATAAAATGATATGCCGATAAAAGGTACAAGTTTATATTTCTATTGGATATAAGATTTATGAGCCGAATTGGCAAGCCGCTAGGCTGTTTGATTTTCTTTTGGGATGGAGATGGGTCAGAGAGGCGAATGGTGGTTTGACCTATTGACCAGTACAAAGGAGGTGCTGACAAAAATGTTCAAAAAAATTAAGGCGTTAGAAAATTTTCAAGATTATTGAAAATTTTCGTTGATAAGAATTAATTAATATTTAATTGAAATTAAATTGATCCAGTTGGAAACTGAAGTTAAGAAGTGAACAAATAAGTTATAACCAGTTAATAGAGTTGTTTTCTAACTTAGCAATTTCGAGGACGAAATTATTTTAAGTGGGGAAGAATGTAATGACCCGCACTTTCAGCGGTATTATAATTAATTTATTTAATTATTTAAAGGGTGATTAAAAGGATTTCATGGTCATTGAATTAAATTATAGTGAATATTTAATTAAAATAGTAAATTAAATAATATATTTAATTCTGAAATAATTAGAATTGGCTGAAATGGCGATATGGTGTGAACTGGATCATCTGTGATATTTAATTCAGTTTAGAATTGAATTAGAATAACGAATATATTATTTGAACGACGGTTTGAATGTCTCGTTATAATATAATTAAAATCGAGCTCGAAATGGCGCTGCAGTTCGTAAATTGACGATTCGAACTTCAACTGAATGTACAGGATTCGTTTTAAGCCGGATTTCTATGAAACAAGAAACGTGTGGAGCTGGTGGAGTATATCTTTCTAGTGGAAGAGAAAAATCTAGATTTCGTCGGGTAGATTTTGATTTATGCCCAAATCAAATTTCAGAAAAGTCGCTGTGGAATTCCTTTATAATTTATAAAGGAATTATTTATATTTTTGAAAAGGAATTTCATTTTAAATCGAATATCGATTTAATCGGGATTTGAAATATCGAGTTATAAATCCCAATAGAGCTGTATGGTATTCCGCTGTGAGTATATACGATAATATATATTTTATTTGGATTTAATTTAATTATATTTAAATATATTTATATATTTAAATGGGTCATTCAGAGCTTTAAAAATAGCCAATTTTGCAAACGACCTCGGTTTTCGACGAAACTAATTTTGTTGAATCCGCAGCATCAAATTATTGTTAGATTCCAAGTTCCATGATTTTTCGGGTCACTATGTGGCCGTACAGATTTTTAAAGTGAAAAATAGTCAGTATTTTGATGGTTAAAAATACGCTGTGTGAGCAAACGAAGTCGGAATTCGACGAAACCAGTTTCATTGGGGCCGTAGTATCGAACTCTAGTTGTATGTCCAGTTTCGTGATTTCTTGGGTATTGTACGTGATCATAGGAATTTTTAGAGTGTTAAGTAAGCTAAAAAAAAGGAATGAGTGGATGAGGCTCCTCCAACAAACCAACCTTTTACCTTATAAATACACCCCTAACCATTCTTCTAACCTAATTTTCATTGCTCAAAACCCGCCGTTACTTTTTGTTTCCTCTCAACAAAAATGGCAACAAAAGAAATCAAAAATAATTTGAATAAATTGTTATAAATTGTAAAATATATATAGTTGAATTCAAGTGAGGATGCTCTTCATTCTCGCATGAAATTTACAGGGTTCGAAGTCCATCCTCTGTGTTGCGTTTTCTACCAGCGAACCTAGGGTTCGGGTTTTTGGAGTTTTGAGGGATCGATACTTGGTTTTGTTGTTTGTTTGGAGTTCAGGAGGTCGAGCGGCAGCTCGAGACAGAATCTGGGAGGATACGGTGGAAATTGTGGTCGATGTTTGTACTGTCGACGTGGTGTTAGGCTCGATGTCGGATTCTGACAAAGGGGTGCGAGTGGAACTTGAAGGGGTTGGTGATGAAGAGAATCCGAAGGAGAAGAAGATGGTGTTTTCTGCTTTGATTTTAGTTGAAGGGAAGAGGTGCGGTGTGAGTTTGAAATCGGGGTAATGGCTGTGTATATGGAGCTGGAGCTTGCAGTATTAGAGAAGGGAGAAGAAGCACGGGTGCGGGTACTTGTGGTGTTGGGCCAGTTTATAGCGGTGATGCCCATTCAAATATAAAGTGTTAAGTTTTAGTTTTAATTTAATTTAAATGTTGTACAAACTTATATAGCGTATATCTTTATCATACGTTATCAGAATTAGACGAAACAAGATCCGACAGGATCGTATAGACGGACACTACCCAATGGAACTAACCGGAGGTGGATTGGAGCTCGTGTGAATTTATGGAGAAATAAATTGTTTGATTCAAATCAAACAAACAGTTTATCGTTCTTTAACGATGAACTGCCATAGTGAGTAAATCTCACTAACTTTGAACAGTTTATAATTTCATGTTGTATTTTTAGAACTGTTAAATATTGGCTGATTGACTGTGTGTTGACTGTTTGATTGAACTGCTAGTCAGTTAGTTGAATTTCTATATTGATTCTGTTTAACGGAATATATCATATGGAACTGAAAGTGATGTTGATTTTATTGTGTAACATCTGTGGATGCAGGGAAACTGGTTGGAGGAATCCGACTGGATTCCTCAACAGCTATTTTATTATTTTCATATACTGTGATATATGACGTGGTTTATAATATGTTGTTGATTATATGTGTATGGACGATATTGGTCATCGTGATTTGATGTGTTAAGTACCATAAAATATCGGAATGGAAAAAAGAGATTTTCAAAATGAATATTGAAATTAGATTATTTATAAAATCAAAGGGGTTTTATAAAAGAGATAATATTTATAAAATCAAAGAAGATTTTATAAAGGGATTATTTATAAATGGGATATTTATAAATAGGGAATATGTTTAAGTGGAATTTTATATGAAGGGAAATCTTTATAAATGGAATATTTATAAAGTGAATTATTTATTTAGAATAAATAAATTAGATATTTAAATGGATTATTTATTTGTTAAATGAATAGGATAAGATAAAAGGGATATTTGTTTAGAAAACAAATAAGATATTATGTAGGAAATATTTGCAACACATTTGCAAATAGAGTTGAAAAGGAAATATTCGCAAACCACTTGCAAATAGAATAGAGAAGAAAATATTTGCAAACCATTTACAAATTGAATTTATAAGGGTAATATTTGTAAACCATTTACAAATAAAGATTTAAAAAGGAAATATGGGTAAAGGCATTTAGGAAACAAATAGATTATAAAGGAAATATTTATCATTTGGATATATATATATATATATATATCTAAGTCTGAACTTATATATGAAGAAGTAAACAGATAAAAGGAGCAGATTGATTTATCATTGATATATATAAATTAAGTTAAATATTTATCATTTGGATAAATATAATATATAAGTCAGGACTTATATAAAGAAGAAGAAAATCGATTTCAACATCGATGTTTGAAACTGAATAAAGACAAAGAGTTAATCAGTTAGGGTTAACCAGTTAGGTTAAACCGTAGAGTTAAACCTGTTAGGTTAAACCGTAGAGTTAAACCAGTTAGAGTTAATCAGTTAGGGTTAACCAGTTAGAGTAAAACCATTAGGGTTAACCAGTTAGGTTAAACCGTAGAGTTAAACCAGTTAGGTTAAACCATATAGTTAAACTGTAGAGTTAAACCAGTTAGGTTAAACCGTAGAGTTAAACCAGTTAGAGTTAATCAGTTAGAGTTAAACCAGTTAGAGTTAATCGAACTAGAGTTATTGGATAGAGTTAAATCGAACTAGAGTTATTGGATAGAGTTAAATCAAAATTAGAGTTATTCAAATGGAGTTAATCGAATTTAGTTTATTCGAATATAGTTGAAATGAGTTAATCGAATTTAGTTATTCGAAAAAGTGAATCGAATCAGAAATATTCGAAGCGAGATAATCGAATAGTAGATATTCGAAGTGAGATAATCGAATCAGAGATATTCGAAGTGAGATAATCGAATCAGAAATATTCGAATAGAGTTGATCGAATCTAGTTATTCGACAGGAGTTAAATCGAATAAGATTTATTCGAAGAAAGAGATTTTCGAATATAAGTATTCGAAAGCAAGCAAATCGAATATAAGTTATTCGAATAAGAGTTAATCCAGTAAGAGTTATTAGGTTGGAGTTATTCGAATAAGAGTGAATCCAGTAAGAGTTATTAGGTTGGAGTTATTCAAATAAGAGTTATAGATTAGAGTTAACCGAATAAGAGTAAATAAATTAGTTGTCGTTATATTATTCGAGTTAGGAAATAAAAGTCATATTAAAGATAATATATTTCGGATGCAGGAGATTATAACACCATTGTTATAATCACGTAAACTTGTAAAAGAAGGGGGTTCGTAAGGAAGTGTTAAAGGTTTAAAAGATGAACTTACCCTATTTCGAGATTTGAAATGTTGTTCAGCTAAAGTCTGAGAGGTAGTTATACCCCAACTTGATTGACTTCGTTTTTAATTTAGAAATGGTTAAGGTTCGAGAGTGAAAGTGGTTAAGTGAATTTAGTAAATAAGTGTATTGGTTCGAGTTGTCGTCGCGATGTTGATTTAAACATCTGTTTAAATCCAAGTAAAGAAGATTTGGAAATGTTTTCCGAATAGTATCAGAAACGTAATCAAATATTGAAATTGGAAATATGGATTAGAAATGGAAATGTTTTCAAGTGTTAACATATATTTTCTAAACATAGAGAATAAGGAAATATGAATATATATATATATATGATTGATGATTGATTGATAGAATTTCCATCTGGAAATAATATCGTTGTTTGCACACGTGTTTTTCTTTGATAGTTAACTCACCGACTATCGAAGTTTTTGACCATTTTAGCGTTGTTAATATGGAGAGACCGGTTGGATTATTATCCAAAGAACCACTCGGTATTGGCATAAGCGTTGCGAATCATATATGCCAAAGGTAATTAAAGACGGAGTAAAGTGCAAGGGCTATTGTATAAGTCTTAGATAACAGTGCCTAAGACGGATGTACTGAATGGTGCCTTCGGTTCATCCTGTTCCTAGATGACTTGTATGGATGAATGTCTGACAGAGTATTTCCAGAAAGGCCACGTACATTGATTTCTTCAACCATACCAAGAGTGGAAGCGAAGAAGGTAGCTAACACGTAATGTACTGTTGTAGACGTCAATTAGTGATTTTCGATGGATCTGACAATGTGGCATTCGAAATGAAATCTGATGTGATGATAAAGCGTAACCTCAAGCCTCATCAACCGGTAAATGACAGAAATCGGGCAGGTAGCATGGCTATGTAGGTCGCACCTATTAGGGTGTATAATCACCTGATCTTGAGTTTCATTTATTTCTAATCTATTGTTGATGCTGTACCATTCGGGAAACGGTTGCTGATCCCAACCGTTGGTGATATACATTCGATACACTCAAGCGAAATGAGTGGTCGGTCATGTGTGGCCGGGTTGCAAGATGTTCTTGTTGAACCCAATGTATTCCTCTCTAGAGGTACACTAGCGAAAGGTGGTTCCATACCTTGTCATAGTTGGAAATGCATTACCCAATACGTGCTTGCGGTTTTGATTGTATACTATATATGTAGAACGTGAGATGAAAGCGTTTCTGCTAGATGAATATTATATTGTGGTTGATTGACATTATTATAATATCAAAAGGTTTTTGATATAAAGATATTTTGGATTCTCATAAGGGAAAAACCCGTTCCGTTATATGGCGTGGTCTTATGAGATATCGTTTACTTGTTCGAACTATTTTGAACTGTTTTACTCATACCAGTCCCATAACTGACCCGGAGTTTATTTTGTTTTGTTTTCCCTAAACTCTTGGGTGCCCAATTTTGTACGGGCAGTCAAGTAGTTGGGATTTACAGATACTTGAAGAACTGGAGCAGGAGGCTTCAGGATTATATAGCTATTATTATTCTGCTGTGTTGTAAGTGTTGTACTTGAAAAATGATTTGTATATGCCAGTAAATCTCTTATTTCAAGTTATGTTATATTTTATTCGTTCCGCTGTGAGATTCGTGTTTACTATGATGTTGTATGTTCTTCTTCTTCTTCTATTCTAAGTTTCTATCTTATTTTTCCTCACCCTCTAATTTCTTTCATTAACTATTAGGTTATTTTCGATCCTTGGATGTTCGATATGTGTTGTATATCGGATAACAAAGATCGCATTTTTCCGGGTCGTTACACCAAGCGATGCAACCTCACCCAAAGGCCGTGAGAATTCGTTGTGCGAAACGTAGCGCGGGAGTTCCTTATGTGAAATGATGCGTGGGGGTTTGTTACGCGAAGCGATGCGACCTCACCCAAACCTCGCGGGAGTTCGCTCTACGAAACAATGCGACAAATAAAATCCTTTCCATAGAGAAAGCAATCTCTCCATGGTAGAGATCAACGATGCCCGATGAAGTCTATAATGTCGATTCAATCGGTAGTAGAAGATGGGCATTGGGTTATAAATGACCTCTCCATAGTAGGGGCATCCAATGGAATCTCCGATGTCAGAACTGGTCGACAAAGAAAACAAACGTTGAGCTGTAAAAGTTCTTCCCATAATAAAGACTGATGACGACCTCCTAGGCGGAGGCACGAATATCAAGAGCTTCTCCAAGAATAAGCAGAAAATAAGTCACAGATACGTATTTCCCAAATGTGAAATGTTGTACACCATCATATAAGTTGTTAAAACAATGACGCTTGAAATCCATTTATTAGTTGAATTAGAATATCGTGTTTGTGCAGATAATATTCGACGAGTTATAAACCATTGAATAAGATAGTTCTGTGTAAACACTTCACTCAGTTCAATAATAACATCTGCTATAATCAAAAAATTTAATTGACTAATCTGTTGTCGATATGGGCAGTCGATAATAAACTATTATCCCAGAAATGTGCAATGTTTTTGTTGTTGCCAAATAGGTTGTAACAATGAAAAAAAGGCACAACTATTGTTTTCTTTAGAAAATGTGTATGTCTTCGGTAAAATTCAATGGGTAAACAAGTTCGTAAAACAAGTAAGTCATCTTGAATTAGCCGCGCCCATTTCAGTGAAAATCGAGCACGACCACTGCATTGCGAATTTCACTTGTTTTATGCACTCAAGCCCGAATTAAAACCGGGGCATCCACACATTAATGCAACATTATCAATGACAAACACTCAATACAAAAATTGGAGCGTCTATTAGCGCAACAAAACTTATGCCATAGAGCATTCCAAAGGTGTAATCGAATCATCACCATCGATGCTCAAGACCTGATAATAATGTCGAGACGACAAACTCAGAGTAGAGTTCAATAGCAAATGCGGTACATAACAAGTTGCGATAAAATCCAGAGCATAGCTTATATCAAATACCGGGCAAGTATTTCAAAGCCTATATTTTTAGCAAAAAAAATATACAAGTTTCAAGAAGCAAACGTTAACCCCATTGTAAAACGCAGTTCGAGAATCAGTGTTATATGATGGACTGTTCGCATACGACTTGTGGATGGGTCTAATATTTCACATAATGACTTGCACAGGTCAAAGCCTGACATGGAAATGGTGCATACCTTTGCAATATTGTTATCATGGCAAACATGTATGAAGCGCTCGAGTGTTCAACACATGTTCGAATCGTATACCAAGCCTATATGTAAACATGTTGCAAACTATGGATAAACAACATGGTTTGAACATAGTTTAATCCACAGACCGGCTTCATATAAACGTGCTGATAGCGAATAAAATGTGCACACACACTTTATATACAAGATGAGTGGAAGTATGTAAATGCAAGAAGTTGATAAACATGCTTCATGATATACATAATGAAGATAATATAGAGAACAACTGAGACAAGTACAAAGACAAAGTAGCTGGAACAAGCAAATTCTCTATAGCTTTTCATCAAACACAAAGTGTGCATGCAACCAAATCCCATGTTAAATGATGCCCCAAAATATGGATTGGCCATAACAAGATGCTGACTGGATCACGCACATAAGTTTGATCGTTTATTTAAGTTTGATCGTTTATTTAAGTTCTGGTCGTGCATGCATATTGCTCAAATCGTGCATGTATTACTTCTGGTCGATCACAAATTCTGTTTTCTCATAGAATGCCGGTCGATCGAGCACTGGTAGGTCGGTCAAGCACTGTCAGTCAACCAATCTTGGGGTCGATCAGCATGTTCCTGGTCGTGCACACTGCTCGAGCTGCAGTGCCACGTCATCAAGGGTCGAGCATTCCCTGCCTCCATCATGGTCGTGCAGCCATCCCTCACCTGCTCGGTCGAGCATCTCATTTCAGCTGCTAATATAGATGGGTCGTTCACTCAACTGCCACATGGATCGAGCAGCATATACAAATAGTGGCTCGGTCCAGTTTCAAGCAAGGTCGAGCACTACTAAGTTGATGGTCGAGCAGTGTTCTTCAATATTCGGTCGAGCACATTTTCACTTGTACAATAATGTACGGAGCAGCTATATAAAAGTAGAAATCGTTCGAGCATGATCTCCAAATGGGACGACCACGTCAAGAAAGTATGGAGCAACGATATTATAATATATACTAAAGAAGCTAGCAAACAACTTGAGCACGTGTGAAGGAATGGACGTACATACATTATATATTTACGATAATATGAGTTCTGTATAAAATGGGACATGTGGCAGTTGGGATATGAATTAGCAAGAACACGGGAAAACAAATACATGGATTGCCAACAAAAGTTTGGGTCAGTTAGTAAGCATATTCAGTATGGGTCGCTCATCCTCTGAAAATATGGTTCGCTCGTTCATATTAAAGGGTCGCTCATCCTATGAAAATATGGGTCGCGCGTGCATAAATAGGGCTCGCTCATCTTCAGCAGTCTGGTAGGTCACTACTTTTTGGGTGTGTCGTATAGCTGTGTACAACTGTCTAGTGGCATTTCCATAAATACACCTATGAACGACCCATACCCTACATACCTAAATTACAACTCTGCCACTACTCTCAAACTTCACCTATTAATACCCCACTTCTCAACCATTTAAAGGACCGAATTTTGGACCCCGAAAGGCTGCCATTATCACTTCTCCATCACTCTAAACTTCTCTAATCTCCATTAATCTTCTCCAAAGCCTAGATTCAACACTAAATCACCATAGAACTCATGAAGATAATTTAATTGTCAAAGATATTGAAGATCTACACTAATACTCCTTACACTTAGAGAAATTGAGCAAATTCCTTGGCAATTTAAGTGAAATCTAGAGCAAAAGAGAGATAAATAGAAGAGACCATTATAAAAGAGAGAAATGAGTGATATGAGTGAATTCATGTACTTTGTAAATTCAAAAGTGGTAATGGAAGTTCGTCCTATAGTGGGCGTAGGCTATTTTTAAGCCGAACCACTATAAATTCTTTGTTTTCTACTATTTTCTTTTTATTTTTTGTTTATGTCACCATAATTTCGAATGCTACCTTTTGGTGAAGTGTCCTAAAAACAAATTTGGTGTTGTGGTCGTTTTTTATTTCAGCACTAGCCAAACATATTATTGTGAACGAAAAATAAAGCCAACACCGTCCATTTTATTTGAATCCAACGTGTTTGACTAGCAGTCCACTCGTTCTCAGTTTTCTCCTCAAATCTTTTGTCTTCTCCCGAACCGTAAAACTTCCCACAAATACAAATACAAAAACATATCTCGAACTGAAAATCCTTAAATAATTACTGCAAATAACAGTACAAGAGAAAGGAGGCCTAGAAGAATTAAAGATGCGCTCCTAAGCAAAACGAGAAGCACGGTGGAATGGAGGGAAGAGCGATCGGGGAACTCCTAGAACAGCAGACCATTCGGGTTTGATGATTCCTGAATTGAAATCGTGCTTGAGATCTAATGTCGGTGTTTGGACCGAGGAAGCAGACGATTCAGGTTCAATGAAGCCTTGGGGTGACTGTTGTGATGAGTTCCTGGTTTTGGGTTTGGTTGTGAATTGAAGCTTGGGTATAAGTTTCACATTTTAAGCAATGGAACGAAAAAAATCAAGAAACAAACTCATTTCAGTAAACTAATCACAAGGACTCGTTTTACATTTTCTATTTGCATAGGAATTTGTTTTGAATTATGTTCGGTTTGAAACTATGTGCCTAGTGGTCACAAAACAGATAAGTTTGAAAGAAAAATAACAAAGTAGCTTTTAAGATGATTCCGTTATGATTAAAAACTTCTCTATTGAAACATTACATCCATATAGCTATCATAATTCCAAAAAATTAAAATAGCCTGCTAATATAAACCTAGAGTAGTACAATAGTAAAATTGCATTCAACTGGTGTGTAAAGGCTGAGCGAAACATGAGGTTTAAAAGGCATATATATATGTAATCGATCCTTAGGATTTCCAATCTATTTTGTTATATTACATTTCTAGAGCTCCGTATGCGTCTTTTAGGTGGAGTAGCAGTTTGTTTATAATTATGTTATCATTGTTTCTAAGCGTAATTTATATTTTCGAGAACCATAGCAGAAAAATCAATCCCTTCCTGCACTTTTGGAGTTTCTTGTACATGAGCCACTATTTCATCTATGAACTATTGGTATGAATCTACGCGATATTCATATACTAAGTCACCTAAACTGGAACTATCATTTATATTTACACGATCGTATTCCACGACTTTATATTCATGGTCCTTACTTGTTGGCTCTGGACTAGTAAATACAGTGGAAGCTTAAACTGAATCATCTTTCTGTAAGCAACCAAATGAGTTTTGCAATAGAATCGTAGTTGGGAGTTTGTTTTGGTTGCTTATGGTTCTTGTTGAATAGATGCAGTTGTAGAAAAATTGGACTTTGGTCCTTTAGGAGTTTGTTTAAGGTGGCAGTTTGAAGGTTGCAATTAAGTGGAGGGGGGATTTCGGGAATTGACTAATGTAAAAGAAACCAATGTAAAAGATGGTATATTATATTAGTTTGTGTAAGAAAACTGAAATAAAAGACGGTCTAATACATTGGTTAAAAATCGATATCTAAAATCATGACCTTTCTCCACAATCGCAAAGAAATCTATCGTAAAACACTTAAACATCCGCTAGAAACCGATGTTGCAGGCTATTTTTGTAGTAGTATGTGGGAAACTAAAATAGTTATATTTTGATTTATTTTATAGTGAGTTTCATAAGACCACACTGCATAACATGGAATGGGTTTTCCCTTATGATACCAGTGCAAGAAATTCAATGTTTTTTGAAAAATGAAGCTACCATAAGATCTCGCGGCACAAATGCAATGCAAACACTGACTCAGATGAGGTTTCTCCTAATGATAACCAAAAATGCTTGATACATTGAAATCCTATGATATTATTATTAGTGCATAGTGTGAAAAATTATTTCGTAAGTATATGTATCTATATGTAACGGCCAAGGATTTTTCGACCTCAAAAATCGTTATAAAACACCATATCGACTATTCAAGTTTTAGAAATACCTGATCATTAATAGAAAGAAGTTAGATGATGAGAAATAGAAAAGAAAGAAACTTAGAATAGAAGAAGAAGAAGAAGAACACAACAAAAAAGAATCAGAGTAAACAAGAATCTCACAGCGGAACGAATAAAATATATTATATTACACAACTTTTGAAATACAAACTTATATCTGTATATATAGTACGACTCATAACATCACAGCGAAAATAAACTATATATGTAACTAATACTGAAGCCTCATGCTCCAAGCTCTTCCACGTATATCTATAAAATCCCGACGACTTGATTGCCCGCACAAATTTGGGCACCAAAGAGTTTAGGGTAAAATAAACTTTGGGTCAGTCATGGGACCGGTGTGAGTAAAATCCAATCACTTAGTTTAACAAAATAAATTCCTTTTAAAAGAATGATAATCGTAAGACCAATCTATACATAAACATGGATGGTTTTTACCTTACGATAACCCAAACATTCTTTTAAAACAATATTAGTCTGATATTATAATAGTGCTAATAAAAGTACGTAGCGATCTAGCAGAACACTTGCATTTCACGCTCCAGATACATAATATATAATCAAAACGTGAATCTTATTCGAAAATGAATTTCCAACTATGACAATGTATGCAACCTCCTTCCAATCAGTGTACTCTAGAGGTGATACACTGGAGTTCAACAAGAACATCTTGCAACTCAGCCACACATGGCCGGGCATTCATTTCGTTTGAATGTTTCGAATATATTGTCACCTTACGGTTGGTATACCAACATAACCGTTCCTGGAAGATACATAAATGAAAAGTAGTAACAAATATGAATATTCTCTAGATGGTGACAATATACCCTAATTGGGAGCGACCCACTTAGCCATGCTGCCTGTCTGATTTTTGTCATTTCTCGATTGATAAGGCTTGAGGTCGTATCATATCTTTTGGAACATCTGGCCATCTATCACTTTGAATGCCACATCGTCAAACCTGCCAAATCACAAATTGATTTCCCCAAAAATACCACAGGTTAAAGCAAAGAGAAACGAATTTCTATGCTTTTAACGTAAATATGTTTGAAGAGATCAACTTACATGGTCTATTAGGTATACCCTGTTCAGACATTCGTCCGTACAAGTTGTCCTGGGACTAGAAAAATCGAAGGCACTATTCTGTAAATCCATCTTAGGCAATTTCTACCTAAGATCTCCAAAACAGTCCTTGCATAAAATTCGTCTTGAATTATCTTCACATATTTGATTCGCAACATTAATGCCCATATGGAGTGGTTTTTAGATAATAAACCTGATCCCGGTCTCTCCGCATTGACAATGGAAAAATGGTCAAAAACTTTGATAGCCGATCATTTAACCATCGAAGGAATGCGCACAAACAACTATCTAATTTCCAAATGGAAATTATGTCGGTCAACCATCAATCAAAACTGAGCCCCTTTAAATTAATTTATCAATAATTTATTCATTTTCCAATTTCCCTCCAATATCTTACCCAAATATTTTTCAAACTCGCTTAGCCCTTCACGTTTTCTCGGAAAATGTTTCCATATATTCACAACTCCTTATTTAAGATATTTCAAAAATATACGTGATTAACATTGGAAAACATTTCTATATCATATTCATGCATCACTATTCTTCCACATCCATCAGTCCTTAACTGTAAACCAGCAAGAGAACAACTCCCTAAGTATCGACCCCGAATGTCGAAACCAACATCAGATCAACACTCAGAAGGCCGTTAAATTTAACTAGTCTCTAGTCAGTTTTTAATTTCCTTAACCCCATTTCTTAATTTCTTATCAAATCATTGTTGACGCAACTCTCAAATTCGATTTACGAATCTACTTCTTTTACGGAAAGTATTCCATATTAACTATAGCATTATAATCCTGTTTCCAAAATATTTAACTTAAAACATAACTTTTTTTCATTACTTTCAATAAATAAATAATAATTAATTAATTCATTAAATAGATAGGTAACCTTCACTTAAAAATGGAAAGTAAATATTACTTTCCTAAATTCAACTTCTGTAACACCCCGTAATTCTGTTAATATTAATATTCACAAATTAAAGAATAACTAATCTCAGACGTGAGAATTGTGGGAAACGGGTTGCGCCGTTGTGTTCGTCTCGGAATTTTGGTCGAAATAGAGTCCGAGTTTGCGTGAATTGGACTTCGTATGAAGAAGTTATGGCCATCGGAAGTTTCAGAAAATTCAAAACAGCTCGCAAGAAAAATTAAAATTCAAACTGGAAGTGCAGAAGCGGGCTGGGCGGGAAAATTCCCGCCCAGGCAGGTCGACTAGGGAGTCGACACTAGAGTCGACCTCCCCCCCCCAAGTCGACTATAGTGTCGACCTGGGTGTCGACCTGGTTAGTCGGCTAGGGTTTTGACTGAGCCCAATCTTGAGCTGCTAATGTGTCTTCAGGGCTGAGTTGACAAATTAAACGGTTCAGTTTAGTTCTGAGTTGATCTGACGGTCTAAATAAACCCTAAACTCTATAAATACCTAGGTAGTCTCTCACCCTAATTCATATGAAAAATAGAATAGCTACTGTCATACCGTCGCCATGGAACTCAGTGGAGTCGCCGCCAACTAAGAAGGAAGAAAAGCTAATCAAACCCTAATTCTACTCAACTCTAAAGCAAATCAAGACTCTCTTTCTCCTCTAAATTGTGAGTATGATGATCTTAACAAGATTATTGTTAAACTAATTAAATTAAGTCATGAATGAATTATAAGTGAATGATGTGGATTATCACATATGTTGTTGTAAACCTTATGCTATCATGTATGTTGTAAATCCTATGTTATGTGATGATGATATCCTATATGTGGTAAGTCATGCTATGATGATGTTATATATGTTGGAAGTTTCTATGCTAAGTTGAGATGAATCATACATGTTATAAAGTCATGATGTTATTGTCTATGCTAGTTAGTTCATGTTAATCAATTCATCATGTTTGGGCTATGTTGATCTATATGACAAACCATGTATGCAAGTTAGATATATTAGCAAAGATTATGAACATATGCCATGACATCTATTTAGAGCTAGAATTATGACATCGAGAATCATGCTATGACATATGTGAATCCTATGCATTAGGTGCTAGTTCACACCATCATCATGTTGCATAAAAACCCCATATGCAAGTTTATCCATGAAATTTGGGTTATGATCATATCATGAAAATTGTGACATTTAACAAGTTGACACCTTTAGATCCTTAACATGTGTAGTTTATGCAAATTTCACCCCTATTATGATTTGATTTATTTTATTTGTCTATATGTTGTGATAATTTATCTTTGTGCTACGAATTAGACTATTCAAGTCTAACATATATTATGCGTTGAATAAGCGAACATATAACGTGGGGTAGGGGTAATATTAAGGATTTAATATCAAGATGTTGGGGTGCAATTGATATGATTTTGCATGCCATGAATGGATGGCCATAATTGAGTCAATTATGGACATCATTAAAATTGGAGTTAATTAATAATTTGAATAGGGAATTATTAAAACTGGGGTAAAAGATTATAAGTGATAATCAATGCTTAGGACACGAGGTTGGACTCGTTTGTGACGTAAACCTGCCCGGACCCGTTCGGCAAATCCAGTGGTCACAAATGTCAGCCCTATGTGAGAGGTCCTAGGCCTAAAATAAAGCATAATAGTTGTAAAGACACGAGGTTAGACTCTTTTATGGTGTAAGTGTAATGACCCGTATTTTGAACGGTCGAATAATGAAGTTATTTAATTATTTAAATAATGAATATATTAAATAAACGATAGTTGAACGTATAAATTTTAATAATAATTATAATCGAGCCCGTAACGTCGCGGCAGTTCGTTATTTGGCGAGTTGAACTTCAACTGAATGTACAGGGTCCGTTTTAAGTCGGATTTCTGTGAAACAAGAAACGTACAGAGCTGGTGAAGTATATCTTTCTAGGGGAAGAGAAAAATCAGGATTTCGTCGTGTAGATTTTGATTTATGTCCAAATCAAATTTTAAAATAGTCGTTATAGAATCGTTTATCGACCGTAACGGTTTATTCGATATAACTAGATATCGGGTTTGAATTTAGACAGGGTTCTTTTGAGACATAACGATAATTAAATTTTTAGAATTTTACTGTAATTTTTAATTAATTTAATAAACACTTTTTATTTTGGAGTATTTTGCACCCTGTAGTCAACATTTTAAGATTTCAAAATATGAGTTAATCTACCGGTGTTATTATATTTCCGGGATCATGGCACATCACTAAGCACGACTGTACTCTTACTTCTGTCTGTAGCTGACCGACTTTTATCGTGTTCAAAACATGTTCACAGATGAAGTAAAACAAATAATATAAGGGTTTCCTTCTATGTTAAGTTATACTACTGCCATCCCTTCAAAACGCGGTGACCTTGTAGGCTACAGTGAGCTATACGTGAAGGCTTATCAAATTTAAATGAACACTGAAGAGAAAACGTGCTCCATTCTTAACCACACACTGCTTTACACAAAATATCTAGATATTTTCACTAAACCCATTCTCGCTGTCGTACCCTATCACCACACACGGTACTGTCACCTCCTACCACAAAATACTATAAATAATACTTTCCTAAAACCTAATCGAATATTTTCTCTCCTCAAACGAATGAGTCGCCGGGTTCATTTCTTCCTCCAACAACAGAAAATCATAAGCTTCAAAATTTCTATAAATCAAAATCAACAGCAGTAGATGCACTCGTGATTTACAGTGAGGAGATGGGGGTCGTTGCTCAGGGGATTCAGGCATCCGTTGAGCGATTTGTTGTGACAGAAGTTGGCATCGATGTGGTTGCAAACGGAGCTCGACAGTGAGGTGGGAATCAGGTCTGTGTTGAATTTTGGGGTCGACCAGGGTCTTGTTTTCTTGTAGTTGGTATTTAGGGATGGGTAGTTGTCTGGAAATGAATAAACCTGGCAGTAGGAGATACATGGGGGTTCGATCTATTCTTTTATGGCGATGACGGACTGTCAGTTGAGGAGTTTATCAGGATTTGAGGCGTGGCAGTGGTTCGATGATCCTAGTGGCAAGAAGGAGGATTGCCGATGATTATTGTTGAGAGGAGGAGGAAGGACACTGTTTATTTCGGGTGAAGGAAATGGATGATCGCTGAAGTCACATGAATGGTAGGGGAGAAGTCTGGCCTTGGCACTGTGAAGATGTCGGTTTTTTCATTTGCAACAGGAATTGGATTTTTGGCAAAAAGAACGAAAACTGGGAAACAGTTTGACGTGAAGATTTGGGGTGAAGTAGCTGAAACAAATGAACGTGCAATGGATATTGAGAAAGTTTGGCACTGTGTTTGTGAACGAAGATGAATTGTTTGCAAAAAGCGTGAAGGTAGGCTTATGGAGAATGCTGGAAATTGGCTGATGTGAATATTTTTAAACGGAGGTGGACTCGTTGGTTTAAAACCTTGGGAAAAAGGAACCGGGCACTTGGGGATTTTCGGTTCGATCTTTCATTTGAGAGAAGGTGGAGGCAAGAATCAGTTCTGGTCCTTGATTTATTTCAAAGTACAAGAAGAAAGGGTGAGCGGTTTCTAAAATAAAAGGGAAAAGAGGAGGCATCTGAACGTGAGTTAAGAGGAATGGGCCAGGGTGCACACTAAGCCCAAAATAAATAATAAAAGAAAAAAAAGGAGAAGAAAGAAAGCCCGAAAGGGGAGACGTGAATGAGCAGACTTCGAAGTGCTACAGGAAGTGAAAATGAGGATCGGGGTGAAGGGGATGTTGGAGCGGGTCAGTGGGAATGTAAATGGGCCGAAATTGATGAGAGAATCAACTGGAACAAATTCGGAGCTTGTCTGGATTTAAGGCGAGAATAAACGTCAGAACAGAACTGACGAACGTAAATCGTATTTAATGGTTAACACGCCAAAGTGAGTAAAACTCACTAACTCTCCTCAATTTATATTTTAATATAAATTGTACTTTATTTATTGACTGCTGTGTATTGATTGATTGGACTGTTAAATAGAATTGATTGAAAACGTAGATATAGGCATATATTGTATCGTTAATCAAATATTGATTCTGTCCAGTAGAATATTTCATATTGAAATGAAATTAATGTATATTATACTGTGTAACATCTGTGGATGCAGGGAGACAGGTTGGAGGAATCCGACTGGATTCCTCAACAATTATTTTACTGTTTTCATATATTGTGTTATATGATGTGTTATATAATCTGTTCTGGATTATGTGTGTTAGAATGATATTGATCATTGTTATTTGATATTTTAAATATCATAAGAAACCCTGAGTTGTAAAAAGGAATATTTCAATGTATATTGAAATAAAGGAATTTTATAAAATCACAGGATTTTATAAAAGGAAATTATTTATAAAACGAACACGGTTTTATAAAAGGAAATTTATTTATAAAACAAATAGAGTTTTATAAAAGGGATATTTATTTAGAAAATAAATAGAATTGAAAAGGAGAATATTTATTTAGAAAATAAATAGAATAAAGAAATATTTATTTAGAAGATAAATAAGAAGTTATAAATAGGAAATATTTGTAACGGTAAATAGAAGTTATAAATAGGAAATATTTGTAACGGTAAATAGAAGTTATAAATAGGAAATATTTGTAACGGTAAGTAAACGTTATAAAAAGGAAATAGTTGTAACGGAAAACGTAGTTTATCAAAAGGAGTTAATCAAACGTAGTTTATCAATAGGGGTTAATCGAATATAGAAATTAGGAAGTGAAGTTAAACAAAAATTAGAAACTGACTAGAGATTAGTAAGTTGAATTGTTTTCTGAGTATCGATCTGATGTTGGTTTCGGCCTTCGGGGTTTATACTTAGAGAATTGTTCTCTTACTAGTTTACAGTTAGGGACTAATAGTTGTGGAATGGTAGTGATGCGTAAATGAGGATTGGAAATGTTTTCCAATGTTGAAAACGTATATTTTCTAATTTTAGAAAATAAGGGAATATGAATATATATATATATGAATATATATATACATATGAATATATATATGTTCGATGATTGGATCGATAATTCCATTTGGAATTAAGATCGTTGTTTGTACACAGACATGTTTTCATTTGATAGTTAAATCACAGACTATCGAAGTTTTGACCATTTTACGTTGTTAATATGGAGAGACCGGTTGGATTATTATCCGAAGAACCACTCCGTATTGACATAAGCGTTGTGATGAAATACGATGAAGATAATTGAAGACGGTGCTATGCAAGGGCTGTCCTGTTTACAGAATAGTGCCTTCGGTTTCGTTCAGTCCCAGAACGAACGTAAATGGACGAATGTCTGACAAAGTATTTCCAATGATCGAATGGGTTGGTCTGTATAAATATATATGGTTGCAACAGATTTATTCCCTTAGCATAACATCCAGAATATTTGTGTAAATCAATTAGTGATTAACGGATCTGACAATGTGGCATTCAAAGTGATCATGTTATCAATGAATGGAAAGTAGTCGTATCCTCTGGCCTCAACAACCAGGAAATGACAAAAATCGGGCAGGCAGCATGGCCAAGTCGGTCGCACCGAAGTAGTGTGTATAATCACCTATCTAGAGAATATTCATTTGCTTCTTAAATCTATCAATACTGACCCATATTTATTTACGGGAACGATTGCTGATCCCAACCGTTGGTGATGTACATTCGATACACTCAAGCAAAATGAGTGGTCGGTCATGTGTGGATGAGTTTCAAGATGTTCTTGTTGAACTCCAGTGTATCATTCCTAGAGTACACTGATCGGAAGGTGGTTCCATACCTTGTCATAGTTGAAAACCCATTTCCCAATACGTGCTTGCGGTTTTGATTGTATACTATATATGTAGAACGTGAGATGAAAGCGTTTCTGCTAGATGATTATTATAGTGTAGTAGATAGACATTATTATAATATCAAAAGGTTTTTGATATAAAGATATTTTGGATTCTCATAAGAGAAAAACCCGTTCCGTTATACGGCGTGGTCTTATGAGATATCGTTTACTTGTTCGAACTGTTTAAAACTGTTTTACTCACACCAGTTCATGACTGACCCGGAGTTTATTTGTTTGTTTTCCCTAAACTCTTGGGTGCCTAATTTGTACGGGCAGTCGAGTAGTCGGGATTTTTCAGATACACTTGGAGAGCTTGGAGCAGGAGGCTTCAAGATTCTATAGCTATTATTATTTCCGCTGTGTTGTAAGTGTTGTACTCTGAAATGTTGTTATACATATACTGTTTGTATTTCAAAAGGTATGTTATATTTTATTCGTTCCGCTGTGAGATTCATGTTACTCTGATGATGATGTTCTTCTTCTTCTATTCTACTAGTTCTATCTTATCTATCCTCACCCTCTATCTTCTTTCTATTAATTTCTTGAATTTTCAGTGCAATTTGGGGTTGGACTTGTGTTATTTAATCAGCTCAAATTGGACCAGATTTTCGAGTCATTACAGTTGGTATCAGAGCTTAAGGTTAAGTGAATTACCTTGGCTCTGTGGCGTGACTCAGTAGAGATGGGGTTAGTAATACCCTAGATTGAGTATGAGTGTATATATATGAGTGAACGTATTTGTTATTTGATACAAAAAAATAATTTTTATATTATGGAGATTTATTGGTTGAGTTGTTTATGAGTTCTGGTCGATCAGTTTGATCCACTGCGTCAGTAGGAGTTACTAAGCACTCGAATACGATGGGTCGTCACGATATGTTTTGAAAAGAGGGTAAATTAAAATAAGTTTACCCAAAGTATATTTTGATATATATTGGATATATTGGTTGTTATTATAATCGAGTAAGATTATAAAGTGAAATGGTTACGTAAATAATCGATCAGAATTCATATAAGTGAAATATATATGAAATAAGATGAATTAAATCTGAAATTTTAAATCAGAATTGGAATTAAGAGTAAGGAAATTTTAAGTTCCTGGGAGATTTTGGAAATGTTTTTCGATTTGAAAGAAATATAGTATTGAACTCACTTTGATCGCTGGGAAATAATTCCGATGATGGATCGATACACCATCGGTGTAATTTTCGAGTTGTAAGTGACGGATTACAACCAAAGGTTTTGTTTTTGAATTGTTTTGAGAAAACAAGGTGTTTAGAAATTCAAATGTTTTGAATTGGTATTATGATTTCAAACTGATTTGAAATAAACCCAGGAGTTTAAAATTCGAAATTTAAATATACTTATGAAGTTAAAGAGATTGAAATGGTAAGAATGAATATATAAATTTAAATTTAACTTGAACTAAGTTAAATAAGACAGATTTGATTAGAAAATAATCTGGGATGGAATTTCATTGATGAGTTAAGAGTTTGAAATTTGACATTTGAGTTTGGATGGAATTTGACTTGAGTATAAGCAAATGAGTTGGATTTGAGAATGAATCGATTTGAGTTTGATTGGATTGGTATTTATATATGTTGAGTTGGTAACAGATGGAAAGGATATAATGGTATGCCCGACAAAAAGGTACAAGTTTATATTTTATATATGAGTTTGGAGTTTTATGAGCCGAATTGGCAAGCCGTTTGGCTGTTTGATTTTCTTTTGGGTTGGAGAAGGCCTAGAGAGGCGAGCTGTGATTTTACGTATTTGCCGGAACAAAGGAGGTTATGGCGGAATTTTCCGAAAATTTAAAGCGTTAGAAAATTTTCATGATTTATGAAAATTTTAGTTAGTGGGAACTAATTAATAATTTTAATTGAAATTAAATGGTTCAGTTGAAATTAGAGTTTAGAAGTAAACCAAAAGATATTTGAATCTAGTTAGTAGAGTTAGTAACATTTTCCTGGCTTAGCAATTTCGAGGACGAAATTATTATAAGGGGGGAAAATGTAATGACCCGTATTTTGAACGGTCGAATAATGAAGTTATTTAATTATTTAAATAACGAATATATTAAATAAACGACAGTTGAACGTATAAATTTTAATAATAATTATAATCGAGCCCGTAACGTCGCGGTAGTTCGTTATTTGGTGAGTTGAACTTCAACTGAATGTACAGGGTCCGTTTTAAGTCGGATTTCTGTGAAACAAGAAATGTACAGAGCTGTTGAAGTATATCTTTCTAGGGGAAGAGAAAAATCAGGATTTCGTCTTGTAGATTTTGATTTATGTCCAAATCAAATTTTAAAATAGTCGTTATAGAATTGTTTATCGACCGTAATGGTTTATTCGATATAACTAGATATCGGGTTTGAATTTAGACAGGGTTCTTTTGAGACATAACGATAATTAAATTTTTAGAATTTTACTGTAATTTTTAATTAATTTAATAAACACTTTTTATTTTGGAGTATTTTGCACCCTATAGTCAACATTTTAAGATTTCAAAATATGAGTTAATCTACCGGTATTATTATATTTCCGGGATCGTGGCACATCACTAAGCATGACTGTACTCTTACTTCTGTCTGTAGTAGACCGACTTTTATCGTGTTCAAAACATGTTCACAGATGAAGTAAAACCAATAATATAAGGGTTTCATTCAAAAACCTCGAGCCCCTCCCAAAAATGGCAGACATCTCGCCCATCTCTCCTCTCATCAATACCTCGAGCCCCTCCCAAAATCTGGCATCACTACCCATCTCTGATCCTCCACCGCAACCGATTCCACCATCTCCTGAACCGCCGCCCCTCAACCAAGCTGCCACCACTCCTCCTGAACACCTAACCCTAGAGACTGAGAACCGCCAATGGACGAATCTCTTTGCGAAGAAGCCCAGGAACGCCGGAGTCTTTTCTCATCCTCCTATGCAGCTTCAGTACTCTGGCAATGCGTTGAAACCTACTGAGGAAATCTATGAAGCGGGGAAGAAGGTATGGAGTGATTATTTGGTAGGCTTATTCTTAGATGCCCCCCTTTCATTCACTGCTGTAACATCTCGTCTACGAAGCTTGTGGAAGCCGAGAGGAAGTATTAAGATTAAATCAACTGGCTCTGTCTTCTTTTTCCTATTCTCTGACCCCCAGGATAGGCAACGTATACTCTACTCTGATTCAATCTTAATCCGAGGTAAGATCTTCATCGTCAAACCTTGGGAATGTAGTGTTAGTAGCAACTGTGTCAGGAGTGTGCCGATGTGGATTAAATTATATAATATACCTTTATATGCTTGGTCACATGTTGGTTTATGTTGGCTTTCAACACATATAGGCAGATTCTTGTGCTTTGATGCTGCAACTGAAACACTTGATAGGTTGTCGTTTGCCAAGATACTTGTTGAGGTCACGCCTATGAGTAAGTTGCCTAACGAATTCCCGGCTCTTTTACCTGATGGTTCAGAGCAAAGTGTGCGTGTGGAATATACATGGAGACAAGACATTTGTAAAGTGTGCAATAGTTTTGGGCACACGTCCGAGGGATGTAAAATCAAGCTTAATAATGTTGTTGTTAATGATGTTGAAGTAAGCAAGCCTGATAATCCAGTTAGCACTAAATTTATTCATAGGGTTGTGAGAAAGGAGAGTAGAGGAAATGACAAGCAAGGTTGGACAAGAGTGGTCAATAAGAAAAATAATCAAGACTCCGCTCTCACTAATGGTGGTAACACAGCAGTTCTGGAGGAAGTGGATTTGCTTGGTCGGAACACCTTTGCAGCGTTATCGGAAGGTATGGACGCCGAAGTAGTAAATGATGTCCATGATCGGGAAATTGAAGAAGGAGAAATTCGTCATATTGATGAGATTTTAACTAAAGCATTCACGCCTTTTGGGGAAGCTTCTGATCTTGTTAAAGAACACAGGAAAAACATCATTTTAAATACTTCTGAAGATGTCTCTGACCAAAGTATCACCAATGCTGAAACTGTGGTTGATAATGGTGGACAAGCTGCATGTGTGGATCTTTCTGCAAAGAGCATCCCACCAAATACAAGCAATATTGAAGTTGTTATTCCTGTTTATGTTGGTCTAACTGATAAGGCTAAAGCTCCAGTCACAAGCAATGTAGAAGCTGAACCACACCCATTTACTGATGATCAAGCAGTTAAGGCCGTTACACCAAACTCATCGATCAAACCTGGATTCTTGAACATATCCCCTGCTCGGCCCAAACATGATAGCATCTCCTCTGCTTCTAGGAAAGGAACCAGTGAACCAAAGGAAAAACTGACAAAGAATTTGAACCCGTATGCAAACATTCCGGCGCCGCCGGGATTTGAGGAACCACCACCATGGCCGGATAATGTCACTACGCCTCATTCACCTATCTCTGCTTCTCACACCTATATTACACGGAGCAAAAAGAGCGTGATGGGCGTAGGTAGTCTATTTGATAACGACTGAATGTAGTGGGGCTTTTGGCAGCTTCTTCTTTTTGGCTGCATGAACTAAAATGTATTGTCATGACTCATAATGTGTGACTGCTTGGTCCATCTATGTATCCTATTTATGCATATCATGAGGTATTTTGTAAGATGCGTGGTCTTCCTACCCTGCGTGGTAGTGAAAGCAATTAGTTGTTAAGTTCTCTGCTTAGCACCTGTAATCAATTTGCTTATTTAATAAGAGAGTGTTACGGATCACTTTAAAAACCGGTCGGCTTTGCCAAAAAAATAATAATATAAGGGTTTCCTTCTATGCTAAGTTATACTACTGCCATCCCTTCAAAACGCGGCGACCTTGTAGGCTACGGTGAGCTATACGTGAAGGATTATCAAATTTAAATGAACACTGAAGAGAAAACGTGCTCCATTCTTAACCACACACTGCTTTACACAAAATATCTAGATATTTTCACTAAACCCATTCTCGCTGTCCTACCCTATCACCACACACGGTACTGTCACCTCCTACCACAAAATACTATAAATAATACTTTCCTAAAACCTAATCGAATATTTTCTCTCCTCAAACGAATGAGCCGCCGGGTTCATTTCTTCCTCCAACAATAGAAAATCGTAAGCTTCAAAATTTCTATAAATCAAAATCAACAGCAGTAGATGCACTCGTGATTTACAGTGAGGAGATGGGGGTCGTTGCTCAGGGGATTCAGGCATCCATTGAGCGATGCGTTGTGATAGAAGTTGGCATCGATGTGGTTGCAAACAGAGCTCGACAGTGAGGTGGGAATCAGGTCTGTGTTGAATTTTGGGGTCGACCAGGGTCTTGTTTTCTTGGAGTTGGTATTTAGGGATGGGTAGTTGTCTGGAAATGAATAAACCTGACAGTAGGAGATACATGGGGGTTCGATCTATTCTTTTATGGCGATGACGGACTGTCAGTTGAGGAGTTTATCAGGATTTGAGGCGTGGCAGTGGTTCGATGATCCTAGTGGCAAGAAGTAGGATTGCCGATGATTATTGTTGAGAGGAGGAGGAAGGACACTGTTTATTTCGGGTAAAGGAAAAGGATGATCGCTGAAGTCATGTGAATGGTAGGGGAGAAGTCTGGCTGTAATGACCCGCATTGTCAGAGGTATTATAATTAATTTGTTTAATTATATATATCGTGATGTAGTAAATTAAATAGAGGTTTAATTAAATAATATGAATATTTAATTAAATTAAATAATTAAATAACATATTTAATTCAGAAATAATAAAAAATATTGGAAATCACAATATAATGTGAACAGGGTCATCCCTTAGATTTAATTCAGCTTAGAGTTGAATTATATTGATGAATATATTCAATCGACGTCAGTTTGAACGTTGAATTATAATATAATTAAAATAGAGCTTGAAATGGCGCGGCAGTTCGCTATTTGGCGATTTGAACTTCAACAGGACATACAGGGTTCGTTTTAAATCGGATTTCTGTGAAACAAGAAACGTGTGGAGCTGGTGGAGTATATCTTTCTAGTGGAAGAGAAAAATCTAGATTTCGTCGTGTAGATTTTGATTTATGTCTAAATCAAATTTCAGAAAAGTCGCTATAGAATCGTTTATCGACCGTAACGGTTTATTCGATATAACTAGAGATCGGGTTTGAATTTAGACGAGGTTCTTTTAAGACATAGCGATAATTTAATTTATAGAATTTTATTGTAATTTTTAATTAATTAAATATGCGACTTTTTATTTGGAGTATTTGGCACCCTGTAGTCAACATCTCGGGGTTTCACAGAAAAGTTAATCTACTGATATTTTTATATTTTTGGGATCATGGCACATTACTCGATTTAATTGTATTTTCATATAAGTCCGTGAACAAGCAGAGTTTCGTATATTGGGGTACTTTCAAAAAGTAAAACAAAAACCATTGCAGACCCGAGTAGGAATAGCGTATGGATGACATCTACTATTAACATAGTGATTTTTGGTAGATTCACGTACAAATTACAACCTTTCCATACTTATAGCCTGTACTTATATAGTTCGAACGTGTATGATAGAAAAATGTAGAAGGTAACGTGAGTCAATGATAATAAAAGATCACGTGAACACTTTAGAGGATGGTACCTAGCGCTTGGCACCGCTCTAAGTATGCTTCTGTTGTACTAGTTACTACGTAGTCAATACTTCGCAAATTAAGGGATGGTAGCTGGTATACGTGTGGCACAATTTGATCGGCAAAAGGAGATAGAATTGTAATAATAAAATAATATAAAATTTATCTATAAATATATCCCAATTTTTCTAAACCTAGGTCATTCTCGTTCCAGTCAAAAACGAGCCGCCACTCTATCTTCCAGCGAGAAACAAACTTATTTACCTTTTCAAAAATCATGTTAATCAAAGAAATTTCCTAAAATCCAAATCCCCGATTCCTTTTAATCCCTGTTTCTCGAGCTCCAGGACCCTACAAATTGTGTAAAGCTCGATCTCAATTTTTCTGTATTCGCGGTTATTGGTGAAAGCGGGTTGAGTGAAGTCGAGTGTCGAGCTAGGCCATTATGGAGAGTTGCGAGTTGTTTATGGTGGCGAGAGACATCACGATGAGGAGTTGGGCGAGCTCTAGTGTTCGTTTGTGGCGAGCGACATGTACAGTCGCTGATTTGGGGATTCGGCCTTTCTCAAAATTCGAAGCAGGGCTGATACATCGAAGATGATGAAGGGAACGTCAGTGTTGGCCAGCGTGACTGGGAGTTGGGGCGTGGTGATGATATAGGGGTGACAGACTAGGAGATGGAAGTGGCGTTGGAATTTAATAAGGAAGGAAGGGACGGTTTGGGTGTGTGTTCCGTGATTTGTAGTGAAGTGAAGTATGGGGGGGTGCGGACGTGCATGAAACTGGATGGCGCAGGGGGAGGTTCATTTGTTGGGTGAAATTGAGATGGAGGAAGTGGGTATTGAACGATGGTTTAACAAAGGGAAGAAAGCTTTGACTGTTAGTTAAAAACGTGGTGAAGTTAGTAAGGAAGACAGTGTGTAGTTAAGCTGTAGTAGTTGGAGGAGGAACAGTATTTCTTTTGGTGGAGTTGGTGTGTTAAATAGTTGAAAAGAAAGAAGGAGTTACAAACGGTCGTGGGTTCTTAAGTAGATGGGCCGATGTTAGAGTATGAGGCCCAGAGAAAAATTAAACAAAAGAAAATAGAGAAAAGAAGGGTAAGTAGGAGGAGTTGGTTGCAAACAAATAAAGGAAGAGCTGCTGTTTCTATTTCGCTGGAACGAGATTAGTGAATCTGGGAAGCAGGAGTTGCGGAAGGGCTTTGATGACTGGGTCGAATAAACATGAATGGATGCTCGTTCATACGGAGTCAGAATTACGAACCGTCAGTCATGTTGGAATCGTATGGACGGGAGCAACACAATGAGACCGCCCGGGAGTGGATCGGATATAGTTACAATTTATGGCGAAATAAATTGTCCGACTGAATCAAATAATGCAAACCGTTATGTAACGGTTAACGCGACAATGTGAGTAAAACTCACCAACTCTGAACAGTTCTATTTTTATAAAGTATTCTTAGAACTGTTAAATATTGTCTGTTTGACCGTGTCTTGACTGTTTGATTGAACTGCTAGTCAGTTAGTGGGCATTATATATATATATATGTAATTATATATATATATAAACCGTTAAATATTTATATATTGATTCTGCTATCAGAATAATTTATATTGAACTGAAAGTGATGATAATCATATTGTGTAACATCTGTGGATGCAGGGAGACCGGTTGGAGGAATCCGACTGGATTCCTCAACAGTTATTTTATTGTTTTTCATATATTGTTATATGATGTGATATAAAATCTGTGGGCGATTATATGTGCTTGGACGATATTGAACATCGTGATTTGATATGATTGAATACCATAACATACCGAAATGTTGATAAGGGGATTTTCAAAGTGATATTGAAAATAGAATATTTATAAAATGGGATATTTATAAATAAGAGATATTTATAAAGTGGAATATTTATAAATAAGAAATGTTTATAAATTGGAATATTTATAAATAGGAGATATTCAAAAAGGAAATAATTACAAACCATTTTCTTTTTGAATGGAAAGGCCTGTGTGGCGGGTTTGGGGATTTTCCCGATGCTCCCGTTACAAAGGAGGTTATGGCGAATTTTTCAGAGAATTTAAGGAGTTAGAATATTTCAAGAATAAATTTGAAAAGGAAATATTTGTAAACCATTTACAAATAGAATTGAAAAGGAAACGTTATAAGAAGGAAATCATTTTTAAAGTGTAGAACCGTTATTTAAAAGTAAATCTTTTCAAATGAATAAAACGTTGTTAAAAAGGAAATCTTTATAAAGTGAATAAAGTAAATCGAATCTAGTTATTCGATAGGAGTTAAATCAAATATGGTATTCGAAGGGAGTAAATCGAATATGGTATTCGAAAGTTAGTAAAACGAATATGCTATTCGAAAGGGGTTAGTCGAGTCGAGTAAGTTGAATAGAGTTAACTAGTTCAGTAGAGTTAACCAGTTCAGTAGAGTTAACCAGTTCAATAGAGTTAACCAGTTTGGTTAAGTAAGTCAAGTTAACCAGTTGGGTTAAGTAAGTCAAGTTAACCAGTTGGGTTAAGCAAGTCAAGTTAGCCAGTGAGTTAAGTAAGTCAAGTTAACCAGTTGAGTTAAGTAAGTCGAGTTAATCAAGTCGAGTTGATCGAGTTAGAGTTAATCAATTAGAGTTAAAACGAACTAGAGTTAATCAAATATAGTTATTTGAGACAGAGTTAGTCAAACATAGTATTCAGGGTAAGTTGCCATCTCGTACGACTGCTAGTGTAATTCGCAGGGCTGTAAATAGCCTAAGGCAGTCGGATGTTTCCTGAGGGAGTCAGGCGTAACCATTGTGATCGTTGCGATCTAGAGTCAAGCGAATGGAGTTAAATCGAATCTAGTTATTCGATAGGAGTTAATCAAGTTAAGTTAAATAAGTTAAATTAACCGAATCTAGTTATTCGAGAGGAGATTATCGAATATAGTTTATTCAAAGGAGTTATCAATTATTAGTTATTCGAAGTGAGTAGTCGAATATTGGTTATTCGAAGTGAGTTAATCGAATATTGGTTATTCGAAAAAGGGAGTTATCAAATCGAATAGATTAAAGGAGTTAATCGAATATAGTTTATTCGAGTAGAGTTAGAGGAGTTATCGAATATAGTTTATTCGACAGGAGTTAAGTGAATAGTTAGATTAATCAAAGTGAATTAGTTAAGTTAAACTAAGTGAATTAGTTAAGTGAATTGGTTAAGTTAACCAAAGTCGCCGAAAATCCGGGTCATTACAGTTGGTATCAGAGCGAGGTTAAGAATTACCTTGGCTCTGTGGTGTGACTCTATAGAGATAGGGTTAGTAATACCCTAGATTGAGTTTGAGTGTGTATATACGAGTGCGTATTTGTATTTGATACAAAAATGGTTTTATATTGTGGAGATTTATTGGTTAAGCCGTTTATGAGTTCTGGTCGATCAGTTTGATCCACTGTATCTGTTGGAGTTTTATAAACACTTGAATACGATGAACCGACATGGTATATTTTAAAAAAAAGGGTAAATCAAATAATTTTACCCGAAATATATTCTATATATATTGGAAATATTGTATTGGATGTGTTGGTTGTATTATAATCGATTAAGATTATAAAAGTGAAATGGTTATAAATAACTAATCAGAATTCATATAAATAAAGTATATGAAATAAGATGAATTAAATTTGAATTTAAATCAGATTTGGAATTAAAATAAGGAAATTTTAAGTTTCTGGGAGATTTTGAAATGTTTTCAAAATGGAAGTATTTAGTAATGGTTTTGAAAAGATATAGTATTGAAATCACTTGGGTCGCTGGAAAATAATTCCGATGATGACTGCGCAGTATCATCGGTGTGATTTTCGAGTTTCTAAGTGGTGAATTACTACCAAAGATTTTGATTTGAATTGTTTTGAGAAAACAAGTTGTTTAAAAATTCAAAGGTTTTGAATAGGTATTGTGATTTCAAATTGATTTGAAATTTACCCAGGAATTTAAGTTCTGGAATTTAAATTTAACTTATGAAGTTAAATAAAATGAGATGGTAAAAATAAATTGAAATTTAACTTGAACTAAGTTAAATAGAATTGAATGGATAAGTCAAGAATTTGAAATTTAGCTGGACTTAGAATTTGAAAATCAAGAATGAAACTTGAGATTGAAAATGGGATTCGACTTGAGTATAAGCGAATGATTTGGTTTGACGATATAAAAGTGATTGAGTTTGATTGGGAGGATATTGGTATATGTGGAATGGTAACAGATGGAAGGGATATAATGATATGCCCGACAAAAAGGTACAAGTTTATATTTGATATAAGCATGAGATTTATGAGCCAAATTGGCAAGCCGCTTGGCTTTTTGATTTTCTTTTGGGTTGGAGAAGGCATAGAGAGGCGAGTAGTGGTTTTACCGATAGGGCTGTACAAAGGAGGTTATGGCGAAATTTTCCGAAAATTTAAAGTGTTAGAAAATTTTCAGGATTTTTGGAAATTTTAGTTAGTCGGAAGGAATTAATATTTTAGTCGATATTAATTGGTTCAGTTGAAATCAGAAATAAGGGGTAAAAAAATCTTAGGAATTCCAATAGATAGGGTCGTCCTCTAACTTAGAAATTTCGAGGACGAAATTATTTTAAGTGGGGAAGAATGTAATGACCCGCATTGTCAGAGGTATTATAATTAATTTATTTAATTATATATATTATGATGTAGTAAATTAAATAGAGGTTTAATTAAATAATATGAATATTTAATTAAATTAAATAATTAAATAATATATTTAATTCAGAAATAATCAAAAATATTGGAAATCACAATATAATGTGAACAGGGTCATCCCTTAGATTTAATTCAGCTTAGAGTTGAATTATATTGACGAATATATTCAATCGACGTCAGTTTGAACGTAGAATTATAATATAATTAAAATAGAGCTTGAAATGGCGCGGTAGTTCGCTATTTGGCGATTTGAACTTCAACAGGACATACTGGGTTCGTTTAAAATCGGATTTCTGTAAAACAAGAAACGTGTGGAGCTGGTGGAGTATATCTTTCTAGTGGAAGAGAAAAATCTGGATTTCGTCGTGTAGATTTTGATTTACGTCCAAATCAAATTTCAGAAAAGTCGCTATAGAATCGTTTATCGACCGTAACGGTTTATTCGATATAACTAGAGATCGGTTTTGAATTTAGACGAGGTTCTTTTAAGACATAGGGATGATTTAATTTATAGAATTTTATTGTAATTTTTAATTAATTAAATATGCGACTTTTTATTTGGAGTATTTGGCACCCTGTAGTCAACATCTCGGGATTTCACAGAAAAGTTAATCTACTGATATTTTTATATTTTTGGGATCACGGCACATTACTCGATTTAATGATATTTTCATATCAGTCCGTGAACAAGAAGAGTTTCGTATATTGGGGTACTTTCAAAAAGTAAAACAAAAACCATTGCAGACCCGAGTAGGAATAGCGTATGGATGACATCTACTGTTAACATAGTGTTTTTTGGTGAATTCACGTACAAATTACAACCTTTCCATACTTATAGCCTATACTTATATAGTTCGAACGTGTATGATAGAAAAATGTAGAAGGTAACGTGAGTCAATGATAATAAAAGATCACGTGAACACTTTAGAGGATGGTATCTAGCGCATGGCACCGCTCTAAGTATGCTTCTGTTGTACTGGTTACTTCGTAGTCAATACTTGGCAAATTAAGGGATGGTATCTGGTATACGTGTGGCACAATTTGATCGGCAAAAGGAGATAGAATTGTAATAATAAAATAATAAAAAATTTATCTATAAATATATCCCAATTTTTCTAAACCTAGGTCATTCTCGTTCCAATCAAAAACGAGCCGCCACTCTATCTTCTAGCGAGAAACAAACTTATTTACCTTTTCAAAAATCATGTTAATCAAAGAAATTTCCTAAAATCCAAATCCCCGATTCCTTTTAATCCCTGTTTCTCGAGCTCCAGGACCCTACAAATTGTGTAAAGCTCGATCTCCATTTTTCTGTATTCGCGGTTATTGGTGAAAGCGGGGTGAGTGAAGTCGAGTGTCGAGCTGGGCCATTATGGAGAGTTGCGAGTTGTTTATGGTGGCGAGAGACATCACGATGAGGAGTTGGGCGAGCTCTAGTGTTCGTTTGTGGCGAGCGACATGTACAGTCGCTGATTTGGGGCTTCGGCCTTTCTCAAAATTCGAAGCAGGGCTGATACATCGAAGATGATGAAGGGAACGTCAGTGTTGGCCAGCGTGACTGGGAGTTGGGGCGTGGTGATGATATAGGGGTGACAGACTAGGAGATGGAAGTGGCGTTGGAATTTAATAAGGAAGGAAGGGTCAGTTTGGGTGTGTGTCCCGTGATTTGTAGTGAAGTGAAGTATGGGGGGTGCGGACGTGCATGAAACTGGATGGCGCAGGGGGGAGGTTCATTTGTTGGGTGAAATTGAGATGGAGGAAGTGGGTATTGAACAATGGTTTAACAAAGGGAAGAAAGCTTTGACTGTTAGTTAAAAACGTGGTGAAGTTAGTAAGGAAGACAGCGTGTAGTTAAGCTGTAGTAGTTGGAGGAGGAACAATATTTCTTTTGGTGGAGTTGGCGTGTTAAATAGTTAAGAAGAAAGAAGGAGTTACCAGCGGTCGTGGGTTCTTAAGTAGATGGGCCGATGTTAGAGTATGAGGCCCAAAGAAAAATTAAACAAAAGAAAATAGAGAAAAGAAGGGTAAGTAGGAGGAGTTGGTTGCAAACAAATACAGGAAGAGCTGCTGTTTCTATTTTGCTGGAACGGGATTTGTGAATCTGGGAAGCAGGAGTTGCGGATGGGCTTTGATGACTGGGCCGAATAAACATGAATGGATGTTCGTTCACACGGAGTCAGAATTACGAACCGTCAGTCATGTTGGAATCGTATGGACGGGAGCAACACAATGAGACTGACCGGGAGTGGATCGGAGACAGTTACAATTTATGGCGAAATAAATTGTCCGACTGAATCAAATAACGCAAAATTTAACAGTTAACGCGACAATGTGAGTAAAACTCACCAACTCTGAACAGTTCTATTTTTATAACGTATTCTTAGAACTGTTAAATATTGTCTGTTTAACTTTGTGTTGACTATTTGATTGAACTACTAGTCAGTTAGTGAAAATTATATATATATATATGTATGTAATTATATATATATAAACCGTTAAATATTTATATATTGATTCTGCTATCAGAATAATTTATATTGAACTGAAAGTGATGATAATCATATTGTGTAACATCTATGGATGTAGGGAGACAGGTTGGAGGAATCCGACTGGATTCCTCAACAGTTATTTTATTGTTTTTCATATATTGTTATATGATGTGATATAAAATCTGTGGGCGATTATATGTGCTTGGACGATATTGAACATCGTGATTTGATATGATTGAATACCATAACATACCGAAATGTTGATAAGGGGATTTTCAAAGTGATATTGAAAATAGAATATTTATAAAATGGGATATTTATAAATAAGAGATATTTATAAAGTGGAATATTTATAAATAAGAAATGTTTATAAATTGGAATATTTATAAATAGGAGATATTCAAAAAGGAAATAATTACAAACCATTTTCTTTTTGAATGAAAGGCCTGTGTGGCGGGTTTGGGGATTTTCCCGATGCTCCCGTTACAAAGGAGGTTATGGCGATTTTTTCAGAGAATTTAAGGAGTTAGAATATTTCAAGAATAAATTTGAAAAGGAAATATTTGTAAACCATTTACAAATAGAATTGAAAAGGAAACGTTATAAAAAGGAAATCATTTTTAAAGTGTAGAACCGTTATTTAAAAGTAAATATTTTCAAATGAATAAAACGTTGTTAAAAAGGAAATCTTTATAAAGTGAATAAAGTAAATCGAATCTAGTTATTCGATAGGAGTTAAATCGAATATGGTATTCGAAGGGAGTAAATCGAATATGGTATTCGAAAGTTAGTAAAACGAATATGCTATTCGAAAGGGGTTAGTTGAGTCGAGTTAGTTGAATAGAGTTAACTAGTTCAGTAGAGTTAACCAGTTCAGTAGAGTTAACCAGTTCAATAGAGTTAACCAGTTGGGTTAAGTAAGTCAAGTTAACCAGTTGGGTTAAGTAAGCCAAGTTAACCAGTTGGGTTAACCAAGTCAAGTTAACCAGTGAGTTAAGTAAGTCAAGTTATCCATTTGAGTTAAGTAAGTCGAGTTAATCAAGTCGAGTTGATCGAGTTAGAGTTACTAAGTTAGAGTTAATCGATTAGAGTTAAAACGAACTAGAGTTAATCAAATATAGTTATTTGAGACAGAGTTAGTCAAACATAGTATTAAGGGTAAGTTGCCATCTCGTACGACTGCTAGCGTAATTCACAGGGCTGTAAATAGCATAAGGCGGTCGGATGTTTCCTGAGGGAGTCAGGCATAACCATTGTGATCGCTGCGATCTAGAGTCAAGCGAATGGAGTTAAATCGAATCCAGTTATTCGATAGGAGTTAATCAAGTTAAGTTAAATAAGTTAAGTTAATCGAATCTAGTTATTCGAGAGGAGATTATCAAATATAGTTTATTCGAAGGAGTTATCAATTATTAGTTATTCGAAGTGAGTAGTCGAATATTGGTTTTTCGAAGTGAGTTAATCGAATATTGGTTATTCGAAAAGGGGAGTTATCAAATCGAATAGATTAAAGGAGTTAATCGAATATAGTTTATTTGAGTAGAGTTAGAGGAGTTATCGAATATAGTTTATTCGACAGGAGTTAAGTGAATAGTTAGATTAATCAAAGTGAATTAGTTAAGTTAAACTAAGTGAATTAGTTAAGTGAATTGGTTAAGTTAACCAAAGTCGCCGAAAATCCGAGTCATTACACTGGCCTTGGCACTGTGAAGATGTCGGTTTTGTCATTTGCAACAGGAATTGGATTTTTGGCAAAAAGAAATAAAACTGGGAAACAGTTTGACGTGAAGATTTGGGGTGAAGTAGCTGAAACAAATGAACGTGCAATGGATATTGAGAAAGTTTGGCACTGTGTTTGTGAACGAAGATGAATTGTTTGCAAAAAGCGTGAAGGTAGGCTTATGGAGAATGATGGAAATTGGCTGATGTGAATATTTTAAACGGAGGTGGACTCGTTGGTTTAAAACCTTGGGAAAAAGGAACCGGGCACTTGGGGATTTTCGGTTCGATCTTTCATTTGAGAGAAGGTGGAGGCAAGAATCAGTTCTGGTCCTTGATTTATTTCAAAGTACAAGAAGAAAGGGTGAGCGGTTTCTAAAATAAAAGGGAAAGAGGAGGCATCTGAACGTGAGTTTAGAGGAATGGGCCAGGGTGCACACTAAGCCCGAAATAAATAATAAAAGAAAAAAAACAAGGAGAAGAAAGAAAGCCCGAAAGGGGAGACGTGAATGAGCAGACTTCGAAGTGCTACAGGAAGTGAAAATGAGGATCGGGGAGAAGGGGATGTTGGAGTGGGTCGGTGGGAATGTAAATGGGCCGAAATTGATGAGAGAATCAACTGGAACAAATTCGGAGCTTGTCTGGATTTAAGGCGAGAATAAACGTCAGAACAGAACTGACGAACGAAAATCGTATTTAACGGTTAACACGCCAAAGTGAGTAAAACTCACTAACTCTCCTCAATTTATATTTTAATATAAATAGTACTTTATTAATTGACTGCTGTATATTGATTGTTAAACTAGACTGTTAAATAGATTTGATTGAAAACGTAGTTATAGTTAATCTATGTACTGTTAATCAAATATGGTTCTGTACAGCAGGATATTTCATTTCAAAATGTAATATGATATATATTATATTGTGTAACATCTGTGGATGCAGGAGACAGGTTGGAGGAATCCGACTGGATTCCTCAACAATTATTTTACTGTTTTCATATATTGTGTTATATGATGTTTTATGTAATCTGTTCTGGATTATGTGTGTTACAATGATATTGATCATTGTTATTCGATATTTTAAATATCATAAGAAACCCTGAGTTGTAAAAAGGAATATTCAATGTATATTGAAATAAAGGAATTTTATAAAATCACAGGATTTTATAAAAGCATTTTATTTGTAAAACGAACACGGTTTTATGAAAGGAAATTATTTATAAAACAAATAGAGTTTTATAAAAGGGAATATTTATTTAGAAAATAAATAGAATAGAATAAAAAGGAGAATATTTATTTAGAAAATAAATAGAATAAAGGGATAATTATTTAGAAAAACAAATAAACCGATATAAATAGGAAATATTTGTAATGGTAAATAGCAGTTATAAATAGGAAATTTGTAACGGTAAATAGAAGTTATAAATAGGAAATATTTGTAACAGTAAATAGAAGTTATAAATAGGAAATATTTGTAACGGTAAGTAAACGTTATAAAAAGGAAATAGTTGTAACGGAAAACGTAGTTTATCAAAAGGAGTTAATCAAACGTAGTTTATCAAAAGGGGTTAATCGAATATAGAAATTAAGAAGTGAAGTTAAACAAAAATTAGAAACTGACTAGAGATTAGTAAGTTGAATAGTTTTCTGAGTATCGATCTGATGTTGGTTTCGGCCTTCGGGGTTTATACTTAGAAAATTGTTCTCTTACTAGTTTACAGTTAGGGACTAATAGTTGTGGAATGGTAGTGATGCGTAAATGAGGATTGGAAATGTTTTCCAATGTTGAAAACGTATATTTTCTAATTTTAGAAAATAAGGGAATATGAATATATATATATATATATATATATGAATATATATATGTTCGATGATTGGATCGATAATTCCATTTGGAATTAAGATCGTTGTTTGTACACCGACATGTTTTCATTTGATAGTTAAATCACAGACTATCGAAGTTTTGACCATTTTACGTTATTAATATGGAGAGACCGGTTGGATTATTATCCGAAGGACCACTCCGTATTGACATAAGCGTTTTGATCAAATACGATGAAGATAATTGAAGACGGTGTTATGCAAGGGCTGTCCTGTTTACAGAATAGTGCCTTCGGTTTCGTTCAGTCCCAGAACGAACGTAAATGGACGAATGTCTGACAAAGTATTTCCAATGATCGAATGGGTTGGTCTGTATAAATATATATGGTTGCAACGGATTTATTCCCTTAGCATAACATCCAGAATATTTGTGTAAATCAATTAGTGATTAACGGATCTGACAATGTGACATTCAAAGTGATCATGTTATCAATGAATGGAAAGTAGTCGTATCCTCTGGCCTCAACAACCAGGAAATGAAAAAAATCGGGCAGGCAGCATGGCTAAGTCGGTCGCACCAAGTAGGGTGTATAATCACCTATCTAGAGAATATTCATTTGCTTCTTAAATCTATCAATGCTGACCCATATATATTTACGGGAACGGTTGCTGATCCCAACCGTTGGTGATGTACATTCGATACACTCAAGCGAAATGAGTGGTCGGTCATGTGTGGCTGAGTTGCAAGATGTTCTTGTTGAACTCCAGTGTATCGTTCCTAGAGTACACTGATCGGAAGGTGGTTCCATACCTTGTCATACTTGGAAACCCATTTCCCAATACGTGCTTGCGGTTTTGATTGTATACTATATATGTAGAACGTGAGATGAAAGCGTTTCTGCTAGATGATTATTATAGTGTAGTAGATAGACATTATTATAATATCAAAAGGTTTTTAATATAAAGATATTTTGGATTCTCATAAGGGAAAAACCTGTTCCGTTATACGGCGTGGTCTTATGAGATATCGTTTACTTGTTCGAACTGTTTAAAACTGTTTTACTCACACCAGTCCATGACTGACCCGGAGTTTATTTGTTTGTTTTCCCTAAACTCTTGGGTGCCTAATTTGTACGGGCAATCAAGTAGTCGGGATTTTTCAGATACACTTGGAGAGCTTGGAGCAGGAGGCTTCAAGATTCTATAGCTATTATTATTTCCGCTGTGTTGTAAGTGTTGTACTCTGAAATGTTATTATACATATACTGTTTGTAATTCAAAAGGTATGTTATATTTTATTCGTTCCGCTGTGAGATTCGTGTTACTCTGATGATGATGTTCTTCTTCTTCTATTCTACTAGTTCTATCTTATCTATCCTCACCCTCTATCTTCTTTCTATTAATTTCTTGAATTTTCAGTGCAATTTGGGGTTGGACTTGTGTTATTTAGTCAGCTCAAATTGGACCGGATTTTCGGGTCATTACAGTAAGACTGCCCGGAACCGCCCGGCAAATCCAGCTGCCATAAATGCCAGTCTAATGTGAGAGGTCTTTATGAGGTTATGGCCTGAATGAATTAAGAAATACTTAACCAGATAAACATGTAAGGTGGGACATGGGGGTTAAGTAGGTGCCTTGGGTGGCATGAGGAATCTAGTGGGTGCCCTTAGTGGCATGTGAAATACGATTAGTAAGACTTAACCAAACATACATGTAAATGAACATGACTAAGAGGGTTAAGTGGGATATACTAGTGGTGACAAGCTTAGGTGGGTAGCTTGTGGGGGCCCATTTCAACCAGTATCCCAAACGTATCATTGTGGGCTCGACCCAAGTCGAGGACGGGACACACATACTGGGATTGACTATAAGAGGCCAAAACGGGGAGCGGTGGCAATGCAAGTCCAACGGGTTTCATATGCGTGTGTGGACCCAGGCTGGTAGGTAAGACGTTGTTGCATCGTGTAGGTATAAGCCGTGCATTCTCAAGTTGTATCGGGTTGCCACTTTAGGGGAGTGATACACCCCACTGTGGGGCCAGCATGGGTATCTACGAGTAGGGAGCCGATCGAAAGTGGGTAGTGGGGTACACCTAGTGGAGATAGGGGCAGACAACACCTATGTAGTCAGCTAGGGGTACGCAAGGCTGTTTATATAGTTTCTGTGTGAAGCAAGTGGGATCAACCTTTAGGGTGACTGGTGCGGTGCAGTGTAGTAATGTGCGGTGCAGTGTAGTAAATGTTCGTTAGTAATTAGATGTGCCTTTAACGTTATCTTTAACGTTATCTTTATATGCTTTTCCATACCCAATAGTTCATAGACATTTCCTTGTTTTCCAGCTTATGCCTTAGTCTAGTTATTTTGATAACAGTATCGTCAGAATTATCATACTCCCCAGACTTTATGTCTGACCCCCTCCATTTCTATCCTTTTTCCCCCTCCAGGTCCTCAGGTTGGACCCAGCTCTAGTGGAGTTTTATTGGATTGCTTCATCTCTCTTTGGAAAGCTTGGACCGTTGAAGTAAAGTCCAGCTTGTTATCTTCTTTAATGGCTATTTGTGTAATGGGGTTATGTATTTTGTTTTATGAAGATGGATATTGTACTTGACTCTGATTTATGGTTTTTATGATGTAACAAACATGTTTAATTTCCGCTGCAATAAAATGAAGTTTTAGATTTCCAAGTACTACTAATTATCTGTCTTGTTGTAATTTTTCTGTTCTATATTCACCTAAATCCTCCATGGAAGTTAATGCATTCCCTTTGTGAGTGACATTAATGGACGTGGGGTGTTACACGTTGTATCAGAGCTTAAGGTTACCAGAACAGATAATTTTTTTAGAAAAACTATTTTTCTAAAGTATTTTGGAAGAAGTGTTTTCAAAACATGTCTTAATGAGTAATTTTAAAGAGGAAAGTTTTTATGATAAACATAATCCCCAAATAGCCATATATCTTTATCTTTCGAATTCTCCATTTTGAATCTTTCCTTTTTCGTTTCAGCATGGCTGAAGATCTTAACCTTCCTGACGGTATGACGATACCAGCATGGTATTGGAGGTTATTAGAGGCTAGGGCCGCCGCAGGTCCAGCCAATGTTCCTCCACGACCAGTTGCACCCGCTCCTCCTCCTCCTCCTCGCATTGATACTTTTGCAAAGACGTGCAAGGAATTTAAGGCTATGGGTGGAAAACCTTTTCAAGGGTCAGAAACGTTTGTGGAAGCTAGAGATTGGCTTAAGGAGGTGGAAGAATTGCTAGAAATCTTTGAAGTGGAAGAAGGGAGGAGAGTCACATCCCTATGGATTCGTTAATGGATTGAATGAACCGTTGCAAGGGTTGGCTATGACCCACATCCCTATGGGGGTCACCTTTAAGAAGCTAGTAGACATGGCGCTCATGCACGAGGAGAAGGGCGCTAAAGCTGATAAGGCACCCGAGAAGAAAGGGGATCAGAAGAAACCACAACAGCAAAACAAGAAGGGTGGTAAAGACAATGGCAAGGGAAAGAAGAAATGCTTTAACTGTGGGACACCAGGCCATCTCAGCAAGGATTGCCGAAAGAAAAAGAAGACTGGCTGTTTTCATTGTGGCGAAGCGGGACATCTAGTGAAGGACTGCCCAAAGAAGGGGCAGAGGGCAGGGTCTACCTCGGGAGGACAGGTGCAGGCCCTTATGGCACCAGGGCAGGCAAGGGGACAAGTTCAGGCTCTCGCGGTCCCACTGCTGCAGGAACGAGGTAGAACCATTTCTGTTGAAAGCTTAGTTTTTCTGTTTGATCATCCTGTCCGTACCTTATTTGATTCGGGCGCATCGCATTCGTTTATCTCTACATCATTAGTTGAATCACTGCACTTAAACACCAGTTTAGTAGAGGATCCCTTAGTTGTTTCGAATCCAATTGGGGGCTCAGCTTATATGTCCATGATGTGTTTGGATTTAAAAATTTCTATACTTAGCGTTGAGTTTAGATGTGATGCTTATGTGTTGGGCTTCACGGGCTATGGGCTAATTTTAGGAATGGATTGGTTATCCAGAAATGGGGCCGTTCTTGATTGTGAAAGGAGAGTAGTTAGGCTCATGACTCGCCTTGGCAACACTCTCGAAATCTTTTGTAATCCCATAGATTCCGTTATGCTAAGTTATTTAGAATCGCTTGACACGTCGGTGGAAAATCTACGATCTGTTAGAGTGGTCCGAGAATATTCGGATGTGTTTGAGGAGGTGAAGGGCTTGCCTCCGAAGCAGGAGATAGTTTTTCGAATATATCTTGTGGATAATGCGAAACCAGTATCTTTTCCAGTACGCCACATGGCTCCTCGTGAAAGGAGGGAACTCGATAAGCAAGTGAAGGAGTTGCTTGAGAAGGGGTTCATAAGACGAAGTATATCGGAGTGCGGTGCTCCAGTAGTATTTGCCACGAAGGCGGATGGGTCCCTTAGACTTTGTGTGGACTATAGAGAACTTAATAAGCTCACTAAGAAAAACAGACACCCACTGCCGAGGATTGACGATCTCTTCGATCAATTAGTTGGTGCCTCAGTGTTTTCGCAGTTGGACTTAGCCACTGGTTTCCATCAGTTGAGGGTGGCTGAGGATAGCATAGACAAGACTGCCTTTAGGACTACGGACGGTTTCTATGAATGGCTAGTGATGCCCTTCGGTTTGACAAACGCTCCCGCATACTTTGTTGATTTGATGAGTAGGGTGTTTAGGGAGTACCTTAACAAATTCGTGGTAGTCTTTGTAGTCGACATCTTGATCTTTTCTAAGGATGAAGAAGAGCATGCCCTACATCTTAGGGAAGTGTTGGAGACCCTACGAGCGCATAGCCTTAAAGCTAAATTTTCCCAGTGTCACTTCTGGAGGAAGGAAGTACGATTCTTAGGGCACGTGGTTTCCAAAGAAGGGATAGCTGCGGATCCCGCGAAGGTGGTGGCCATCCAAGATTGGAATGTCCCTAAAAATGCTACCGAAGTGAGAAGTTTCTTGGGGTTGGCTGGCTACTATAGGAAGTTTTTCAAAGACTTCGCAAAGATATCGGCTCCATTAACACGCTTGACGAAGAAGAACCTAGTTTTCACATGGGACGTAGATTGTGATGATGCGTTCCAACGTTTGAAGAGAGCTTAGACCCCAGCCCCAGTCTTAGTATTGCCAGACGGGAGTAAGTCGTTTACTGTTTATACTGACGCTTGTGGGACAGGACTAGGCGCAGTCTTAATGCAAGAGGGTAGGGTAATAGCCTATGGTGGAAGGCAGTTGAGAGCGCATGAGAAGAATTACCCCACGCATGACCTAGAGTTGGCCGCTATTGTTTTCGCGCTTAAGTCTTGGCATCATTATCTTCTTGGCGAGAAATTCGAATTATTCACTGACCACAAATCTTTAAAATACTTGTTCTCTCAGATGGACTTGAACTTAAGGCAGCAAAGGTGGATGAAATTCTTAGCATCCTACGACTTCGAGATAGCATATACCCCTGGCAAGGGTAACGTAGTGGCCGATGCCTTAAGTAGAAAAAGATTATCCTTAAGTCCTTTGTTTGTTGAGCGGCAAAGCTTAGAATTCATTTTGATGTTTGACTTTAGACCTTCAGTTGACTTTGTACCCGGTTTGCTAGCATCCTTGAAGGTCAGACCTACGCTTTTGGGATGGATTGGGGAGGCACAGCGAGACGACCCACAGTTGGTTGAGTTAGTAGAAAATCTCAAAGGAGGGGAGTCATCAAGCCATCTCTGTAGGTATACCCTAGATGATAAGGGTTGGTTACGTAGGGACGGTAGACTTTGTGTACCAAAAGACGATGACCTAAGGAAGACCATTCTTGATGATGCACATCGTTCGAAGATGACCATTCATCCCGGTAGGGACAAGATGTACATGGACCTGAGACGAGTTTACTTTTGGGCCGGTATGAAGAGGGACGTAGCCGAGTATGTCGCTAGATGCTTGGTGTGCCAACAAGTAAAAGCGGAGCAAAAGAAACCCGGTGGGTTGCTTTACCCATTGGAGGTTCCACTATGGAAGTGGGAAAGTGTCTCGATGGACTTCGTGGATGGATTACCGCGATCAAGGAAGGGTAATACGGGGACTTACTAAGAGCACCCATTTCATTCCCGTGAAGAGTAAGAGGACTGCTCCATGGTTAGCTTCTGTATACGTCCGAGAGATAGTTCGTTTGCACGGTGTTCCTTCTAGCATAGTGAGCGACCGCGATCCTATTTTCACTAGCGAATTTTGGAGAAGCTTACAAGAGGCGGTAGGGACTCAGTTATGTTTGAGCACCGCGTATCATCCTCAGACGGACGGCCAAACCGAGAGGGTGAATCGTATTCTAGAGGACCTATTGAGGCTATGTATCCTAGACTTTGGGGGTACATGGGAAGAGCATCTTCCATTGGTGGAGTTCGCATATAATAACAGCTTTCAATCTAGCATTGGCATGGCATCTTTCGAAGCTCTTTACGGACGACCTTGCCGTTCACCTACATGTTGGTGGGAATCTACGGATAAGATCTTACTTGGGCCCGATATGATTAGGGAGACTTCGGAGAAGATCGACTTGATTCGAAGGAGGATGAAAGCAGCGCAAGATAGGCAGAAATCTTATGTGGATAAGAGGAGGACGGATCTTGAGTTCGAGGTTGGGGACATGGTCTTTATCAAAGTGTCTCCATTACGGAACGTTGTTCGCTTTGGGTCCGTTGGGAAGTTAGCACCAAGGTTTGTAGGACCGTTTCCTATTAAGGAGAAGATTGGACAGATGGCGTATAGAGTGGAGTTGCCTGAGAGACTCAGTGGTGTACACGATGTATTCCATGTATCACATTTGAGGAAGTGCTTGCACGCGACCGCGGAAGTGGTAGAGCCGAGCTTGCTTAGAGAGGTGGAGATAGAGCATGATGCGACGATTCGACGAGCTCCTACGCGCATTCCTGGGTCAGAGATTAAGAAGCTGAGAAATCGAGAGGTCAGACTAGTCAAAGTACAATGGGGAGATGATGAGAGCAACGCTACTTGGGAGACAGAAGAGAAGATGCGTTCACGATACCCTTTTCTTTTTTAGGGTATGTCCTTTAATTTCTCCTTTATCGCTTATCTTGTACTTATCTAACCTTTAGAGTATCCTCTCGCTAGTATCCTTGACCTTTTGTTAGGATAATCCTATGATTGAAGCATGTGTTTGAGACATGTAATGTATGATGGATGCAAAGTGGATGCAAGTGTTTGCTAGTGGTTGCTCGTGGACGCATACACACACACTAATAGGCACTAGATCGGCTCAGTCACTTCATATTGCATATTGCATATAAATGGATGTATTTAGTAAAATGGATGTATGATGATTGTATTACCATATGGATGCTGCATTCAGATGATGATTGTGCACGCATATAGAGATAATATGTAGCATTAAGGAACTTTTTCATACATAATGGACGCATGGCACTATCATGATTCGCACTAAGGATGTCAACTGAATCAGTGGAACGCCTGATTTTGCATTAGATATGGACATATACACACACTGTGCATTTAAACATGAAAGCATTAGAAGTTTATAAGGACAATGGATGCCTGTGATTGATGGTTGAGTAGATGGATGATTGGATGTTAGGATATACATTCTTCTTAACTTGAAGATTTCGGGGACGAAATCCTTTAAGGAGGGGAGAATGTAACACCCTGTAATTCTATTAATATTAATATTCACAAATTAAAGAATAAATAATCTCAGACGTGAGAATTGTGGGAAATGGTTGCACCATTGTGTTTGTCTCGGAATTCTGGTCGAAATAGAGTCCGAGTTTGCGTGAATTGGACTTCGTATGAAGAAGTTATGGCCATCGGAAGTTTCAGAAGATTCAAAACAGCTCGCAAGAAAATTTAAAATTCAAACTGGAAGTGCAGAAGCGGGCTGGGCGGGAAAATTCCCGCCCAGGCAGGTCGACTAGGGAGTTGACACTAGTGTCGACCTCCCCCCCCAGGTCGACTATAGTGTCGACCTGGGTGTCGACCTGGTCAGTCGGCAAGGGTTTTGACTGAGCCCAATCTTGAGCTGCTGATGTGTCTTTAGGGCTGAGTTGACAAATTAAACAGTTCAGTTTAGTTCTGAGTTGATCTGACGGTCTAAATAAACCCTAAACTCTATAAATACTTAGGTAGTCTCTCACCCTAATTCATATGAAAAATAGAATAGCTACCGTCATACCGTCGCCATGGAACTCAGTGGAGCCGCCGCCAAATAAGAAGGAAGAAAAGCTAATCAAACCCTAATTCTACTCAACTCTAAAGCAAATCAAGACTCTCTTTCTTCTCTAAATTGCGAGTATGATGATCTTAACAAGATTGTTGTTAAACTAATTAGATTAGGTCATGAATGGATTATAAGTGAATGATGTGGATTATCACATATGTTGTTGTAAACCTTATGCTATCATGTATGTTGTAAATCCTATGTTATGTGATGATGATATCCTATATGTGGTAAGTCATGCTATGATGATGTTATATATGTTGGAAGTTTCTATGCTAAGTTGAGATGAATCATACATGTTATAAAGTCATGATGTTATTGTCTATGCTAGTTAGTTCATGTTAATCAAATCATCATGTTTGGGCTATGTTGATCTATATGACAAACCATGTATGCAAGTTAGATTTATTAGCAAAGATTATGAACATATGCCATGACATCTATTTAGAGCTAGAATTATGACATCGAGAATCATGCTATGACATATGTGAATCCTATGTATTAGGTGCTAGTTCACACCATCATCATGTTGCATAAAAACCCCATATGCAAGTTTATCCATGAAATTTGGGTTATGATCATATCGTGAAAATTGTGACATTTAACAAGTTGACACCTTTAGATCCTTAACATGTGTAGTTTATGCAAGTTTCACCCCTATTATGATTAGATTTATTTTATTTGTCTATATGTTGTGATAATTTATCTTTGTGCTATGAATTAGACTATTCAAGTCTAACATATACTATGCGTTGAATAAGCGAACGTATAACGTGGGGTAGGGGTAATATTAAGGATTTAATATCAAGATGTTGGGGTGCAATTGATATGATTTTGCATGCCATGAATGGATGGTCATAATTGAGTCAATTATGGACATCATTAATATTGGAGTTAATTAATAATTTGAATAGGGAATTATTAAAACTGGGGTAAAAGATTATAAGTGATAATCAATGCTTAGGACACGAGGTTGGACTCGTTTGTGACGTAAACCTGCCCGGACCCGCCCGGCAAATCCATTGGTCACAAATGTCAGCCCAATGTGAGAGGTCCTAGGCCTAAACTAAAGCATAACAGTTGTAAAGGCACGAGGTTAGACTCTTTTATGGTGTAAGACTGCCCGTAACCGCCCGGCAAATCCAGCTGCCATAAATGCCAGTCTAATGTGAGAGGTCTTTATGAGGTTATGGCCTGAATGAATTAAGAAATACTTAACCAGATAAACATGTAAGGTGGGACATGGGGGTTAAGTAGGTGCCTTGGGTGGCATGAGGAATCTAGTGGGTGCCCTTAGTGGCATGTGAAATACGATTAGTAAGACTTAACCAAACACACATGTAAATGAACATGACTAAGAGGGTTAAGTGGGATATACTAGTGGTGACAAGCTTAGGTGGGTAGCTTATGGGGGCCCATTTCAACCAGTATCCCAAACTTATCTTTGTGGGCTCGACCTAAGTCGAGGACGGGACACGCATACTGGGATTGACTATAAGAGGCCAAAACGGGGAGCGGTGGCAACGCAAGTCCAACGGGTTTCATATGCGTGTGTGGACCCGGGCTGGTAGGTAAGACGTTGTTGCATCGTGTAGGTATACGCCGTGCATTCTCAAGTTGTATCGGGTTGCCACTTTAGGGGAGTGATACACCCCACTGTGGGGCCAGCACGGGTATCTACGAGTAGGGAGCCGATCGGAAGTGGGTAGTGGGGGTACACCTAGTGGAGATAGGGGCAGACAGCACCTATGTAGTCAGCTAGGGGTACGCAAGGCTATTTATATAGTTTCTGTGTGAAGCAAGTGAGATCAACCTTTAGGGTGACTGGTGCGGTGCAGTGTAGTAATGTGCGGTGCGGTGTAGTAAATGTTTGTTAGTAATTAGGTGTGCCTTTAACGTTATCTTTAACGTTATCTTTATCTGCTTTTCCATACCCAATAATTCATAGACATTTCCTTGTTTTCCAGCTTATGCCTTAGTCTAGTTATTTTGATAACAGTATTGTTAGAATTATCATACTCGCCAGACTTTATGTCTGACCCCCTCCATTTCTATCCTTTTTCCCCCTCCAGGTCCACAGGTTGGACCCAACTCTAGTGGAGTTTGATTGGATTGCTTCATCTCTCTTTGGAAAGCTTGGACCGTTGAAGTAAAGTCCAGCTTGTTATCTTCTTTAATGGCTATTTGTGTAATGGGGTTATGTATTTTGTTTTATGAAGATGGATATTGTACTTGACTCTGATTTATGGTTTTTATGATGTAACAAACATGTTTAATTTCCGCTGCAATAAAATGAAGTTTTAGATTTCCATGTACTACTTATTATTTGTCTTGTTGTAATTTTTCTGTTCTATATTCACCTAAAACCTCCATGGAAGTTAATGCATTCCCTTTGTGAGTGACATTAATGGACGTGGGGTGTTACAACTTCTAACTCTCCTTCGAATTATTCATATTCAATTAACGTTCCGAATTTCGGAGTAATTTATCTTTCTGGTCAACTCAATTTCTAAATTTATCATTTCCAGAACATCATCAATTTCCTTTATAATCATTCCAATTTGCGAAACGTTTGCTTTTAAATAATTGTTCACTTTAAAATGTGAATACTATACCTTTGTAGAAATCTAGACTCGCTTTATTAATCAAATCTTGATTTAAATAATAAATACAATTACAGTTTAAAATTTCATCCATCTAGTTATTTTATAAATTCATACTTTCATATTTCACTTCATAAACTCCGTTTAAGTTATACCTTAATCTCGATTGTATATTCGATTATAAATTATAGGTTCAAAATAAAGTATTAACTATCATGTCAAATGCTGAATTTTTATAATATATAACTCTTAAAAGTAAATTACTTTTATAACATTTGACATAGTCGAATTCTAATTATAAATCCTTATTGATTTATTTACATTCTGTTCATATTTCGAACATCGAAACAAATTTCATCGTTTTTGTTTGAATCGATCTTCCAATTTCCCCTCCCTAAATTCATTCTTATATTCAAGTTATTAATAATAATTTTTCCACTTTATTTCTAAACATCGTTTATAATCAACCACTTGTTTTAATATAATTAAAACAAGTTATTATATTCTAATCCATCCGGAATTCAATTTCTATTTTAAAAATAAAACTTTCCTTTTCAAAACCCAAATCATTTTCCCATAATTTTTACGGTATTTAAATAACAATTATTTCAGATCGATGTTATTTAAAAATCACAAACACAATGATTAACCATAGATTATTTGTCACATCATATAATGTAATATATGAAAAACAATAATATAATTGTTGAGGAATCCAGTTGGATCCCTCCAACCTGTTTCCCTGCATCCACATATTTTATTTAACATAAATAATAAAAATTTCATATCAATATTCAACCAATGATTTTTATATGTAATCATATCAATAATTTCAACCAAATATTTAGCAATTCATCTAAACAACCATCACACCACATTCAATCATTATTTATCAATACAGAATAACTTTAATAAAATTATAATGCTGGACAGAGTTAGTGAGTTTACTCACCTTGGTCGTTAATTATTAAATAAGGATTAACGTTCCGTTGATTATACCAGGCGTTTAATTCTATCAAAAATTGTAATGACTTCCAAATAGCTCTAGACCAGTTCCATTGTGTAGCCTACGTCCACACGATTCCAACATGACAGATCGTTGGTAATTCTGACCATGTATGGACGAGATATTATTATTACAATTAATTTAAAATAAACTTGAATTTATTTAAAGATGGGACTTACCACCATTTTCTTTGCTCGGCCCATTTAGAAAATAAATTCACCCGCAACTACTTGTCCTCTGGAAACAAGCTTCTCACGTTCCATTTCCTTCTCCACTTATAACTTCCTATTCGCAGGAAATATCATATACTATTTCTTTTATTTATTTATTTTCTTTTTCCATTTTTTTTATATTTTGTTTCTTACTGGGCTTCACGTCTTATTTCGACCCAACATCCTACACTTAAATCCACTATGCATGCACAGTATAGTGCGGTTCTTCTTCTCCAAGTATACCCCTTCGGTTCCAGTATTATATATGTCGTGTTCTTCTTTATATTTTTGGTTTAGAACACTACTCCAACATTTTAGCTTCAGGTCCATCTTCGAAACAACTTCAGTCTGCCCTCCCCCACTCTTACATGAAAGCTAACAAACCCATAACCATATTCCTGCTTCCCAAAACCATGTGATTAGCCTGATTCAACTCCCTCATGCTATCGCGATTGCTACAGGCAATTGATCCTCCCCCTTTGAGTGATCTCCAACGGCGGCTGAGACCACCGAGCTCCGTCGTACTCCGGTCAGTGCAATCCCTGACCTCCTTCTTGTAAGAAATATCGTTGATCTAATCGACATCTTATTCTACGATTTTACAATTTAAATCAAGATCTATTGCAAGAAAAACAATTAAAACTCAAACAAATTTGGTTTAGGTCTGTGATGAGATCCAGAAGAAACTAGAAATCAAACGAAGTAAGGAGTATCGAATTCAATAGCAAAGCAGATCATCGGCTCTTTATAGGATGTCCACACGAACGCTTTTCATCTCGATCAAATCAAAAAAAGAAAAGATTTGGTGCTAGCCGCCATAATCAGGTTTTTGGGAAAGGTTGGGTGTTAGGGTTTTTATTTTTTAATTGAAAATGAATGATAAAAAACAACGGGACCCAATATCATGTACAAAGGGAATAGTCAAAAATCCCTTTTAAAAACCAAAAGTGCTCCTTTAAATAAGGGAACCGCTTTCATTCCATTTCAACGTAATATAAAATATCAATGAATTTGATATTTTATTTACCCAATATATGATCCTTCTTTATAACGTTCTAAGTGTGTGACCCGATAGGTTATTACAACATTGGTCATAATTTAAATCATATTTAAGTTATAAACGGTGATTGGCATGTGCAATACGTCGCTGCTACCCAAGTTATAACAAGATCAACGATTCGATACAACCTTTCTGTGACTATAATCCTTTTAACCAGTATATTCAAAATTAAACTCGAGGCATGGATCGTATCATCCTCTTTATAATTTAATCCGTTTATCTTGATCGATGAGTAGACTGTTTAAGACAAATCAATATCTGAGCACAACAATGAATTTCACAGTCTCACTCAATCAAGAGGCCCATGTATATCACTAAAAATATATCATAGGGTTAAATTCCATCCAGATCATTCATAATTTTCATTCAATTCGAGATGTATCCAATAATCACTGTTATCGTTACTCTGTTACGAATAACTTTAGATGATATCAAAACACAAACATCCTCGAATAACTTTAGATGATTTCAGGTCTCAGGACCATTACATCACTGTCACTATGAGAATAACTTATGATACTGTTAATTATATTCCATGTAGTTATCTCACGGTGGGTCAACCCAATACGATATTCTCCAATACATATTTATGTTTTGACGTTGATATCACGTATATTAATGACTAATGAGGTGATCATCAGTCAATCAACATACTAATCTCAACATTTTATTGTTGTCCTTTATATAAATAATAAAACTTGACTAGGGACATTTAAGAATTATAATACTCAGTATAATATATAATCTCAAGTTCAAGTCACTTACTTGAACTATATAATTCCGTATTATAATTCTAAGGACTTCTAATATATTAATATTTATATTACGCAGTAAGTATAGTATAATAGAATATATTTTTATTCCAAATAAAATAATAACATCAACAATGCTATCAATCTCATCAAATGGATTGCCTCTAGGGCATAAACTCTAACAATCTCCCACCAGCACTAGAGTCAATCATTCATGTATCGCATACTCATGGAACTTGTGTAACTATTAAACTACTGCTACAATAGAGTTTAATTCAGTAGGTCTGCAACATTACAACTTTTGCAACTTTGTAGATATGTTTATTTCTTCTGTGAATAGCGTCACATAAGAATTGTGTTTTTTATATATATGTTTGGATCAATAGTGAGTTTAAGGTTTTAGGCCTGAGCAATAGCTACATAGTTATCGCAATGTAAATCATTGGATCAACAATGAATTAAGTTCAATTACGAACTTCTTAATCCAAAGATTTCTCTCTCAGAATCAGTATATATATATATATTTCTTGTGTTAACAATCAACAATATTCAAAATAATTAATGTGTTATCAATATATAATATTAAAATTGTTGTCTATTCTATACAAGGTTTAATGGTATTTGTGGTTTTCGAGACATTTCAAATTTTATTTCTTTCCCATTGTATCTTAGAGACTTGCTCTCTTTAAAATTATACCAATTCTAGCAATAAACATTTTATTCTCAAAGGATTTAAAAATAATATCCATTTGTTCCATTTTGATATTCCACAAAATAGTTATCTGATTTGGGTTTGATCTTATTAGAGGAAAGACGTTTAATAAACACCTTGCATACCAAATCTTTGCATTAGATATTCTAGGACATTTCCTAGTCCATATCTTATATAGCATCTTTAAAATCATTTTAAATAGTATTAAATGCAATTGTTCTGAATTCAATTCATTGGAAGATCCATATGACTTATCATTAATCGTACCATATCTTATATGATGCGATTTCTCCTTTTAGATACACCATTCCAGTATGGTGTCCTAGATGGAGTGAATAGTGAAACAATTTCAAACTCATTTGGATAGTCAATAAATAATTGGCTTAAATATTTTTTTATTATTTTCTATTAAAATTGGTTTTCAACTTTACTTTGAATTATTTGAATTTTTCAAAGAATTTTGATATGTGTTTCATAAGATACACATATATGTATCTTTTGGTGTCATCAGTAAATAAATGAAGTAACATAACCTGCCCCTAGCTTATGTATTCATTGCTCTATGCACATCATTATGCACAAGACCAAACACTTATCACTCATTCACCGTGTCAAGTGAAAGGTGATTCAGTTATTTTGCCTAATAAACAAGATTTTGCATTCTTCATATAATTCAAAATCAAATGATCTCAAAATTTCCATTATTATGGAGTTTTGATATACTTTCTTGTTTAGATGGGATAACTGACAATGCAAAATATATTGGATTTAAATCACTTAATTTAATCCACTCATTATTTATGTTAAGTATTTGTGTTATATGATGGACCGTTCGCATATGAGATGTGGATGGGTCTAATATTTCACATGATGACTTGCACACGTCAAAGCCCGACATGGAAATGGTGCATACCTTTGCAATATTGTTATCATGGCAAACATGTATGAAGTGCTCGAGTGTTCAACACATGTTCGGATCATATACAAAGCCTATATGTGAACATGTTGTTAACTATGGATAAGCAACATGGTTTGAACATAGTTTAATCCACAAACCGACTTCACATAAACGTGCTGATAGCGAACAAAATGTGCACGCACACTTTATATAAAAGATGAGTGGCAGTATGTAAATGCATGTAGTTGATAAACATGTTGCATGATATACATACGAAGATAATATAGAGAACAACTAAGACAAATACAAAGACAAAGTTGTTGGAACAAGCAAATTCTTTATAGATTTTCATCAAACATAAAGTGTGCATGCAACCAAATCCCATGTTAAACGATGCCATAAAATATGGATTGGCCACAACGAGTTGCTGACTGGATCGCACACACAAGTTTCGTCGTTCATATAAGTTCTGGTCGTGCATGCATATTGATCAAGTCGTACATGTATTACTTTTCTGGTCGCTCACAAATTCTGTTTGCTCATAGTATGCTAGTCGGTCGAGCACTGGTAGGTCAGTCAAGCACCGTCGGTCGAGCAATCTAGGGGTCGATCAGCATGTTCCTGGTCGTGCACATTGGTTAACCTGCAGTGCCACATCATCAAGGGTCGAGCAGTCCCTGCCTCCATCTTGGTCGAGCAGTTAGCCCTCACCTGCTCGGTCAAACATCTCATTTCAGCTGCTAACATAGATGGGTCGTTCACTCAACTGCCACATGGATCGAGCAGCATATACAAACAGTGGTTCGGTCCAACTTCAAGCAAGGGTCGAGCACTACTAAGCTAATGGTCGAGTAGTATTCTTCAATATCCGGTCGAGCACATTTTCACTTGTACAATAATGTACGAAGCAGCTGCATAAAAGTAGAAATCGCTCGAGCTTGATCTCCAAATGGGACGACCACGTCAAGAAAGTATGGAGCAACGATATTATAATGTATACTAAAGAAGCTAGCGAACAACTTGAGCACACGTGAAGGAATGGACGTACATACATTATATATTTACAATAATATGAGCTTTGTATAAAATGGGACATGTGGTAGTTGGGACATGAATTAGCAAGAACACATGAAAGCAAATACGTGGATTGTCAACATAAGTTTGGGTCGGTCGGTAAGCATATTCAGTATGGGTTGCTCATCCTCTGAAAATATGGTTCATTCATTCATATTAAAGGGCCACTCATCCTTTGAAAATATGGGTCGCTCGTGCATAAATAGGGCTCGCTCATCTTCAGCAGTCTGGTAGGTCACTACTTTTTGGGTCGGTCGTACAGCTGTCCAGTGGCATTTCCATAAATACACCTATGAACGACCCATACCCTGCACACCTAAATTACAACTCTGCAACTACTCTCAAACTTCATCTATAAATACCCCACTTCTCAACCACTCAAAGGACCGAATTTTGGACTCCGAAGGGCTGCCATTATCACTTCTCCACCAATCTAAACTTCTCTAAACCTCTCTAATCTCCATTAATCTTCTCCAAGCCTAGATCCAACACTAAATCGCCATAGAACTCATGAAGATCATTTAATTGTCAAAGAGATTGAATATCTACACCAATATTCCTTACACTTAAAGAAATTGAGCAAATTCCTTGGCGATTTAAGTGAAATCTAGAGCAAAATAGAGAGAAAATAGAAGAGACCATTATAAAAGAGTGAAAATAGAAGAGACCATTATAAAAGAGAGAAATGGGTGATATGAGTGAATTCATGTACTTTGTAAATTCAAAAGTGATAATGAAACTTCTTCCTATAGTGGACGTAGGATATTTTTAAGCCGAACCACTCTAAATTCTTTGTTTTCTACTATTTTCTTTTTATTTTGTGTTTGTGGCTCCATAATCTCGAATACTACCTTTTGGTGAAGTGTTCCAAGAACACCTTTGGTGTTGTGGTCATTTTTTTTATTTCAGCACTAGCCAAACAGATTATTGTGAATGACAACTAAAGCCAACACCGTCCATTTTGTTGGAATCCAACGTGTTTGACTAGCAATCCGCTCATTCTCAATTTTCTCCTCAAATATTTTGTCTTCTCCTGAACCGTAAAACTTCCCATAAATACAAATATAAATACATATCTCGAACTGAAAATCCCTAAATAGTTACTGCAAGTAATAGTATAAGAGAAAGGAGGCCTAGAAGAATTAAAGATGCGCTCCTAAGCAAAACGAGAAGCATGGTGGAATCGAGGGAAGAACCATTGAGGAACTCCTAGAACAGTAGACAATTTGGGTTTGATGATTCTTGAATGGAAATCGTGCTTGAGATCTAATGTCGGTGTTTGGACCGAGGAAGCAGACGATTCAGGTTCAATGAAGCCTTAGGGTGATGGTTGTGATAAGTTCCTGGTTTTGGGTTTGGTTGTGAATTGAAGCTTGCATATAAGTTTCAGATTTCAAGCAATGGAACGAAAAAAATCAAGAAACAAACTCATTTCAGTAAACTAATCACAAGGACTCGTTTTACATTTTCTATTTGCATAGGAAATTGTTTTGAATTATGTTTGGTTTGAAACATATGTGCCTAGTGGTCACAAAACAGATAAGTTTGAAAGAAAAATAACAAAGTAGCTTTTAAGATGATTCCATTATGATTAAAAACTTCTCGGTTGAAACACTACACTCCCTACAACTATGACAATTCCAAAAAATTAAAATAGTCTGCCAATATAAACCTAAAGTAGTATAATAGTAAAATTTCATTCAACGGAGGTGTAAAGGCTGAGTGAAACATGTGGTTTGAAGGCATATATGATTAATCGATCCTTAGGATTTCTAATCTTTTTTATCAAATTACATTTCTAGAGCTCCGTATGCGTCTTTTAGGTGGAGCAGCAATTTGTTTATAATTTTGTTATCATTGTTTCTAAGCGTAATTTATATTTTCGAGAACCATAGCAGAAAAATCAATGCCTTCCTGTACATTTGGAGTTTCTTGTACATGAGCCACTGTTTCATCTATGAACTATTGGTATGACTCTTTGCAATATTCATCTACTAAGTCATCTGAACTGGAACTATCATTTATATTTACACGATCTTATTCCATCACTATATATTTATGGTCCTTACTTGTTGGCTCTTGACTAGTAAATACAGTGGAAGCTAAAACTAAATCATCTTTCTTCAAGCAACCAAATGAGTTTTGCAATAGAATTGTAGTTCAGTGTTTTGTTTTGGTTGCTTATGGTTCATGTTGAATAGATGCAGTTATAGAAAATGTAACTACCCGGAAAATCTGAACCAGTTTGAAAATTTCAATTTGGCTATTTTAGTGAATTTAAAATAGTTAAAATAAATATTTTAAATAATAACAACGAAAAGTAAGTTTGAATCGATGTTTGAAAATAAATATAATTAATTCTAATTATAAATAAGGCCTGAAATGGCGCGGTAGTTTCAAAATTTGAATTCAAACTTTGACTGACTGTACCGGGTGCAAAACAAAACGGATTTTAGTGAAACCAAAAATATTTAAATCTGTTAGTGAATATCTTTCTAACGAATCTAAAAAATCGAAGTTTCATAGCGGGAAGCAAAAGTTATGGCTAAATGAATTTTCAGGAAGGTCGCTATAGAGTTTATATAGCCGTGAAAATAGCCATTTTGCAAACGACCTCAGAATTCGACAAAGCCACTTTTGTTGGATCTGGGATGTCAAATTATTGCTAGTTTCAAATTTCATAATTTTTGAAGCTAGTATGTGAGCGTGGCAAAGGAAAATGTGTTTAGTTGATTTTTATTAAATTGGATCGACCAAAAAAGGGCCATTTTTCAAACGGTCTCAGAATTCGACGAAACTAGTTTTGTTGGGACCGTACCGTCAAAACATGGCTAGATTTATTTTTCTGGAAATTTTAGAATCATTGTGTGGCCCCAGCAAATTGAAATGTATGTTTAAATTAAATATTGAATATTTTATATTTTAATTTCAAGGAAAACTGACTGAAATAGCCGAATGGGCCTACGAAACATATCCCATTGTGTTCGGAATGGGGGTATTTAGCTAGGAACGACAGTCGTTGGGTCTGGACTGGTGTTCGTGTGTGAAAGGGGGTACTTTTGGATTTTTAAAATTTATAAATATAAAAAATATCCTATTGGTCGGTCAAACTTCTCTCTCCCCGTAATCAACGTCGACGAAGGCGGAAATACCTTCTTTCCTTCTCTCCTCGATTCCTCTCAATCCGCTCACAATCAGACCTCCATCCTGTTGGGGATTTTGTAGGGCTCGTCAAGATCTTCAAATCCATATATAGTTTGTATTTTTCGTCGAGGATACAGGGAGAAATCAAGCTCGAAAGTTTTGAACTTCCAACCGCCGCCGCCGCCAGCTCCGACCACCGAGTGGGCCCCACCACCGCGCGCAGGTGCGCCGTTCCTCCCCCTCCGACGCTGCAAAGGCCGATCGACGAATAGCTACACAGATTCGAAGAAAAATCGAAACCTAGTTTCGAACCCTTCAGTGAGGTAACGGCTGAAAATTATATAAACTATATTATAGCATTTTAAAGCGCTACGGTTTTTGATTTCATTGTAAAAATCATATCTTTTTCATTTCTTGACGAAATTCCGTAAAACAAGAGACAGTGGGCTCGTGCGGATGTCTTCTGCATTCTAGAAGAGACCAGATATTTTTCTGAGCCTTCTGCTATTTTTGGTGGAGTGGAACCCAATGTGAGATTTCTGAATTATAAACGATATGGAAAACGACGATATATAAATTATATAGTCGATGTATGAGTTATATAAGCATTGTACACCTCATGTATAAGCGTTGTATAAGTTGTATGTTCGATGTATAAGTTATATATGCGTTGTAAAAATTATATATGCGTTGAATAGAAGTGAAATATACTTATATATATACGCCCCTCGTCCACAAACCATGGACGATATTTATTGGTTGTAATTGCTTTGAAAATTGGTTGATAGCGAATGGTTGATTGGAATTGTTTGTGATTGAAATTGATTGATTGTGGTTGAAAAATACCCGTTTGTGGTTGAGAATTATTTGGTTGAAACCAAATAGGATTAGTTTTGTGGAAAAGAAATAAAAATATACATGCCGCCTACATGCGAACTAGATGCATGAAATCCCCATTGTCAAAAGCTGCGAGGCTTTAAGGTAGAGCGAGGAGCCGTACTAGGGACGACCCCGGTTTTAAACACCCTGTCGTTATGCTGCCGAAATTTTGAATAATATTCATGTGTAGAAACTATATACGTGTGTTGAATAGAAATTCATTCGTTGAATAGAAATTCATGTGTTGAATGGTATTCGTGTTTTGAAATAAATTGTTTTATAATAAAAATCATATTTTTATCATCTATATGAATTATATAAAATAGTCGTGTTTTGAAATAAATTATTTTATAATAAAAATCATATTTTTATCATCTATATGAATTATATAAAATAGTGGTGTTTTGAAATAAATTGTTCTGCAATAAAAATCATATTTTTATCGTCTATATGAATTATATAAAATAGTCGTGTTTTGAAATAAATTGTTTATAATAAAAATCATATTTTTATCATCTATATGAATTATATAAAATATTCGTGTTTTGAAATAAATTGTTTTATAATAAAAATCATATTTTTATCATCTATATGAATTATATAAAATAGTCGTGTTTGAAATAAATTATTTTATAATAAAAATAAATTATTTTATAATAAAAATCATATTTTTATCATCTATATGAATTATATAAAATAGTCGTGTTTTGAAATAAATTGTTTTATAATAAAAATCATATTTTTATCATCTATATGAATTATATAAAATAGTCGTGTTTTGAAATAAATTGTTTTATAATAAAAATCATATTTTTATCATCTATATCAACTATATAAAATAGTCGTGTTTTGAAATAAATTGTTTTGCAATAAAAATCACATTTTTGTTATGTACATGAATTGTTAAAAATAGTGAAGTGTCGAAATAAATGTCGGTTGGATAAAAATATCATTTTTATCAAATGTATGAAAAGAATATGGTTTTGAAATCGAAGAATAGATTATATTTATATATATAATTATAATTAAAATAAATCGAATAACGAAGCTGCAGTTCATGTTTTGTAACCGTGATTTCAAACGATTAGTGCGGCAGATCCAACCATCGGATTTTCCCGAAACCGTAACCGTTGGGTCCGCTTTGGAAATATCTTTCCAACGACACCAACTTTGTAAAGATCCAACGGTTGGATTATCTAGAATGTTTAATTCAAATCTGATGAAAAACAGCACCAGAATCGATTATATTTATATATATATACATAAATATAATTAAATTAAATCGAATAACGACATTGCAGTTCGTATTTTGAAATCGAAACTTCAAACGAGTGTACCGGGAGATCCGACCGTCGGATATTCCCAAAACTGGAACCTTTTGATTTGTTTTGAAAAGATCTTTCTAATTATATAAAATTTGTAAAGATCCAACAGTTAGATTTTCAGATATGTGTAAATCAAATCTGAAGAAAAACAACGGCTATGGCCTGAAGCGTCGTTTGAATAAATTGGATATTTTTAAATAAATAAAAATAGCGATAAATCGTTATAAAATATTATAAAAGATATGGAATGTGAAATTTAGAAACTAACTGAAGGGTAGCTAAGTCGAATGGTTTCCTGGGTTTTGATCTGATGTTGGTTTCGGCCTTCGAGGTTAATATCTAGGAAATCGTTCTCTTACTAATTTACGGTTAGTGAATAATGAATTGGAATGAAGCGTATGTTGTGTTTGTGTAGCACTTGTTAATTATATACGCGAGTTGCTCAGAAAGACCGGGTTTATCCCATTCTGAATAATTGAATCGACGATAAGAAATCAATGATGAAGATGGTGGTTGAAGACCGGAGATCTTCACCTCGGTTGGATGGTAACCGATGTCCTGATTGAGAGGCATCCCGAAATATGGATAATGAGTGGTGGTCGTCCAGACGTACGTGGAGATCGATGGGCATGCGAGGTATATAGTGCCTCCAGCTTCGTTCAGACCCAGAACGGACTTGTAAATGGACTGTGTGTCTGACATTGGAATTCATTCTGTGTGATTGATAGCCATCAGTTGCGTGGTGTGAATTGCCTATGTTGCATGCTAAGATGCAGTGATCAAGGATTCTGTTGAAAAGTTAATTCGCGAGCCTCACACCCCGGTATGAACCAGAAACGGGAGAGGACATCAGGGAGGGCATGCGTTTCCTTCTAGTTAAAGGTGGTGTCAGTGCTTAAACCGGTTGACATTTATACTATTTTTCACCTATGTGGTTGTTGTTGTTGCGAGGCGCCTCGGTTATATCGGTCGATCCGGGACCGATGGAGTCATTCGTTGGCTCATTTACGCCTCAAAGGGTGAGGAAACGCAGTGTTCAGGCATTTTAATCCACATTGGTGGACCGGCCCAGACGATCCAAGGGTCACTCGAGCTCTGATCCTGAGGCTCGGGCTAGAGAGTCTCGAATTCGGTAAGGACTATCTTTTGCCTTGGTTCATGACGGAAATCCAATTTCCAAATATGACATCGTGCGGTTTTGATTGTAAACCTATATTTGGCGACATAGTGGCATGGGACGCTCATGTCGTCTATGATTGATACTTATGATTTGAAATTGTTTTTGAAACATATAAACACTAGTAATAATACCAAATATTTTTGTTTTATTCGTATCAAGCATATTTTGGTCATTATAAGGTAAAAACTCTATCCTCCGGTTTGCATTGCACTGTGTGATAGGAACTGAGTCTTATAATGGCTTCATTTTTATAAAAAACATTGCGATGTTTAAAATATTGGCTTGTTTTAAAGCACTGGCAATCCAATGGAGAAAACCCATTCCGCGAAAGTGGCGTGGTCCTGTGATTAGCCATATTATAAAATGTGTTAAGAAGATTTCTCATACCAGTCCCATGACTGACTCGTAGTTTGTTTCACTTGCAAACTTGGGTGCCCCTTTTTCTACATGGGCAGCCTAATATTCAGGTTGTAGCAGGCTCTTTCAGGATAGCTGGAGCTGAAGATGGATTCTATCATTTATCTCTTTTTATGCTGTTCAGCTCCTATTGTACATATTATGTTTGTTTTCCGCTGTAGACATTTATGTATAGCTGAACTGTATTTGTACTAAGTATGATCCTGTATGCTCAGTATCTCTGATGATTATGTTTATCCAGTGTATTACTTGTACATTATCTGGTGGAATTATTTAATTATGTTATGCTATTATCTGTTTATGTGTTATATTCCAAAGATTGCCCTTGCCACCGTCAATACGAGGTTTGGGGTCGTCACAACGTGGTATCAGAGCTTTGGTTAAGCTTAGTGCTGGAATATAACATATTAACGAACTCGTCAGAAATAGAACCAGTAGTGTTCTAGGACAAATAACTCATTACAGATAGGATCAATAATATCCTAGTATGAGTATAGCAGAACGAAATACACCCCGATAGACACATTTACATTCAAGTATATGTTTCTATGTTTTAAAATATCTTTTCTGTTGACCTGACACTTGATCTGCTATTTGCAGAAGTACTAGAAAATGAGTGTCAGAAACAGAAGGAATGCAGAACCAGATATTGAGGCTCTATTAATTATGTATCGAAATATGGGTGGAATACCGTTCTTGGGCGAAGAATCTATTATGAAAACACAAGTTTGGATTCGTTGTGCTGAGAAAATCTTTGACGGTTTAAAGATGAGAGATGACCAGAAAAGATTACTGGCATCTTGGGCGCTCAAAGACGAAGCCTTGTTCTGGTGGGATTCGATTATTGAGGATAATCCAGAAGGTGATATCACCTGGGATAGATTTAAAGTGATTTTCCTAGAAAGATTTACTCCTCCTGAAGCAACTGAGCGGTTATGTAATGAATTCTCTTATCTGATACAAGGAGATATGACCATTCCAGAATATCATAAGAGATTCAATGAACTTTCTCATTTTACCCCGCATCTGATTAAAGATCTGAAGAGGAAGAATCTGAGGTTTATTCATGGCCTGCAAAGAAAATATCAGAATAGTTTAATGAGGAATGTGAAGCTTCCTTTTTCTGAAATGATATACATGGCTTACCAGTATGAGGATCTCGACAAGAAAGGTATGTTGCGTTACGAAGGGGAAGTCAGTTCTAGTAATAAAGGTGAGTCTGAAACTGATCGTCCAGAGGCCAGTACGATGTCTGAGGTCAGTAAGAAGCCTAAAGTAAATCGAAAAAGGGCCAGATCTGAGAAAGAACCAGTAAAACTGCTGTATGCTCTAACTGCAATAAGCAAGGACATTTCTCGATAAGATACAGAGCTTTAAAGAAACATGAGAAGTTTCAAGAGAACAGAAAGTGTAATCGATGTCATCAGAATGGTCATCTTTTAAAGGCATGCCCGCTATTCAGAAAACCAGAAGCAGTACATATAAATGAAGTGGCAGAAACTTCTAAGCCCTCCGCTAGTCAGGGAAGGGCTAATGTTTTGGAAGGCACGCTTAATGTCAAAAATATTCTAGTTAAAGCACTGTTTGATATAGGCGCGTCGCGAAGCCTTATTGCAAAGAATGCAGTTAAGAAGTTGGATTTGAATTTGAAGAAGCTCAAAGAACCAATGACTGTCCATAATCCGGTTGGGAATTCCCTCGATCTCAGTTCGGTTTGTGCGGTGCCTGTCTCTTTTTCCTGTTATAAGTTCCCTACCATCTCTATCGTCATTAATTTTACTGAATTCGATCTTATTTTGGGATTGGATTGGTTAACCAAATATGAGGCAGAGGTTAGATGCGCCAAGAGAGTTGTTAGGGCAAAGATTAAATCAAGGAATTATATAACCATACCTTGCGAAGGCCCGAATTCAAATAGAAAAGACTTTTGGTCAGCTCTGGATGTTTCTCCTTCTCAAATAGAAAATATCCCTGTAGTCACAGAGAATATACAGGACCTCATAAAAGATATTCCTGTCGTCAAGAATTATGCAGATGTGTTCGAAGGAGTTGTTAGTTTACCTCCGCATAGAGAAATTGATTTCAAGATCGCTTTAATCCCGAATGCAAGGCCAGTAGTGCACGCTATTCGAAGAATGACTCTAAAAGAGAAAGAGGAATTAGACAATCAAACTCGACAGCTTGTATGGAAGGGTCTGATCAGGCCTAGTTTCTCTGATTAGGGAGCAACAGTGGTGTTTGTCCCAAAGTCTGACGGTACTCTGCGACTATGTGTGGATTATCGTGACTTGAATAAGCAGACAATAAAGAATAAATATCCATTGCCGCGAATTGATGATTTATTGGATCGTCTGAATGGAGCACAAGTATTTTCAAGGATGGACCTAGCTACGGGTTTCCATCAGCTTTGTATTGCCGAAGAGTGTGTTCCTATGACAACATTCAGGGGTCCAGACTTATTCTACCAATGGTTGGTAATGTCGTTCGGCTTATGTAATGCTCCTGAATACTTCGTTGATTTAATGAATAGAGTGTTTAGAGGGGTTTTGAATAAGTTTGTTCTGGTCTTTATTGATGATATTCTAATCTTCTCTAAGTCAAAGGCCGAACATGAAAAACATTTGGAACAAGTTCTAGAAATTCTGAGAAGGGATGTATTGAAAGCCAAACTATCCAAATGTATATTCTGGCAAGATGGAGTGAAATTTCTTGGCCAAGTCGTATCAAAGGAGGGAATTGCTGTGGATCCAAGTAAAATCACCGCTATTCAAAATTGGAAATAGCCTAGTACTCCCACAGAAGTCCGAAGTTTTCTTGGATTGGCTAGTTATTACCGGAAGTTCATTAAAGATTTTTCGAAGCTATCTAGTCACTTAACGAAGCTTACAAAGAAGCACTCAAAATTCAAGTGGACTCCAGAATTTGAGGAGGCTTTTGAGGAGCTAAAGTTAAGATTAACAACGGCTCCAGTGTTAACGATAATCGATGGCAATTAGGACTTGAAAGTCTGGACAGATGCCTCTAGAGAAGGCCTTGGTGCAGTATTAATGCAAACAGGTCAAGTAGTTGCTTATGCTAGCCGTCAGCTGAAGCCGCACGAGAAAAACTACGTCACTCATGATCTTGAGTTGTTGACTATCGTATTTGCTTTGAAAATCTGGAGACATTATCTTTTGGGTGAGAAATTCGAACTGTTTACAGATCATCAGTCATTAAAATATCTGTTCACACAGAAAGACTTGAATCTGAGGCAGCAACGTTGGCTAGAGTTCCTTGCAGCATACGATTTTGAGATTTTGTACACTCCAGGGAAAGCCAATGTCGTGGCCGATGCGTTAGGTAGAAAGAATGAAATGATTGCCAGTTTTATTATCGCGACTTCTTTGATTGACAAGATATCTGCTCTCCAAAAAGAAGACAAATTTATCAAAGGAATAAGCCAGCGGATTCGTGAAGGCAATGCTTCAGATTTCCAGCTCGATAGTGAAGGGATTCTGAGGTTACAAGGACGAATTTGTGTTCCAGAAATTCCTGAACTCAGAAGAGATGTGCTTGATGAATGCCACAAATCTAAGCTCAGTATCCATCCGGGTGTGAGTAAAATGTATAACGATATCAAGCGAACATTCTGGTGGAAATCATTGAAAAGAGACATCTCTATCTATGTTAGAAAGTGCCCTACTTGCCAGCTAGTCAAAAGCGACCAACGAAAACTGGCTGGATTGTTGCAACCGCTGGACGTTCCAGGTTGGAAGTGGGAACATATTTCCATGGACTTCATAGATGGTTTGCCCAGAACCAGAAAAGGAAATGACAGTATTTGGGTGATCGTAGATCGCTTCACGAAGACCGCCTATTTTATACCTGTCAAATCCAACAGAACTGCTCAGAGTCTGGCGCAGGTTTATTTCAAGGAAATTGTTAGGCTACATGGAGTGCCGTTCAGTATAGTTAGTGATAGAGATCCAATATTTACTAGCAAATTCTGGGAGGCATTTCAAGTAGAACTGGGAACGAAGCTGAACTTGAGCACCGCTTATCATCCTCAGATAGATGGTCAAACTGAGAGGGTGAATCATATACTAGAAGATTTATTACAGGCTTGTGTTCTTGATTTCGGTGGATCATGGGAAGACCATTTACATTTGGCGGAGTTTTCATATAACAACAGCTACCAAGCAAGCCTGACAATGTCACCATTCGAAGCATTGTATGGTAGACCGTGCCGATCTCCTGCTTGTTGGGTCGAACCCGGTAATAGGCTTGTATTGGGACTGATATGATCCGTGAAGCTGTAGACAAAGTCGATTTCGTTAAGAAACGATTACTCGCCGCTCAAAGCCGACAGAAAAGATATGCTGATTCGAGAAGAAGGGATTTGGCTTTTTATGTTGGTGATAATGTGTATCTAAGGGTTTCTCCGATGAGGGGAGTGATTCGATTTGGAAAAACTAGGAAGTTAGCGCCTATATTTATTGGACCATTCCCTATACTTGAACGGATTGGAACCCTCGCTTATAGAATTCGATTGCCAGATTGGTTGCCTGGAGTGCATGATGTATTTCACATATCTCAACTTCGAAAGCACGTTCATGATCCAGACTTGATCGTGGAAGAAGCAGCGCAACAGGATATTGAAATTATTCCAGAATTGGCCGTGAGAAGAGAGCCGCTAAAGATTATCGGCAAAGAAACCAAATAACTGAGGAACAAGAAGGTTCACTTAGTCAAAGTGCAATGGAGTGGAGATCCGCGAGATTGTACTTGGGAAACAGAGGAAAGCATTAAGAAAGCCTATCCTAAGTGCAGGGTGGATATCTCTGATTGACTCTGGTGCAAGGTACATCTACCATATTTTGCATTTCCATTCTGTTCTTTACTTTGTTGTTATTTTCTTTTCATGGATGTGAACATTTTAATTCTATAGTCTGAATGTTTTCAAAAGAGTATAGGAATCGATTAGTACATTTTTGAAAAGTTAAAAATAAAATTGATTGTTGTTTGTGTTGTGTGATAGTGGATTTGATTAATTAAATTATTAGAACGATAGTTAATTTAATCAATAAGAGAATGAATGGTAGAATTTATTCGAGTAAATCACACATTGAACTGGGTTAGAAATAGATAGAAATATATACAGGTGCATTATATATGTTTCAACAGGTAAATGGATTAGCTGTTGAGTAAAGAATTTATTTGCATGCCCGACAAATAGGTACACCTTAATGAGTTGGATGTGAAATATTATTATATCAACTCCTGTGAATGCCATTGGATGCAGAGTGTTGGTTGTTCTGTGTGTAATAATAAATGTCGCCATAGGATAGTAACAATTAATTTTGAACTACGCTACATGGCATACTTCTTGAAGATAGGCATACTTCATCATATACCACATAAGCATTTGGAGCTTGTGTGACGAGGTTGAAGATTTACCATACGAGCGAGAGGCTTGTATGGCGATGACTATATTTTACAGGTTGAACTGATGACTGATATGGACCATATAAAATGTAACGGTAAATTGCCAGATTAATAAAAACCCCACACGGGTCTGGAGATGACAATAAACACGTCTCTCTGGTTATTAAGGCACAAAAACCATTTGTAGGGTGACGAGAATTTATTCTCTGGAGTTATGATCTATACACACTCCCCTGTGGACACCGGAATATATCACTATAAATATGTGTATGCTTATTAGGATTTATTGGGTACCTAATACGGCCCAATAAATTTCCAAACCCCTCCCCGTACAAAGGAGGTTATGGCGAAATTTTTCGAAAATTCCGGGTGTTAGCCAAATTTTTGAAGAATTTGAAAATTCTTAGAAACTGAAAAGTTGGAGAATGGAAGCCAGATTGAAAGTAGAGTTGATTAATCAAACCACTTTCGACTTTGTTCCTTTCCGGGGACGAAAAGTTTTAAGTGGGGGAGATTGTAACAACCCAGAAAATCTGAACCAATTTGAAAATTTTAATTTGGCTATTTAGTGAATTTAAAATATTTAAAATATTTAAAATAAATATTTTAAATAATAACGATGAAAAGTAAGTTTGAATCGATGTTTGAAAATAAATATAATTAATTCTAATTATAAACAAGGCATGAAATGGCGCGGTAGTTTCAAAATTTGAGTTCAAACTTTGACTGACTGTACCAGGTGCAAAACAAAATGGATTTTAGTGAAACCAAAAATATTTAAATCTATTAGTGAATATCTTTCTAACGAATCTGAAAAATTGAAGTTTCATAGCGGGAAGCAAAAGTTATGGCTAAATGAATTTTCAGGAAGGTCGCTATAGAGTTTATATAGCCCGTGACAATGGCCATTTTGCAAACGACCTCAGAATTCGACGAAGCCACTTTTGTTGGATTCGGGATGTAAAATTATTGCTAGGTTTCAAATTTCATAATTTTTGAAGCTAGTATATGAGCGTGGCAAAGGAAAATGTGTTTGGTCGATTTCTATTAAATTGGATCGACCAGAAAAGGGCCATTTTTCAAACGGTCTCAGAATACGACGAAACCAGTTTTGTTGGTACCGTATCGTCAAAACATAGCTAGATTTATTTTTCTGGAATTTTTGGAATCAGTATGTGGCCCCGGCAAATTGAAATGCACGTTCAAATTAAATATTGAATGTTTTATATTTTAATTTGAAGGAAAACTGACAGAAACAGTCGAATGGGCCTATGAAACATATCCCATTGTGTTCGGAATGGGGGTATTTAGCTGGGGACGACAGTCGTTGGGTTTGTATTGGTGTTCGTGTCGGTCAAACTTCTCTCTCCCCGTAATCAACGTCGACGAAGGCGGAAATACCTTCTTTCCTTCTCTCCTCAATTCCTCTCAATCCGCTCACAATCAGACCTCCATCGTGTTGGGGATTTTGTAGAGCTCGTCAGAATCTTCAAATCCATATATAGTTTGTATTTTTTCGTCGAGGATACAGGGAGAAATCGAGCTCGAAAGTTTCGAACTTCCAACCGCCGCCGTCGTCAGCTCCGACCACCGAGTGGGCCCCACCGCCGCACGCAGGTGCGCCGTTCCTCCCCCTCCGACGCTGCAAAGGCCGATCGACGAATAGCTACACGGATTCGAAGAAAAATCGAAACCTAGTTTCGAACCCTTCAGTGAGGTAACGGCTGAAAATTGTATAAACTATATTATAGCATTTTATAGCGCTACGGTTTTTGATTTCATTGTAAAAATCGTATCTTTTTCGTTTCTTGACGAAATTCAGTAAAACAAGAGACAGTGGGCTCGTGCGGACGTCTTCTACATTCTAGAAGAGACCGGATATTTTTCTGAGCCTTCTGCTATTTTTGGTGGAGTGGAACCCAATGTGAGATTTCTGAATTATAAACGATATGGAAAACGACGATGTATAAATTATATAGTCGATGTATGAGTTATATAAGCGTTGTACACCTCATGTATAAGCGTTGTATAAGTTGTACGTTCGATGTATAAGTTATATATGCGTTGTAAAAATTATCTATGTGTTGAATATAAGTGAAATATACTTATATATATATATGTATATGTATATACGCCCCTCGTCCACAAACCATGGACGATATTTATTGGTTGTAATTGCTATGAAAATTGGTTGATAGCGAATGGTTGATTGGAATTGTTTGTGGTTGAAATTGATTGATTGTGGTTGAAAAATACCCATTTTTGGTTGAGAATTATTTGGTTGAAACCACATAGGATTAGTTTTGTGGAAAAGAAATAAAAATATACATGCTGCCTGCGTGCGAACTAGATGCATGAAATCCCCATTGTCAAAAGTTGCGAGGCTTTAAGGTAGAGCGAGGAGCCGTACTAGGGACGGCCACGGTTTTAACTACCCTGCCGTTATGCTGCCGAAATTTTGAATAATATTCATGTGTTAGAATTATTTTCATGTGTAGAAACTATATTCTTGTGTTGAATAGAAATTCATTCGTTGAATAGAAATTCATGTGTTGAATGGTATTCGTGTTTTGAAATAAATTGTTTTATAATAAAAATCATATTTTTATCATTTATATGAATTATATAAAATAGTTGTGCTTTGAAATAAATTGTTTTATAATAAAAATCATATTTTTATCATCTATATGAATTATATAAAATAGTCGTGTTTTGAAATAAATTGTTTTGCAATAAAAATCATATTTTTATCATCTATATGAATTATATAAAATAGTCATGTTTTGAAATAAATTGTTTTATAATAAAAATCATATTTTTATCTTCTATATGAATTATATAAAATAGTCGTGTTTTGAAATAAATTGTTTTATAATAAAAATCATATTTTTATCATCTATATGAATTATATAAAATAGTCGTGTTTTGAAATAAATTGTTTTATAATAAAAATCATATTTTTATCATCTATATGAATTATATAAAATAGTCGTGTTATGAAATAAATTGTTTTATAATAAAAATCATATTTTTATCATCTATATGAATTATATAAAATAGTCGTGTTTTGAAATAAATTGTTTTATAATAAAAATCATATTTTTATCATCTATATGAACTATATAAAATAGTCGTGTTTTGAAATAAATTGTTTTGCAATAAAAATCACATTTTTATTATATACATGAATTGTTAAAAATAGTGAAGTGTCGAAATAAATGTAGGTTGGATAAAAATATCATTTTTATCAAATGTATGAAAAGAATATGGTTTTGAAATCGAAGAATAGATTATATTTTTGTAAATATATATAATTATAATTAAAATAAATCGAATAAAGAAGCTGCAGTTCGTGTTTTGAAACCGTGATTTCAAACGATTAGTGCGGGAGATCCGACCATTGGATTTTCCCGAAACCGTTGGGTTCGCTTTGGAAATATCTTTCCAACGACACCAACTTTGTAAAGATCCAACGGTTGGATTGTCTAGAATGTTTAATTGAAATCTGAAGAAAAACAACGCCAGAATCGATTATATTTTTATATATATAAATATAATTAAATTAAATCGAATAACGACGCTGCAGTTCGTATTTTGAAATCGAAACTTCAAACGAGTGTACCGGGAGATCCGACCGTCGGATTTTCCCAAAACTGGAACCGTTGGATTCGTTTTGAAAAGATCTTTCTAATGATATAAAATTTGTAAAGATCCAACGGTTAGATTTTCAGATATGTGTAAATCAAATCTAAAGAAAAACAGCGCCACGGCCGCGTTATGGCCTGAAGCGTCGTTTGAATAAATTGGCTATTTTAAATAAATAAAAATAGCGATAAATTATTATAAAATATTATAAACGATATGAAATGTGAAATTTAGAAACTAACTGAAGGTTAGCTAAGTCGAATGGTTTCCTGGGTTTTGATCTGATGTTGGTTTCGGCCTTCGGGGTTAATATCTGGGAAATCGTTCTCTTATTAATTTACGGTTAGTGAATAATGAATTGGAATGAAGTGTATGTTGTGTTTGTGTAGCACTTGTTAATTATATACGCGAGTTGCTCAGAAAGACTGGGTTTATCCCATTCTGAATAACTGAATCGGCGATACGAAATCGATGATGAAGTCGGTGGTTGAAGACCGGAGATCTTCACCTCGGTTGGATGGTAACTGATGTCCTGATTGGGAGGCATCCCGAAATATGGATAATGAGTGGTGGTCGTCCAGACGTACATCGAGATCGATGGGTATGCGAGGTATGTAGTGCCTCCGGCTTCGTTCAGACCCAAAACGGACTTGTAAATGGACTGTGTGTCTAACATTGGAATTCATTTTGTGTGATTGATAACCATCAGTTGCATGGTGTGAATTGCCTATGTGGCATGCTAAGATGCAGTGATCAAGGCTTCTGTTGAAAAGCAAAGTCTTGTGGTTGATGATCAAAGCCCGGCCTGTGTGGCATAGCTTTGTGTATAACGTTAATTCGCGAGCCTCACACCCCGGTATGAACCAGAAACGGGAGAGGACATCAGGGAGGGCATGCGTTTCCTTCTAGTTAGAGGTGGTGTCAGTGCTTAAACCGGCTGACATTTATACTATTTTTCACCTATGTGGTTGTTGCTGTTGCGAGGTGCCTCGGTTATATCTGTCGATCCGGGACCGATGGAGTCATTCGTTGGGTCATTTACACCCCAAAGGGTGGGGAAACGCAGTGTTCAGGCATTTTAATCCACATCGGTGGACCGGCCCTGACTATCTAAGGGTCACTCGAGCTCTGATCCTGAGGCTCGGGCTAGAGAGTCTCGAATTCGGTAAGGACTATCTTTTGCCTTGGTTCATGACGGAAATCCAATTTCCAAATACGACATCGTGCGGTTTTGATTGTAAACCTATATTTAGCGACATAGTGGCATGGGACGCTCATGTCATCTATGATTGATACTTATGATTTGAAATTGTTTTTGAAACATATAAACACTGGTAATAATACCAAATACTTTTGTTTTATTCGTATCAAGCATATTTTGGTTATTTTACGGTAAAAACTCTATCCTCCGGTTTGCGTTGCATTGTGTGATGGGAACTGAGACTTATAATGGCTTCATTTTTATAAAAAGCATTGCGATGTTTAAAAGATTGGCTTGTTTTAAAGCACTGGCAATCCAATGGAGAAAACCCGTTCCGCGAAAGTGGCGTGGTCCTGTGATTAGCCATATTATAAAATGTGTTAAGTAGATTTCTCATACCAGTCCCATGACTGACTCGTAGTTTGTTTCACTTGCAAACTCGGGTGCCCCTTTTTCTACACGGGCAGCCTTGTATTCAGGTTGTAGCAGGCTCTTTCTGGATAGCTGGAGCTGAAGATGGATTCTATCATTTATCTCTTTTTATGTTGTTCAGCTCCTATTGTACATATTATGTTTGTTTTCCGCTGTAGACATTTATGTATAGCTGAACTGTATTTGTACTAAGTATGATCCTGTATATTGTGTAACTCTGATGATTATGTTTATCCAGTGTATTATTTGTACAATATCTGGTGGAATTATTTAATTCTGTTCTGCTATTATCTGTTTATGTGTTATATTCCAAAGATTGCCCTTGCCACCGTCATTACGGGGTTTGGGGTCGTCACAGAAAAATTGGACTTTGGTCCTTTAGGAGTTATGTTTAAGGTGGCAGTTTGAAGGTTGCAATTCAGTGGAGGGGGGATTTTGGGAATTAACTATTTCATTTGTACACCATGTCGTACGTTGTTGATCATCTTCGTATGCTTGTGGTTATCACTGTTGTTTGACATTTTTGTTGTCCATTGCTTGTTTACTGAGTGGTTATTCCTGCACATATTATCCCTTCTTTTGTTTGTGTATTCATGTGCTTAAACTGTAGGGGAATTATACGTTAAGGGCCTCGCTTTGTTAAACAACTAGTTTCTAGGACACAGGTTTGAAACTATTATTTTCCAGGACATATTTTAGAACCCGCGTCCATTCCTACTGTCTTCTTATAATTGCATCTGGCTTCAAATGAAATTCAAAAATGAAATACTATATTTTAAAAATCGAATTTCAATTGCAAGGTTTTCTGCTTCATTGATTTAAGCATAACCAGTTTCAGCTAAAACTGAAATATCTTCGATGAACGATATATAAAATCACCTCAAAAACATTCGACGAACAATTTATGGAATCAACAAGCAAGCTCTCTTTCTAATTACAAGGTTTTGCATTTTTCTTTGATTTAGGCGCTTTAGATTTGACCTAAGTTGATTATGCTCGAATCAGGGACGGTTGGTGATCATCGTCTTCAGTGGAAGAAAAACAACGGTTAAAGCAGTTGACTTTAATTTTAATAGCCATAATTTAGGATTTGGATTTCTACTGAAATAAGCTTATTGTCATCAATCCATGGTATTATTATCACTTTCCACAATAAAAATATATGTTATATGATTTTCTGAGAAAAAGTTAAAACCGTTTATCTTTTTTTTGATAAAAATGGCGCCCTAAAGTGATTATTTGCCATGGAATTTATGAAATGAATGGTCCAGTAGTAATGAGGTTGGTTAGATGGTACGCTTACATATGTAAAAGGTGTTTGTTCAGTAAACACATAATCTTTTTGTATATGAATTGTGTATCTTTTTGTATAGCCTTTTGTATGATCATATATATATATATATACACACACACACACAATCACCTAAACTAAAATTACAACAAAATTCATTATAGATTGGTTCATCTTCTATCATTTTATTATAGTATAATATTGATGATATAATAGTATAAACATTAAAAAGATATATTCGTATATCCTTTTAATGTATATATCTTTTTGTTATATATTATAGAATGGTTCATTTTTCTATTATAGTATAATGATATACAAATCTTCATTATAATATATCTTTTTAATTGGAAAATGAGATAGTGATGTCACACAGTTGAAAATCCATTTTTACGCACTTTTCAGAAAAAGATATAATCATATATCTTTTCCGAAATTCAAACTTTAGAAAAATATTGCAACAACTTAAATTTGTGTGTTTCATGAAAAAGATATGTAAAATTCATATACAAAAAAGATACACAATTCATATATAAAAAGATATATAGCATTTTGTATATATAAAAAGTTATATAAAATGATATATATATAAGTATTGGTTTTGTTTTTATAACCAATAGAAGTGCAATGTGTTTTGTCAAGGTTGTATATATAGGCCTTATAGGATTTTATGTTAAAAAGAATAAAATTAATTGGTTTTCTGAGAAAAAGATAAAAACATTTATCTTTTTTCTGTTAAAAGTATAAGTTATATGATTTTCTGAGAAAAAGATAAAATCGTTTATCTTATATCTAATAAAAATGGCGTCCTGAAGTGTTTATTTATAATGGAATTTATGAAATGAACAGTCTAGTAGTAATGAGGTTGGTTAGATGACATGCTTACATACGTAAAAGTTGTTTGTTTAGTAAGCACATAATCTTTTTGTATACGAATTGTATATCTTTTTATATATATCTTTTTGTATGATCAAATATTGACAGTTATGAATTATATTGATGTAAGAAAATTGAACCAAGGATCATGGTGCAAAAATTATCAAGAAATTAACTGGAACTAATATAATCAAAAAAATTAATACTATTAAAACATTCCTTATATTTAAGAATTTCACATAAGAAAAACTGCAAAAAAGGCAATGCTAATGAACATAATGCTGATAACAAAAATTACACAAAACATAAATTAACTCTCTTCATAACTGCTCTAAGTGACCATAGATCACCACTTGCATCATACCCAAAGGCAGACATCAGAAACAAATTCATTACATCAACGTCCCTACTTAAAGGATCACAGTAGCTTCAACTTCAAATAGTAATTTCAACATGACAATCATATCATTCCAAATAGTAATTTCAACATCAATAGTAGCTTCACAGTAATTTCAAAATGAATTCCATTATATTAGCTTCCATTGTTTCATAATAGCTTCACAACAATAAATCTGACAGGAACTCCATCATTTTTATTATAGTAATTACAGTATCAACAGAAAAACCATTTCACTTGCTTCTCAGAAGTTACAACATCAAACAGTAAATCATATATGCACATCAAGATTATTCACAGAAGTTGAACTTCAATAACCACATCAGAATTTTCACAGTACACGTAAAAACAGATACCACCATAGCAGCTGCATCAGATTGAAATTAAGATTTAGTAGAAACAAATACTCACAGATTGAAATAGCACTAGATTGAGATTGGGATTTATCAAAATGCCTAAGCATAGCAGATTGCATCACAAATTGAGATTTAGAAGAAGCAATTACATCTCATAACTCTCACAGCATAACCATTTATCATGCAAGTCATCATTACAAAAAGATATATACAAGAAGATACACAATTCATATGCAAAAAGATATACAAAAAGATACATAACATTTTGTATATATAAAAAGATATATATATATATATATATATGTATATATATAAGTATTGGTTTTGTTTTTATAACCAATAGAAGGGCAATGTGTTTTGTCAAGGTTGTATATATAAGCCTTATAGGATTTTCTGTTAAAAAGAATAAAGTTAAATGATTTCTGAGAAAAAGATAAAAACTTTTATCTTTTTTCTGTTAAAATACAAGTTAGATGATTTTCTGAGAAAAGGATAAAATCATTTAACTTTTTTCTAATAAAAATGCGTCCTGAAGTGTTTATTTACCATGGAATTTATGAAATGAATGGTCCAGTAATAATGAGGTTGGTTAGATGGTATGCTACATATGTAAAAGGTGTATGTTTAGTAAGCACATAATCTTTTTGTTAATGAATTGTGTATCTTTTTGTTTATATCTTTTTGTATGATCATATATATATATATATATATATATATATATATAAGGTAAATACAATCACCTAAACTTAAATTACAACAAACTTCATTATAGATTGGTTCAACTTCTATCATTTTATTATATTATAATGATAAAAATGAGATATTGATGATATAATAGTATAAACATTAAAAAGATATAATCATATATCCTTTTAATGTATATATCTTTTTATTATATATTATAGAATGGTTCATTTCTGTTATAGTATAATGATATATAAATCTTCATTATAATATATTTTTTAAATCGGAAAATGAGATAATGATGTCACACAGTTGAAAATCCATTTTTACGCACTTTTCAGAAAAAGATATAATCATATATCTTTTCCAGAATTCAAACTTTAGAAAAATAGTGCAACAACTTAAATTCGTGTGTTTCATGAAAAAGATATGTAAAATTCATATACAAAAAGATACACAATTCATATACAAAAAGATATATAGCATTTTGTATATATAAAAAGATATATAAAATGATATATATGTATGTATATATATAAGTATTGGTTTGGTTTTTATAACCAATAGAAGGGCATGTGTTTTGTCAAGGTTGTATATATAGGCCTTATAGGATTTTCTCTTAAAAAGAATAAAATCAAATGGTTTTATGAGAAAAAGATAAAAACATGTATCTTTTTTCTATTAAAAGTATAAGTTATATAATTTTCTGAGAAAAAGATAAAATCGTTTACCTTTTTTCTAATAAAAATGGCGTCCTAAAGTGTTTATTTACCATGGAATTTTTGAAATGAATGGTCCAGAATTATTGAGGTTGGTTAGATGGTTTGCTTACGTATGTAAAAGGTGTTTGTTTAGTAAGCACATAATTTTTTTGTATATGAATTGTATATCTTTTTGTATATATCTTTTTGTATGATCAAATATTGACAGTTATGAATTGTGTTGATGTAAGAAAATTGAACCAAGGATCATGGTGCAAAAATTATCAAGAAATTAACTGGAACCAATAAGCAAGTAATCAAAAAATTAATACTGTTAAATCCTTATATCTAGGAATTTCACAAAAGAAAAACTGCAAAAAAGATAATGCTAACGAACACAATGCCGGCAACAAAATTTCACAAAACATGAATTAAATCTCTTTATAACTACTCTACGTCTTCAGATCAACAACATACTTGTAGAGCAGAGAATTTCAGCACTTCAAAAATACCAAAAATCACCACTTGCAACATACCCAAAGGCGGACATCAGAAATGAATTCATTACATAACTGTCCCCACTTAAAGGATCACAGTAACTTCAACATGAACAATCATATCACTCCAAACAGTAATTTCAACATCAATAGTAGCTTCACAGTAATTTCAAAATGAATTCCCTTACAGTAGCTTCCATAGATTCATAATAGCTTCACAACAATAAATCTGACAGGAACTCCATCATTTTTATCACAATAATTACAATATCAGCAGAAAAACCATTTCGGTTGCTTCTCAGAAGTTACAACATCAAACAGTAAATCTTATATGCACATCAGGATTATTCACAAAAGTTGCCCTTCAATAACCACATCAGAATTTTCATAGTACACGTAAAAACAGATACCACCATAGCAGCTGCATCGGATTGAAATTAAGATTTAGTAGAAGCAAATACTCACAGATTGAAATAGCATTAGAATTAGATTGGGATTTAGCAAAATGCCTATGCTTAGCAGATTGAATCAAATTGCGTCACATATTGAGATTTAGAAGAAGAAATTACATCTCCTAACTCTCACAGCATAACCATTTAGCATGCAAGTCATCATTACAAAAAGATATATGCAAAAAGATACACAATTCATATACAATAAGATACACAATTCATATATAAAAAGATATATAGCATTTTGTATAAATAAAAAGATATATAAAATGATATATATATATATATATATGTATGTATGTATGTATGTATGTATATAAGTATTGGTTTTGTTTTTATAACCAATATAAGGGCAATGTGTTTTGTCAAGGTTGTATATATAGGCCTTATAGGATTTTCTGTTAAAAAGAATAAAATTAAATGGTTTTCTGATAAAAAGATAAAAACATTTATCTTTTTTCTGTTAAAAATATAAGTTATTTAGTTTATGAGAAAAAGATAAAACCGTTTATCTTTTTTGTGATAAAAATGGCATCCTAAAGTGTTTATTTACCATGGAATTTATGAAATGAATGGTCCAGTAGTAATGAGGTTGGTTAGATGGTATGCTAACATATAAGTAACATAAAGTAAATGAAAACACAATAGAGCGTGAAATTTAATGAAAAGATACTATGTTATATCTTTTTAAGTTCTTTTAAGCTTTTTAAAATTTCGTTGTTTTGTATTAAATAATGGTATTTGATTTTTGATTTAACATATAATAATATTATGAATATATATTTATAACAGAAAATTATAGTAAACATAATTGAAAAATTATAACTATGTTTAACATTTAGTAGTAACTATGATATGTAAGTACGACATAATAAGTTATTTCATTCCTTATCTTAAAAGATTTTTTTTTTTTAAAACTTATGTATACATTGAAATGCAGTTATCAGTGAAATCATTTACCATTTTCTATCCCACTTATAATTTTCTGTAAAGAAATCATCAATTTATCATTTTCTGTCCTATTTTCTAAAAAAAAGATAAAACCATTTATCTTTTACGGATCATAAATCACCAAGAACTAAGGAACATGCATCGTGAACTAAAATTATTTAAGATCCAATTTAATAACTAAATACAAAAATCATAATCTAAAGTGAATAATGCGACCAGGTTAAATACACATTGCTTGTTTTATCAGAAAAATACCTTTCAGAATACATTATTCCAACTACAGTAAACGAAACCTTCCTCTAATAGATCAAAATTGCCTCTGTTGATAAGAAATACACAAGAGCATCAACAACGACATAAAACATCGAATTGACAACTAAAATTACCAAAAAAAATAGAGACTCACCAAAGAATAAGCAATCCAACAGAAAAATTCAATTAGCCAATCCAAATGAACAAATTTGCCTCACGATTTCCCACAATTAAACTCGAATATGATTTTACAACAAAGTAACGCCTAATTTTTCCCAAAAAAATCAATGAGCACTTTAATTGCACAAGAATCGACGGATTAATTTTGACCTAATTTCAGAAGATACGAATATTGTTTGAGAACATGAAGACGCCCGCTTTGATTTTTGTCCTGGAAAATAATAATTTAAAATCTGTGTCCTAGAAAATAATAGGACCCAAATAGTAAGCCCTTAACACAAATTTCCACTAAACTGTATTACTTGCACTATCTTGCTTTTGAGCACTTTTCTATGGTGTAGTTCACTGACTTTTCTTTGAAATTGTGACTTTGGCTTGCACGTATACTTCTGATCTGATCTAATCTTTTGAATTCTATGGTCATTTTTATTGCCATCTCGATGTACCTATATTTCTTAGTAATGTATTCACTATGATGTGCTATTGCATCTGGTTTTGAAATCACTGCTTCCATGTGCTTCTTTATTGTTTCACTATGGTCTCTTATGGTTGTTGCACCTGTTCTATCTTTGATGTTGGATTGGTTGTACACATGTTCTTATTGTACACATTTTCCTTGATGCGCTAGAATTTGACTTCTGAACTTGTACTTCGGGTTCTTGTGTTCTGTACATGGTTTCCTTGCTGCATTTGTATTTGATTTTGAACTTGTGACCTTTACATTTAATATATAGGTGATTGGACTGAACTAGAAGAAAATGAAGATTCAGTGTATCAATGAGTGTGTATATGAATTTGTGTATAAACTGAGTTACTCAGTGTATTGTAGTGAGAGATGTAATGTATATGAAATAGAATGTATGAATAATAATGTAATGTACAATAATGAGTTCTAAAATTTGTACTATTTCGAATATTGAGATAAAAATATTTTATTGAATAAAAAATACTGTTTGAATAATTAAACTGTGTGCAATAGTATTATTATTCAATATCAATATCAGCTTTAAACAAACTGATGTAATAAGGAACCTATCACATTAGTCATCCAAGAAAAGTGATGTAATAGACCATCTATTACATCAGCTCTTTAAAATAAATCAATGTAAAAGATGGTATATTATATTAGTTCGTGTAAGAAAACAAAAATAAAAGATGGTCTAATACATTGGTTAAAAACCAATATCTAAAATCATGACCTTTCTCTACACTCGCAAAGACATCTATCGTAAAACACTTAAACATCGGCCAGAAACCAATGTTGCAGACTATTTTTGTAGTAGTATGTGGGAAACTAAAATAGTTATATTTAGGTTTATTTTACAGTGAGTTTCATAAGACCACACCGTATAACATGGAACGGGTTTTCCCTTACGAATACCAGTGCAAGAAATTCACAATGTTTTTTGAAAAATGAAGCTATCATAACATCTTGCAGCAAAGATGCAATGCAAACGCTGATTCGGATGAGGTTCCTCCTAACGATAACCAAAAATGCTTAATACATTGAAATACTCTGATATTATTATTAGTGCATAGTGTGAAAAATCATTTCGCAAGTAAATGTATCTATCTGTAATGACCAAGAATTTTTCGACCTAGAAAATCGATATAAAACACTGTATCGACTATTCAAGTTTCAGAAATACCGGATCATCAATAGAAAGAAGTTAGAGGATGAGAAATAGAAAAGAAAGAAACTTAGAATAGAAGAAGAAGTAGAACAGAATCAGAGTAAACAAGAATCTCACAGCGGAATGAATGAAATATATTATATTACACAACTTTTGAAATACAAACTTATATCTGTATATATAGTACAACTTATAACATCACAACGGAAATAAACTCTATACATAACTAATATTGAGCCTCCTGCTCCAAGATCTTCCACGTATATCTATAAAATCCCGACTACTTGACTGTCCGTACAAATTTAGGCACCAAAGAGTTTAGGGTAAAACAAAACAAAATAAACTTTGGGTCAGTTATGGGACCGGTGTGAGTAAAATCCAATCACTTAGTTTAACAAAAAAAAAATCCTTTTAAAAGAATAATAAACGTAAGACTAATCCATACATAAACACTGATGGTTTTTACCTCACGGTAACCCAAAACATTCTTTTAAAACAATATTATTCTAACATTATAATAGTGCCTAATACAAGTAAATAGCAATCTAGCAGAATGCTTGCATTTCACGCTCCATATACATAATATACAATCAAAACCGCGACTCTTATTCGAAAATGAATTTCCAACTATGATAAGGTATGCAACCTCCTTCCGATCAGTGTACTCTGGAGATGATACGCTAGAGTTCAACAAGAATAACTTACAACTCAGCCATACATGACCGGGCATTCATTTCGTTTGAATGTTCTGAATATATTGTCACCTTACAGTTGGCATACCAACATAACCGTTCCTGGGTGATACAGAAATGAAAAGTAGTTACAAATATGCATATTCTCTAGATGGTGACAATATACCCTAATTGGGAGCGACCTACTTAGCCATGCTGCCTGCCCCATTTTTGTCATTTCCCGATTGATAAGGCTTGAGGTCTTATCATACCTTTTGGAACATCTGGCCATCAATCACTTTGAATGCCACATCGTCAAACCTACCAAATCACAAATTGATTTGTCAAAAAATACCACAGGTATAAAGCTAAAAGAAACGAATTTCTCCACCACCAACGTAAATACGTTCGAAGAGATCAACTCACGTGATCTATTAGATATACTCTGTTCAGACATTCATCCGTACAAGTTGTCCTAGGACTAGACAAACCGAAGGCACTATTCTATAAATCCATCTTAGGCAATTTCTACCAAGGATCTCCAAAATAGCCCTTGCATAAACTCCGTCTTCAACTATCTTCACATATTTGATTCGTAATGCTCATGCCTATATGGAGTGGTTTTCAGATAATAAACCTGATCCCGGTCTCTCCATATTGACAATTGAAAAATTGCCAAAAACTTTGATAGCCGATTATTTAACCATCAAAGGAAAACTTGCATACAAACAACGATCTTATTTCCAAATGTAAATTATATCGATCAACCATCAATCAACACTAAGCTCCTTCAAATTAATTTATCAATAATTTATTCATTATCCAGTTTCCCTCCAATATCTTACCCAAATATGTCTCTAACTCGCTTAGCCTCTCACGTTTTCTCAGAAACTGTTTCCATATATTCACAACTTCTTATTTCCCATATTTTGAAAATATATGTTATTAACATTGGAAAACATTTCCATATCTTATTCATGTGTCACTATTCTTCCACATCCATCAGTCCTTAACTGTAAACCAGTAAGAGAACAACTCCCTAAATATCGACCCCGAATGTCGAAACCAACATCAGATCAACACTCAGAAGGCCGTTCAACTTAACCAGTCTCCAGTCAGTTTTTAATTTCCTTAACTCCATTTCTTAATTTCTTATCGAATCATTGCTGATGCAACTCTCACGTTCGATTTACGAGTCTACTTCTTTTACGGAAAGCATTCCATATTAACGATAGCATTATAATCTCTATTTCCAAAATAATTAACTTTAAAATATAACTTTGATTCGTTACTTTGAATAAATAAATAATAATTAATTAATTAATTAAGTAATCTTCATTTAAAAACGGAAAGTAAATATTACTTTCCTAAATTCAATGTCTAACTCTCGTTCGAATAAGTCATATTCAATTAATGTTCCGAACTTCGGAGTAATTTACCGTTTCAGGTCAACTCAATTTCTAAATTTGTCACTTCCAAAACATCACCAATTTCCTTTATAATCGTTCCAATTTGCAAAACGTTTGCTTTTAAACAATTATTCACTTTAAAATGTGAATACTATTCCTCTGTAGAAATCTAGACTCGCTTTATTAATCAAATCTTGATTTAAATAATAAATACCATTACAGTTTAAAATTCAATACATCTAGTTATTTTATAAATTCATACTTTCGTATTTCACTTCATAAACTCCGTTTAAGTTATACATAATCTCGATTGCTTATTCCATTATAAATTATTGGTTTAAAATAAAGTATTAACTATCTTGTCAAATTCTGAATTTTTATAATGTATAATTCCTGAAAATAAATTACTTTGATAACATTTTACATAGTAGAATTCTATATATAAATCCTTGTCGATTTATTTACATTCTATTCCTATTTCGAACATCGAAACAAATTTCATCGTTTTTGTTTGAATCGGTCTCCTAATTTCCCCTTCCTGAATTCATTCTTATATTTCAAATTATTAATAATAATTTTTCCACTTTATTTCAAAACAATAATAAACTAGTTGTTTTAATATAATTAAAACAAGTTATTGTATTCTAATCCATTCGGAATTCAATTTCTATTTTAAAAATAAATTTTTCCTTTTCAAAACCCAAATCATTTTCCCATAATTTTTACGGTATTTAAATACCAATTATTTCAGATCGATGTTATTTAAACATCACAAACACAATAATTAACCATAGATTATTTGTTACATCATATAATGCAATATATGAAAACAATAATATAATTGTTAAGGAATCCAGTTGGATCCCTCCAACCTGTTTCTCTGCATCAACAGATTTTAATCAACATAAATAATAACAATTTCATATCAATATGAAATATTATAATAAATATAACCAATATTCTATCAATGATTTTTATAAGTAATCATATCTATAATTTCAACCAAATATTTAGCAATTTATCCAAATGACCATCACATCACATTCGGTCATTATTTATGAATACACAATAATGTTAATAAAATTATAAAACTGAACAGAGTTAATGAGTTTACTCACCTTGGTCGTTAATCGTTAAAAAAGGATTAACGTTCCGTTGATTATATCAGGCATTTAATTGTATCGAAAATTGTAACGACTGCCAAATGGCTCCAGACCAATTCCATGATGTAGCCTGCATCCACACGATTCCAACGTGACAGACCGTTGGTAATTCTGACCATGTATGGATGAGATATTGTTATTACATTTCGATACACTATTTAATTTAAAATAAACTTGAATTTATTTAAACATGGGCCTTACCACCATTTTTCTTTGCTCGACCCATTTAGAAAATAAATTCGCCCACAACTTCTTATCCTCTGGAAACAAGCTTCTCACGTTCCATTTCCTTCTCCACTTATAACTTCCTATTCGCAGGCAACATCATATACTATTTCTTTTATTTATTTATTATTTATTTTCTTTTCCCTTTTTTATATTTCTTTTCTTATTGGGCTTCACGTCGTATTTCGACCCAACTTCCCACACTTAAATCCACTATGCATGCATAGTACAGTGCAGTTCTTCTTCTCCAAATATACCCCTCCGGTTCCAGTATTATATATGTCGTGTTCGTCTTTATATTTTTGGTTTAGAACACTGCTCCAACATTTTAGCTTTAGGTCCATCTTCGAAACAACTTTAGTCTTCCCTCCCTCACTCTTGCATGAAAGCTCACAAACCCATAACCATCTTCCTGCTTCCCAAAACCACGTGATTAGCCTGATTCAACTCCCTCATGCTATTGCGATTGCTACATGCAATTGACCCTGCCTCCTTTGAGTGATCGCCAATGGCGCCTGAGACCGCCGATCTCCGCTGTACTCCAGTCAGTGCAATCCCTGGCCTCCTTTTTGTAAGAAATATTGTTGATCAAATCGACATCTTATTCTACGATTTAACAATTTAAATCAAGATTTATTACAAGAACAACAATTAAAACTCAAATAAATATGGTTTAGGGTTCATACCTACGATAAGATCCAAAAGAAACTAGAAATCAGACGAAGTAAGGAGTATCAAATTCAATAACACAACAGATCATTGGCTCTCTATAGGAAGTCCACACGAACGCCTTTCATCTCAATCAAATCGGAAAGAAAACGAAGATTTGGTGCTAGCCGCCATAATCAGGTTTTTGGGAAAGGTTGGTTATTTGGGGTTTTTATTTTTTAATCGAAAATGAATGATCAGAAACGACGAGACCCAATATCATGTATAAAGGGAATGGTCAAAAATCCCTTTTAAAAACCAAAAGTGCTCCTTTAAATAAGGGAACCACTTCTATTCCATTTCAATGTAATATAAAATATCAACGAATTTGATATTTTATTTACCCAATATATGTTCCTTCTTTATTTTCATATTTTCAAAAATCTTTTTATCAGCATTCCGGATTCCGTAGCTCGGATTGGAACAACTTCTTATTTGTAATAGCTAATATAATATAAATAGTATTATTTAAAAATGGTAATTATATTTATATAAAATATTTTGATTTAAATAATTATTAAATAAATAATAGTCAAATTAAATTAAATTAATATAATTGAAATATTTACTGAAAGTATGGTAACCATGTTAAATATATACATAAGATATTTATAAAGTGTTAGACCAAAAAATGGCACTAACATCAAAATGCAGATCACGGATCATAGAATGCAGGAAAAAGTAAAATCAGAGGGAATACACGAGATTTTAATAGTGGTTCGGCTGTAGATGTAGCCTACGTCCACTTTATAATCTTATTGTTATACTGACAGATTACAAGAATCAGTTACATGTAGGCCCACGATCCGTGTGTTAATTGAGATTACAAGAGGAGAATTTGGATGTGTGAAGGTGCAAAGTCCTTGCACTTCAGCAATGGTGGAAGCCGTGAAGAAGAATGGGCAAAAGTCTCTTCAATTTTCCATGTAGTGGTGTATTTATAGCTGTAGGAAAGCTCATAGGGTGGCTGGTTCGTGATAGGGCACGTGGAACCCGATCCTAAAAAGTAGGAGCAGGAATAGCCAAGAGAATAGCTCAAGATCTTCACGCTGCTACAGGTTCAGGAGTCGGGTCGTGATGGCGGGTCGTGACCGCCGTGTGCATCACGAGCGAGTCCACTTGCGAGCTGGAGTGTTGAAGCCTACGCCAAGAGGGTCGAGACGTGGTCTAGGGATGTGCCATGAGCCGAGTGGTGATCGAGGAGTCCACCATGAGCCAAGCGGGCGAACCACAAAGGGGGCGAGCTACTGTCATTTGGTGAGGGTGAATCGAGACCATGTTCACGAACCAGATTTGCTCTTCTATGTGTGTTTACGGAAACGGTCATAACTTCAAAACCGTAAGTCCAATTGGGCCAAACGAAAGCTCATTCTAAAGCTAATTCAGAGAGCTACAAGAGTTACGGATAGCTCCATAATTGCTGTTTTCCGGCCCAAAAGAGGTTGTCTGATAGGAGTTTCGGGCTTGTTTATGTTGATGATGTGATTTCGACCAAACCGCTTCATGTTTATTGACGATGTTCTCAGTGCTTGAGCGTGATACTATCCAGAAATTCCACGTGTGACAGCTTTTACCAAAAAGTGTGTCAACAAGTTTACCCCCCTAGAACATATCTTACTGGTTGAAGGAAGATGTGTTCTGGATAATCTGTGAAATCCATAATCCATACCTGCAAAAAGATAAAACAAACAATGCAAAAATGGTTCCAAGGCAGTCTTACCAGGGTAAGACGACCAAGGAAATGCTAAAGGAAGATCCATGACGGCCTTACCGGAGTAAGACGACCAAGGAGATGCCGTGAGGTTCTAAGACAGCCTTATCGGAGTAAGACGACCGAGGAAAAGCTAATGAGGTTCCAAGACGGCCTTACCGGAGTATGACGACCAAGGAAGTGCTACGGGGTTCCAAGACAACCTTACCAGAGTAAGATGACCAAGGAAAAGCTAATGAGATTCCAAGACGACCTTCCTGGAGTAAGACGACCAAGGAAAAGCTAATGAGAGATTGTTTATACTAGACGGATCCAGTTCAGAGCTGGAGCTTAATGTTTATACTGGACGGATCTAGTTCAGAGCCGGAGCTCATGTCTGTTGATGCAGGATGGATCCAGTTGGGAGCTGAAGCTCAACAATGATCTTTATTGATTCATGAAAGCTAAGCGGCAGTTATTCTAACCCTGAACATGACTAGAGACTACGGGTCGGTCCGTGCTTGTGAGCCGATGTTGCCGTGCTTATTACATGCAAAGAAAACAAAGGGGGGCGAGAAATCTCCTAAGAGACTAAAACCATGAACTGTGGACCGGAGTCCTATAAACTAAAAAGATCTGAGGAGTGGGATCAGTTAATGATAAGCCGGCGATTGCTCGATCCAGGGTCGTTCCCTCTCCGGGGAATAGGTGGTGGCAGGGCCGGTGTAGGCGCTGTTGGTTGAGTTACATACTCGGGTAGCTCTCCTCATCTGACCCGGTCCTCGATAAGGTCTCGCAAGTGTCTGCAGTCATCAGTGTTGTGACCTTCTATGTCATGAAATATGCAATGTCTTCTGGAGTTACGTTGTGCTAATGTTGGCTCCCTCTTGGGAGGCCTCGGATATGAGATAGCGCCTCCTGTATCCTTGTAGATGTTGCTCAGAGTGCTGTTCAGTTCAGTGTATCTTTCATATTTCGGCCCTCTCCGAGGCTGAGTGTTGCGGTCATTCTTAACATAGGCTTTTCCTTTGCTTTTTCCAGAATCAGATGGTTCTCCGTCCTTAAGCATGTTGACATCGAGAATGCGCTTCTTGGAAGTTGCATCTTCTTCTTGCAGAAATCTATCCGCTTCAAGGTAGAATTCGCCGATATTTCGTGGTGGATCTCAGTACAAGGATTTTTTGAACTCTGAGTTATCTAGAATGCCAGATACTGCTGCCATTAATACCATGGATGGTTCAGGGAGATCAACTGATGTTGCTGCAACATTGAATCTTTCCAAGAATGAACGCATAGTTTCTCTGGGCCTCTGCTTGATTGTAGTGAGCGACATGACGTTCTTAGGTCGAGCGATGTGGACCCTAAACTGTTTAATAAAGCGTGCGACCAGCATGTTCCAGCTATTGATTGATTCAGTTTCTAGCTGCCGAGTCCACATAGCAGATATATTTGTCAGAAAGAGGGGAAAGCACTTCGCCATGACGTTTTCCGATGCCATTTGGACCTCCATGTGCCGTTTGTAGCGCATCAGGTGCACGGTAGGATCTGTCCTGCCGTTATAAGACTCCAGTTGTGGAAGTTTGAAATTCGGGGGATTGCGGGAATTCCTGATTTCCTGAGTGAAGGGAGTGTGGTTGACATCATCCACGTCATTCTGATAAGTGTGGCCTCTTGAGAGGCATTCAATCAGATCTGCTAGACGATTTCCTTTGAAAAGTTGTTGCAAACTGCCAAGATCAGAGCTGGTGCCCCCAGCGTTGAATGCGGAAGAAGGAAGTTGCCGGTGAGCTGTTGGAAGTGAGTTGTAGAGATCAGCTCGCGGTTTGAGGTGGCCGGCTCATGGGCCAGGTTCGAGGTGGTCTGCTCGTGGCTCGAGGGGGCGACCCAATCCGTTCGTGAGTCATAGAGGTCGAGAAAGCCAGTTCGTGAGCCTGGGTCATAGAGATCTGTGGCTCGTGAGTCAGGAGGGGCGAGCCGATCGGGTCATTGGGGTAGGTCACAAACCGGGTCTCTATCCAGAGGTGCGTCACGAGCTGTTTCATGCTGTGGAGTGTGACTTTGCGTTCTGATATCCATCTGAACCGAGGCGGAAATCGGTCGCTGCGCATTTCCAATAGGGATTGGGTCACCCCCGAGTCCAAGTGATGCACGAGCTGCTTCTATGGCTTCATTTCCAATGCGTTGATCATTGCTCGGCCTTCCATCCATGCGAGCGAAGAATCCATCGATCATCTCCTGTTGCTTCCTGAGGAGATCATCTTGCTTTGCCATCTGATCTCTCAATTCAGCGAGAACGCCGTCCATCTCGTCTCTAGTCAAAAATGCTAATGGGTTTTCATGAGATAAAGCCTCATGGATTGCCTCGTTTCTCATGCCTTCGGCCTCAGCACCTTTAGTACGGGAGAAAGTTCCATCCTTCTTTCTTTTAACCATTGATCCAGTAGCCAAATAATCTAAGCATAAAGTTGAAGTAGTATCGTGTGCCCCCTACCTAGCGCGCCAAAATGTTAGACCAAAAAATGGAACTAACACCCAAATGCAGATCACAGATCACAGAATGCAGGAAAAAGTAAAATCAGAGGGAACACACGAGATTTTTATAGTGGTTCAGCTGTAAATGTAGCCTATGCCCACCTTATAATCTTATTGTTACATGTAGACACACAATCCGTGTGTTAATTGAGATTACAAGAGGAGAATTTGGATGTGTGAAGGTGCAAAGTCCTTGCACTTCAGTAATGGTGGAAGCCGTGAAGAAGAATGGTCAAAAGTCTCTTCAATTTGCCATGTAATGGTGTAATTATATCTATAGGAGAGCTCATAGGGAGGCCGGTTCGTGATAGGGCACATGGAACCCGATCCAGAAAAGTAGGAGCATGAATAGCCAAGAGAATAGCTTAATATCTTCACACTGCTACAGGTTTAAGAGTCGGGTCATGATGGCTGGTCGTAACCATCATGTGAAACACGAGCGGGTCCACTTGCGAGCCGGAGTGTTGAAGCCTATGCCAGGAGCATCGGGACGTGGTCAAAGGATGTGCCATGAGCCGAGTGGTGATCGAGGAGTCCACTACGAGCTGAGGGGGAGAACCACAAAGGGGGCGAGCCAGTGTCATGTGGTGAGGGTGAATCGAGACCATGTTGACGAACCATAGTTGCTCTTCTACGTGTTTTTACGGAAACAGGCATAACTTCCAAACCGTAAGTCCGATTGGGCCAAATGAAAGCTCATTCTGAAGCTAATTTAGAGGGATACAAGAGTTATAAAGCATAGCTCCATAGTTGCTGTTTTCGGGCCCAAAAGAGGTCGTCTGATAGGAGTTTCAGGCCTGTTTATGTGACGATGTGATTTTGACCAAACCGTTGCACGTTTGTTGACGATGTTCTTAGTGCCTGAGCGCGATGCTATCCAGAAATTCCATGTGTGATAGCTTTTACCAAAAAGTGTGTCAACATAAAGTAATAATTAAATTTGAATAATATAATTTAAAATAGTTTAACATAAAATATACAAATTTAAAATAATTTCAAAAAGTTCAATCCCATCCCTTTATTTACATTTCCAAAGTTCAATTTCGTTAATTTGGATTAAAAAAAATTACTTTGATATTTTTAACTTTAACAATATATTCTTAAGTCTAATTCATTTCGAAATAGTATCCAAGCCAGGTTATCCGATTTTATTCTTAAAAATACAAATTACATTCAAATCATTCTTTTTATAGAGTTCATATCATAGAATCTAAATTTTAATTGAATCCATTATAAAAGTTTAACTTTAATTATATTTAAATTTAAAACATTTACCTAATAAATTATGATAATTTTAATAAAAATGACAAATTCGTATAACTCATTATATTAATTATATTCACATCTTAAAATTTATTTATCTTACATGGCAAATTGCATTTTAATTTTTATCATTTAACCAATCAACTTATCGGTAAATTTCTAACTTTTGTTTAAAACTTTTATGCACAATATTCTATAAAATCTATTTTATATAAAATTTTAAAATTTATATAATACTTATACTATATTAAAAAAATATTAATTTACCTATAAAATAATTTATATTATTTAAATTTTAAAACAAAATGATATTATATCTTAAAATCTTAAATTTAAATTGAAACATATATTAACTTATATATTTAAGATTTATAACATATAACATTATTTAAAAAATTAAAGTTTTATTAAATTATCAAAATATAAGTTTAATAATATTCTAAATTTATTTTTCTAGAATACTTTATCAAATTGGAACATTTTCAAAGTAGATGAACGGTGTCCGTAAATAATTTTCTACCTAGGTCATTGATATATAGACACACACACACACATCATTTCAATCTGTTTAATCCAATTAACGGGTATATATCATTTTAACCTGTAATGGATTTACTCCTTTATTGGGAACTTCCAGGATGAAAACAAAATAAATATGGCATTTAAATTAACATACGTAAATCAACACACATCATAACAATCAACTTCGTGTCGTATATGTTAGAGAATGGAGTTTTGATGACAACAACCATATTTCAATATCAATTAATTATAAAATATATACTAACACTTTTGTCTAGAATATATATATATACACACACATACGTAGGATCTATATACAGGAATTATTATTGAAGACTGTAAAGTTTAGAGATATTAGAGATTTAGAATTCAGATATGATTCATGACTCATGAGTATTCAAGATTTCAAGAGTAATATAGTAATAGAGTCTAGTTTTTGTAAGATTTTGAATAACACTCCAGGTTCAAATTCAAATTCTAATTTCAAATTCTGTTTTTAAATTCTATCTTCAGTTTATCTCCTTTCTATTTTATTTTCTATCTTTTCTATTTCTTCCTTTCTTACTTTACTTTGGTTTTCAAACTTAAGTTTTATCATTTTTATTTATACACTTTATATTTATATGGTTTTAACTCTATAATTTTATAAATATGTTTATATAGTTTAAATTTATACTTTCATATGATTTTATACTTTACGAGTGGAAACCCGTGCGTTGCACGGATGCATAAGATGTTGGGTGTCATAATTTGTTGAGATGATACAATTGTGTGTGTCGTGGATTGTAATAATCATATACTTAGAGTGAAAGTAATCATATACGGGATGTTGTAGTTTGCACGGGAGCATAGAGTACAGGGTGTTGTAGTTTGTACGCGCGTGGTTGTCGCACGCGCTTCGTGCGTGATCGATGCAAGTCGTTTGCGCGTCGATTGATGTTCATCAAATGTTATTTATATGTGGAGTAATTGTATATTTAATTTTTTATTTGTCGTAGGTTATTTAATGTAAATTGGAAGTGGATGAATGTAAAATGTTGGAATTATTTCAGCTGAGTAGTAAAAGATGCGCGAAGTTGGCAACAGAATAATAAATGAAAGGGAAAAAGTGTCATAATTAAAAACAAAATGCAGAAACAAACTGCATAATACAAACTTATGCATACAAAGAAAAGACAGGTATTTTTATACAGTGGAAAGAAGAAAATGAGGTTATAATGGAGAAGCAGGTTGATTAATTCATTGAACGCCTTGCCAGATACTCTGCCTCGATCCTATCACAGTCTGCAAACTGCAGTGAAGCTCAAAAATGGTTAGAAAAGCAGTTTGTATGAAGTCGTAGTGTTAAGGTACCAAACTTAATAAGTAATTGCGAAAACACTTGTAATAGTGAAGAAAATAAGGACTTACAAACAAATAAACTAACCAAAAAGATGGACATTGGTGCGGTGGCAGGCCAAATATTTTTATTGCAAAGCATCTGTAGACAAAATATAGGTGTAAAACTGCAGTAAGAATTTTTTTAAAAAAAAAAGGTTTAGTAAACTAACTGTTGAGGAGAAAAGTACGTACATTTGTACTCCATTTTTTTTCCGTGAAATTACAGCAAAACCTCAGGATAAACGACATTTGTTGTAGATGTTGTTGTGGTTGATTCTAGCAGAATTGAAATTCTATGGAATGCAGTGCATCTAGATAGAGCAACATACAGTTGTCCATGACTAAACACTTCGGTGCGTAAATCAATACCGACGTACTTCACAGATTGACCTTGTGCTTTATTGATAGTTAATGCGTAAGCAAGCTTAATAGGAAACTGACGTCTTGACATGTTTATAGATAATTCTGAGGAAGATGGTTGAAGAGATATTCTAGGTATAAATACAAAATTACCAGCTTTATCTCCAGTAAGTATTTGAGCTTCAATTATTCGTGTTGCACATCTAACTACTATCAACCTTGTTCCATTGCAGAGTCCCTCTTTTGGAGCTAGGTTTCTAAGCAGCATAATCGGGCATCCAACTTTAAGTTCAAGTTTGAATGGTGGTAATCCACTACACTCTAATGAATTCAGAAATTCAGTTGGGTAACGATCATTTTCCTCATTTTCCACTAACTTGTCAGCAGAAAGGAAAATATGAACATCACCAGAGCATTTTTGCAGACATGCAGAATTTATTGCGCACACATCTTCGTTGCGTGCCGAGAGAATAGTTCTGTCCTTTAAAAAATTTGGAGATCCTTGGTTGACAGTAAGTCGTGGATAAACAGTGTCAATTAAGTTAGCAAGACTACTGCATTTGTGCATCATTGATAGGTCAACGTGTTGATCTGGCGTTGATCCGATCTGTACAATAATAATTTTGATTAAAAGAACGATTATATTAAATAGACACAGAGTGGAACTATTGTTATGATAGTAGTAGGAAATGAAAATGTAGTACCTTGGCTAGATATTCAGCAAAAGCACCACTCTCAACGTCATTGGAACTTAGTCGCATATTTTTGTGTAAACATAAGACATGAACAACTGCCCATAACGGTGATCGGCGTAACGTTGATGCAACAATATCTTCATGTGTTCCCTTTGGGATAACAGGTAAAATTTGGCGAAAATCTCCTCCTAAAACAACTGTCAGTCCACCGAAAGGCTGTGCGTTATCTCGAATATCTTTTAATGATCGGTCGACTGTTTCAACACAAAATCGATGTTGCATTGGTACTTCATCCCATATAATGAGACTTGCTTGCCTTAGGAGCTCGGCTGTTGATGATTGTTTTGTAAATCCGCAAGTTGAGTCCTCTAAAATATTTAATGGTAGGGAAAATGTTGAATGCGCTGTTCTACCTCCAAGAAGTAGTAAAGAAGCAATACCTGATGAAGCAACGGTAAGCACAATATGTCCTAGACTTCGACATTTGTCTGCAATTGTATTATATAAGTATGTTTTTCCAGTCCCAGCTCCACCATTTAAAAAAAAAGTTTTTCCGTCTCGATTTTGAACAGACGAAAATATTAATTCGTATGCTTTCCGTTGATCATCGTTGAAAGTAAGAATATTTTTTTCCGCCTTCGCATCTTGTCCTTCATATTGGAGTTGTTTGTGTTCCATTATAAGTCTGTTTTGCACAACAATTTCCCAGTTTTTAGTTGGCAGAGGCATTGGTGGAAAATCATGTAGACTTTTTCTTGATTCTTGGAGTAATTTGTTAAGAATATGTAAACCATAATCTTGGATTTCATATTCAGTAGGATTAGTAATGTGGAAAAGATTTGTGATAGTGTGCCCTAAATCATCACAAATGTGTGTAGCAAATTTTGTCCAAAGGTTATGCGGTCGTAAAGGGTAGCACTGAGTGAGAATAATGGAGAAAAGTCTTCTAAGTTGATATCCAGTGTTCATAATTGATGCCTCTTCCAAACATGTGACCCATTCTTCGTCATCTTCAAGCATACCTTTAGCAACGCATGCATCTTTAAATGTTTCATGAACTTCGCCATTAACTGTTCGTAAATCCTCAAAAGATGTTGGACCTGTACAAATGGTAAGTAGTAGTCGTAGAAAAAACCGCTCACCAGAGTTTGGACTTGCAAAATACATTCTCCCTATAGCTTTTGAACTTGCACTTCGTGGGGACCATATATGTGTCTCTTTATTCCATGTATAAAACTCTGGAAATTGTTGATATGTATATTTTGTTGCTTCTGGATGTGCTGCATAGAATTTGAAGAACTCAATTAATGTGGAAGTTTGGTTTTCTGCCCTTAATTTGATTGCATCCACAGATTCTGTCGGATCGAAGGTGACATGGTGCATTCCGGGTAGATGTAGCTGTAGACGAATAACTGCTGGTTTTTCCTCATGCATACGGTAACCAAAAATATGCCATGCAGCTTCAGGAGGGCTTATGTATCTGGAGTCAAGATACTGCTTAATTTCATCTTCCTCACCCACAATAACAGTAGTTCGATCGTGACCCTTATATATATACTTATGTATATATTTTACAGCCCGTACACTTGCACATCCTTCAACATTTATATGACAATTAAACATTTCAGAAAGTTTTGGATTATAAGGAACTACATCCCTATTATCCACAGAAATACCCCTTATTTCAAAAGATTTTCCGTCATTGCGTCGACGATATATTGGATATCCGTCTTTATCCATTGATGTATTATCAGCCCACTCCCTTGGATAACGCTTCGAACATTTTCCATTTTCCATACATGGAGCGTGCATATTTCCCTTGCATGGTCCATGTACCATGCACCTTCTAATGGTTTCAAAAAGTAATGGACGTTCCTTTTCGTCTGGAAACTCTGCAGAAATCAAACAATCTACTTGATCCACTGTTCTTAATTTGTCTGTGGACTGTAGGAAAAAAAGTGCATGCATATGCGGCAATCCCCTTTTTTGGAACTCTATAGTGTACACATGTGCAACAACTGAACCAAAAATATGATTTTTATAAATTTCATCCATCAAACTTCTGCGTTTCAATTCAAATACCCGAGCGATAATGTCCGGACGATCGTTGGGTCTTTGGTTTGATTTCAAAGCTTGCTCAATTTCTGGCCAATTTGGATTCGCAGTCATTGTTAAGAAGATATCTGGGTGATTGTTATATCTTGTTATTGCTAGGGAGTCTTGATATGTTTCATACATATGTCTAGGAGTACCAATATAAGAGGACGGTAAGATAAATCGCTTACCAATTTGATCTGCTTGTAAGACGTCCGACTCTACATCAGTAATTCCACAGTACAGATCCCTGCGAAGCTCAGTTTGATGAGTCCTAGCCCAATATAACCTATTTTGTTCGGTACATGCCCAAGCATCTACAATGAATTCTTGAAATAATTTACGTGCACGTAAAATTGTGGAATATTCACCCTCTCTTTCAAAGAGCCGATAACTATAATATGGTTGTTGTGTCAGTCTTTTGGTATCAGGAATGTTTAAAGAGGGATTCCATTTCATATGGTTAATATCCCAACCAAGATCACCATGGGGAAATAGAAGGACATAATGAAGGGGTAAGTACGCAGGATGACATTCGCTGATCCGTTCCAAATGTGAACCTCCTTTCAAGTGTATTACAATATCTCTAGTTCCACAAATTTGAGATCCATCTCCAGGTAAGATAATAGCTATTTCATCCGTTGTTGGCATGTTATAGACACGTTTGTCATTTGTCTGATTGTAATGAAGACGCAAGGGAAGATTTTGTGCTGCGTCAGTCGAGTTTTTCAAAATATCATAAGCCTGGCGATATAATTTTGTGAATTCATTGTCCCGCAAAAGAACACATTGTATTATTTCCAAAACTTGTCTATTAAGATGTTGGTTTCTTTCATGTCTAAATGTCAATGCAGCAGTAGGATCATATATGTATAGTTGAGAATATACAGGGGGATTGCCCATATCAGGCAGCAAAGCACCTGTTCTATGTCGTAGTTCTCCATGTATTGTGAACGACTTTATCCCATGTGTACCGAGAGTTCTATCATCTAATTTGCAGCCAAGACTTGTGAATGCATTTGCAGAATTATACTCACGAATATGTTGCAAAAAAGAAGTAGATAAAGAGTCGTTTCCATCATACAACTGTCGTAATTCCGTCGGAGGTTGTGATAATGGAGGTAACTTTACTTTTCCAGACTTACAACATGTTCCAAAAATGGGATTACATAATGGAGATTTTGACAAACGTTCGTCGATCCAATGAAGTGCTCTACAAAATGGACATGGTATGTTCATTAAGCCAAGGGAATGACGTTCAATGTGTTGCGCACGGTAAATCCTTTCTCGTTCCCTGCGTAGCTTTTGAGAAATGGAGCGATTTGATAACGGTGTAACCAAGCCATCTTCAGTTAACCTAATGGAGATGAATATATTATGAGTGAAGGTCCAGTTGTGTGTATTTAGATTTTATGGTTGGGACATGGTATAGGCACGAATTGAATGACTGCAAACAATAGTAGACTTACATTTGAGTGTTAAGTTGAGTAGATGAGGAGGGAAGAAGTGTTGGATTTTCGCTGGAGTTATCTTCTACACCACCGATCACTTGTGAAGATTGGGTTACACCATTACGTTGCATAATGGAAGTTGAAGAGAGAAGACTGAATACCGAGTTTTGAGATTCAGTTCCCGAAGTTGTTGCATTTTTTGTCAGTCTTTCTTTTTGTCTACGCAAATTTTGAGCAATTGAGCGCCTTGATGGCCTAATTGCAACAAAGATTAATGCATGTATTAGAAGAAAATAAAATCAAAGATAAATACATAGCATGTTAATATGGTAGATTTAGTAAATAAATATGACAGAAAGTTTACTTCATGAGCAAATACAGGAATTATGAGTAGAGTGTGCACATACATGTTGGTTGTAGTGCTTGTAGATTCCGTTCCCGAAGTTGTTGCATTTTTTGTCAGTCTTTCTTTTTGTCTACGCAAAGTTTGAGCAATTGAGCGCCTTGATGGCCTAATTGCAGCAAAGATTAATTTTGCATGAATTAAAAGAAAATCAAAGATAAATACATAGCATGTTAATATGGTAGATGTAAATAAATATGACAGAAAGTTTTTTTCATGAGCAAATACTGGAATTATGAGTAGAGCGTGCACATACATGTTCGTTGTAGTGCTTGTAGAGGTCTCAGTATCATTTTTATCAGCATCAATGAGCAAAGTGTTGTTAGTACCCTGCAGAACGGGACAAACATGGTTAATGATTTGCATCGAATGTACGTATAAGATATATGTTAACCAAACCTTGTGACGCTTTCGATGTCCTGCAGACGTAGTAGGGGTACGATTGGTTATATCGACCAAAATACGTTTGTTCGCGTTTTCCATATCTTCTACTGTCAGTTGCCAAATTAAATTGTGGTTAGTTATAATGAGTTAGAGCTAAAGGTAAAACAAATTTAAATTGGTGAAAAATAATGTTAAATTCAATTTGTAAACCTTTATAGCAAACTGATTTAACAAAGTTGATAATATGTATATCCATTTTTAGTTCGTAACATATAGAAGCACGTGAGGAGAAATATTTATAGTAAAAATTGGACTATTAATGAGCACCAAGTCAGCAGCAGTAGCAAACAGGTTATAACCATTGAAATGTATAAGCAGTCGTTGTAAAAGCAATTAGTGAGAAAGAATAGTAAGGCAGACGGAAATGATTCCGGGAAAGAAAAAAAATGAAGTTCAAATAAGTAAATAAAAGTGTAACCCATAAAAATGAAGTTGATTACAATAGTTGATAAACTAATTGTACTTGCCATTTATCGTAAACTATATTAAAAAAGTTGTTCAACTTGTGCCTCATCTGATTTAGGCATCATTTTCATTAATGTCAATTTAATATATATGATTGCATATTTCAAGTGCTTAAATTAAGAACAGCAGCATAAATACATTAGCAGTATTTAAAGTAAACCAAAAATGCACATTCAGTAAAGGTGATTGTTGAAGGAAACTGACAAAATAATTAGGTAGTTATAATAGTAGATGAAAAAAATGTCGTCGTAAATAAATACCATTTATATTACAAAGTCACGTTCATTCCAAGGAAGAATGCAAAATGTTACAGGTATAAAAAAGGAAAAATAAAAATATAAAAGAAACCGACTTTACTTTCCATGGTGAAAACATTCGAATAAGGAATTGTTTTTCATCCAATTCAATTCTTAATTTTGTGCCAATAGGTAAAAGAATTTTTTTAACCTATAATAAATATGGTACATCCAACTGCATTATAAACAAATGGAGCAGTTAATCGAGAAATACGAAGAAATAAGACAAACACTTCCAGGTTATTCAGATTGAATGCATAGCTTTTTCTTATGAAATGAATTTGTTAAGTACCTACCATAAAACATCTATATAATAAACTACATCTATCTATCTGTATAATAAAAGGAACAATACTGTTGTAGCAATTTGAAGTAATGTAGCCCTAAAGGAAGAAAAATTAGAAGAAGAACCTGAAAAGAAATTCATTCTCCCACACTTGTTTCCTTCACAAATGCATAGGATTATCAAATGCAAAGCTGTAACTGTACAGTTGAAAATCTACAAAAAAAGAATAGTATGAAGGATTAATATAGGAATAACATAACAGCAAAAATGTCCAAAAACAATCCGAGGAGTCCGGTGCAGCAATCTTATTTTATGACGGGTGTCACTATATCACCATATTACATGTTACACAATGTACTATTTGATCACAGTTTATAAAATTATATACCAAAGAAATAAGACGAAAATATAGTTATGTGTAGGATTTGTCGTTGCAGGCCTCATTTATTAACCATTAACTATGAGTTTATAATAACACGTGGCCAAGCAAGAAACATGCCAAAACAATTGATCCTAATTTCCACTGAACAATATTTTACATTATCATATCCACCTGTGTATGTAAACTACTTGATCACAGTTTATAAAATTATATCAAAGAAATAAGACGAAAATATAGTTATGTGTAGGATTAGTTGTTGCAGGCCTCATTTATTAACCATTAACTATGAGTTTATAATTACACGTGGCCAAGCAAGAAACATGCCAAAACAATTGATGATAATTTCCACTGAACAATATTTTACATTATCATATCCACCTGCCTATGTAAAATACTTTTTTCATTTCTGTTTCAGATGCATATGATAGGAGAAGCAATATTTATAACAAATTGGTTTAATATATAAGATGATAATATCAATAATGGGCAATGAATGACATATATCTTCCCTTCCATTGCTCGTTTGTAATGTTGGTTAAAAAACTTAAATAAGTTTGGCAAAATGTTGCAGGGAGGTGCTAGAGTTTTACACTATTTTTTTATGAGTTGGTGTTGATTTGCTCAATTCCCCATGTCCAAACTGAAGCGGAAATGGAAGACCACTATAGCAATTGTACGCAAATCCAAGCTTCAACTTAGAATCTTGTTATATATTTAATAATGTAACAAAAGCATTGAAATGTGTAAGGAGCAACTCAGAGTAAAAAAAATGAAAGAGAACGAAATGCAGAAGTCAAAAGTAATATAATTAGGCTCATTCATATCCTATCTCTTTGAATTTTAAGCTATAACCCATCTTAAACCTGAATCGAGAGTAATAAGTGAACCCATGAGATTAAAAAAGTATACATCTAAAGGTTATGATTCACTTACCTTAGCTATGTTGTTGCCAATCTTAAATCAATCTAACAGCTGACCAGTTTCGTCATCAATCTTGAATCATCCTAGCAATTAATGTAAAGTTTGATGATGGCCGGGAAATGCAAAAAAAGTCAGTAAATTTCAAGCAATTTTGAAATTTCCACTTAATCAAACAATACCAATATTCAGTTATTAAATGTGATGAGATTAATATTACCAACATCTCAATAGCATTTATTTAACTATATCAAAAATTGCTTGAAACTTTATGTAAGTAATAATACCGTAAAAAACCTATTAAACCAATCTCTAAATTGAATTTTTCAAGCGTAAGCTACCTCTGTTTAAACGAACGAATTCTAAATCTGCAGGCGCCAAGCAGATAAAAGATTGCGGTACAAAGAAAGAATTTAGATCCGCGCAAAACCCTTCGTCATTTTCTTCTTTTTCTATATCCGTTCGTTCTTCTTTCCCGGTCGCTCTAGCAGATCCCTGGCTTTTCAGCTAACTGTCTTATTTCTTCTAAATAAAAAGCTTTAAGATGGTAATGTATTCATTTTGGAGAGAAAGAATAAGATGGCGTGATAAAAGAGAGAGAATATGGCAATCGTGTGGGAAGATGAGAACCGAACTATGATAAATAAGAGTGGATAGAAATCTATCCTGGGGGACTTGTTAACGTGGCTAAAAAGGTTAAAACCGTTAAGCAGTAATAACCCGTTTAATTGTTTGCTTATTTGGTTGATTGACAGTCGCTTGATGTCTTTACTTTTTTTATATCTGAACCGCTCTTTGCTGGTATGATAATATCTCACGTCTGCAAGTATAATAAATAATAATTTATTTAGGTAGGACACTGTTAAAATGGCAATAGATTTTTATATTTACACAGTATAATATAATGTTAATATATTAATAATAGGATATTTATATTAGTAAAAAATGCTGTTGGATATATTTCTTTTTTTAATACATGTCATTTATCGTAAACTATATATATAAAAATGAAGTTGATTACAATAGTTGATAAACTAATTGTACTTGCCATTTATCGCAAACTATATTAAAAAAGTTGTTCAACTTGTGATTCATCTGATTTAGGCATCATTTTCATTAATGTCAATTTAATATATATGATTGCATAATTCAAGTGCTTAAATTAAGAACAGCAGCATAAATACATTAGCATCGATTTTCCATTTTTACAACTATAAATTAATCAAACCTAAGTGGAAATATATTTATGGAAATAAATGAACAGGAAACACGAATGGTAATATGCAATTACAGTAGCGACACAATACCAAAGTATTTAAAGTAAACCAAAAATGCACATTCAGTAAAGGTGATTGTTGAAGGAAACTGACAAAATAATTAGGTAGTTATAATAGTAGATGAAAAAGATGTCGGCGTAAATAAATACCATTTATATTACAAAGTCACGTTCATTCCAAGGAAGAATGCAAAATGTTACAGGTATAAAAAAGGAAAAATAAAAATATAAAAGAAACCGAATTTACTTTCCATGGTGAAAACATTCAAATAAGGAATTGTTTTTCATCCAATTCAATTCTTAATTTTGTGCCAAAATTATACCAAAGAAATAAGACGAAAATATAGTTATGTGTAGGATTAGTCGTTGCAGGCCTCATTTATTAACCATTAACTATGAGTTTATAATTACACGTGGCCAAGCAAGAAAAATGCCAAAATATAAAAGAAACCGAATTTACTTTCCATGGTGAAAACATTCAAATGAGGAATTGTTTTTCATCCAATTCAATTTTTAATTTTGTGCCAATAGGTTTATTAAAGTATACCCAAGAAATAAGACGAAAATATAGTTATGTATAGGATTAGTCGTTGCAGGCCTCATTTATTAACCATTAACTATGAGTTTATAATTACATGTGGCCAAGCAAGAAACATGCCAAAACAATTGATCCTAATTTCCATTGAACAATATTTTACATTATCATATCCAACTGTGTATGTAAACTATTTGATCACAGTTTATTAAAGTATACCCAAGAAATAAGACGAAAATATAGTTATGTGTAGGATTAGTCGTTGCAGGCCTCATTTATTAACCATTAACTATGAGTTTATAATTACACGTGGCCAAGCAAGAAACATGCCAAAACAATTGATCCTAATTTCCACTGAACAATATTTTACATTATCATATCCACCTGCCTATGTAAAATACTTTTTTCATTTCTGTTTCAGATGCATATGCTAGGAGAAGCTATATTTATAACAAATTGGTTTAATTAAAAACTTAAATAAGTTTGGCAAAATGTTGCAGGGAGGTGAAATAGTTTCACACTACTTTTTATGAGTTGGTGTTGATATTTTACATGAGGCATAAAAGTGTGCATAGGAAGTTAGAAACATAAAGTAAAACTGAGTCGACAACATGAGCAGGTGCACAAAAAAAACAAAAAAAACGTGTAGCAAAACACAAAATTATGCAATATACTGCTTATGTATAAGAGTTACATAAGGGAAATGGGTACACAGAGAAATACATCTAGGTGTTTATACCGGAAATGCAAATGAGAAACAAACGTAATTTATTAGTGCAGAATACATTCTCAGTTTCATAAATTTAAAAAAAAGAAATTTGACGCCAGATGCTCTGCCTGGATCCTGTCACAGTCCGCAAACTGCAGTTTAAAAGAAATTGGTTAGTAAAGGAATACGTATGATACATATAGTTGTATGAATGGTGGAAAAAAAATTGTATCAAACCACTGCATTCCAATGAGCTTCGTCTTCGTTATCCGTATGTTGTGGAGTAGTAGGCGGAAGATCGTGAGCTTCATTTTCGTTCTGAAAATCGTTGGGTTGAACTTGAGGAGCAGTAGGAGATGGGACATTAGTCACAGTTGTGGTGGTTTCATAGCTGGTTGAATTATGGGGTTTAGTTAGACGTATGCTTTTACGTTTATGTTTTCTTGCTGAAATGGGTAATTGAGACTGTTTGGTTGGCAGAAAAAGCTTGGACTGCATAGATTTAATGTAAAATGAGCTAAGTAGATGGTAAAAAAAGTAGGAGTTAAGTTACACAAAGAGAATTACCTTAGTCATGATGTGTTAGGAAGAGAACAAAACTGAGGAGTAAAAAAGAGAGGCTATGAATGTGGAAGGAAGAGTAAAGAAGGTGTTATGTAAATTTATAGCGATTGAGTACCATATGTAACTAATAAATGCGTTAAATCTATAATATCAATTGGTAATATACTATATATGATATATGAATCATATGTAAGATAATGAATTTTAACAAAACATTCAATATTTCAAATCTGAAATAAGCATATATGAAAAAATTAATTGTATATACTATATACAATTAATTTAAATTTATACATAAGTCATTCCTTATATATATAGCGATTAAATAGCTTTACTTATAATATCAATTGGTAATATACTATATATGAATCATATGTAAGATAATGAATTTTAACAAAACATTCAATATTTCAAATCTGAAATAAGCATATATGAAAAAATTAATTGTATATACTATATACAATTAATTTAAATCCCTTTTACTTATAAAAGGGATGAATCATATGTAAGATAATGAATTTTAACAAAATCAATTAACGTAAAAGCAGTTAGCCCTATCTGAAATAAGCATATATGAAAAAATTAATTGTATATACTATATACAATTAATTTTACTTGGCTGTAATTAACAATTATACATAAGTCATTCCTTATATATATAGCGATTAAATAGATTTACTTATAAAAGGGATGATGTGCGCTGATTTTGGTAAGCTAAGAATAAATGAAACGATGTGTGTACAAATCCAGGCCGTCCTTTGTCCAAACTAAGAATAAATCTCAGCCGCTCTTTGTCTCCATGTTTGTCTCCTGGTTTGTCTTAGGGGGCAATTTTATTATATAGATAATATTCATTTATAACACTATGTTTTAATTCAAGAATTTCCAGAATTATATATATATATATATATATATATATATATATATATATACACACATCGAAAAACTTGAAAAATGCTAAAAAACCAATTTTGTACTAAAGTATATCCACATACAATTACCCCTATGTCGACATATAACTGTCATTTTTTTGAATTTCAAAGGTAAGTGTCTTTTCACTATTTGTGACGGTTCATAAACGTTGCAACATTTCAAATTTTATAAATAAGGGTTGATTTCAAATTTTTTATCAATTCTTCTTCTCCATCTTCTTCTCTTTTCATTACACCATTATTCTCTTTCATTTTTATGATTTCTACACTTATACTCTGTCGAATTCAATTATGTCTTCATTAAACTTCTTCTCTTCTCTCTCTACTCATTACTCTCTGAATCAAGTGCTATGAGGAGGTATAGGGTTGTTTGTAATTGTTTGGGTTTTGTAAGTAATCGGTGGTATCCCTTGTAGCTGTGAGATCAAGGACGGCTAATCGGTGGTATCCCTTGTAACCGTGAAATCAAGGAGGTTGGAATCAGTTGTATCCCTTGTAGTCGTTAAATCAAGGAGGTTGAATTGGATATTAATATAGCAATAAAACTCTGCACAATCCAGTGTTGTGCGGGACTGGACGTAGGAGCAATTCCGAACCAGTATAAAATCCGGTGTGTTCTTTCCTTTTTTGCATTTTATTTTTGTTTATCTTTGTTTTTATGTTTGATTCTATGTCTGTGATTGTTTCTATGGTGTTTGATCAAATAGCAATTCATATAAGTTTAGATTTTGTTTAAATTCCCAAAAACACTATTCACCCCCTCTAGTGTTTGTTTTGGCTTAATGTTCCATTCCATAATCCCTAACAATTGGTATCAAAGCAAGGTCTTTCAAAAAGTTCATAATCTAATTTTTGAAAAAATTTAAATGGAAAATTTTGACATTTCTGTTAACAGTAGTGTCTATTCATGCATTTTTCCAATGTTGAAAGAGTTTGCATATAATCATGTTAAAAAGTCAATTGATCTATAGAAAAATTGTTCAATTCAAGAAAAGATGTGTTTTATGACTTTTGAAAATTCAAAAGTTGAAAAGATGGGTAAAGTGGTTATTGGCAATTCAAATTCTAAAATGGTAGCTTTTGGAAATTCAAATCTCGAACTGGTGTGTTACATGGCTGTTGAGAATTCAAATTCTGGAAAGCGATTGGTGGAAATGAAAGAGGACAAATGGATACCGGATAGTGGTTGTTCGATACATATGACAGGAAATCCTTAATTACTCAATAATCTGAAATATGATGATGGTGGTGAATTTCAGAGATAACTCCAAAGGATACATTATTGGAATTGACAATGTCGGTAAGTCTAAAACTCCTACTATTTCTGATGTTTTATTTGTTAGGAATCTAGAACACAACTTGCTAAGTATAAGTCAACTTTATGATAAGGGTTATAAAATATATTTTGAAAAGGATAATGTTTTGTAGAAGATAGGAATTCAAAACTAATATTCGAAGGAGACAGAAAGAAAAATATCTACATATTGAGTATGAAGATCTTCAGCGATAACCTATGTCTTATGGCCAATACAAGCGATCCCTTGATCTGGCATAAGAGATTTGGTCATATAGATTTCAAACATATTTCTAGAATTTCTATATTAGATTCAATCAGAGGATTACCCAAAATGAAATTTAACGTTAATAACTTATGAGATGCTTGTCAACTTGAAAAATTAAAGAGAAGTTCATTTAATTCAAAAGAGGAAATCACTACATCAAAACCATTAGAGTTAATTCACATGGATTTATTTGGTCCATTTCAAGTTCAATCAATAAAACATAATAGGTATGTTTATGTAATAGTCGACGAAATTTCTAGATTCATTTGGACTTTGTTTCTTAAAAATGAAAGTGATGCTTTTGATCAATTTAAAACTCTTTCTAAAAGAATTCAAAATCTATAATCACTAAAAATCAAAACAATATGAAGTGATCATGGTGGAGAATTCAAAAAAGAAAATTTTGAAAAATATTGTACTAAAAAGGGAATAACCCATAATTTTTCAATTTTGAGAACTCCTCAACAAGATGGAGTAGTTGAACGTAAAAATAGGATAATGAAAGAGTGTGCAAGAACTATGTTTTCTGATAGTAATTTACCAAGGAATTTTTGGGCTGAGGCAGTTGCAATAGCTTGCTATATTATAAATAGAATCTCAATTAGACCTTTAACTTATAAAACCCTAAATGAACATTTGTATAGTAAGAAACTAAAAGTATCATATTTTAAAATATTTGGAAGTAAATGTTTTATACTTAATACTAAAGACAATTTAGAAAAGTTTGACTTGTAATTCGATAAAGGAATATTTATTTGATATTTAGAAAGAAGTAAAGCATATAGAGTTTTCAATACTCGAGCCAATACCATAGAAAAAACTTTAAATGTATCTTTCGATGAAACTATAAAAGTATAACTCAAGACAATGAAAATGAATGTGAAAATGAAATTAATGAAATAAATCATGAAGATAATTGACCAAATAAACGAATTAGATTACTTAGAGACCATCCTGTAGAAAATATCTTAGGAGATATTGAATCTGTTGTTAGAACCCGTAATCAATTAAGTAATATGAGTAATACTGCATTTATTTCAATTATTGAACCCAAAAGTCCAAAGGAAGAATCTTCCAATGATTCATGGATACTTAGTATGCAAGAAGAACTGAATCAGTTTACTAGGAATGATGTATGGGAACTTGTTCCTAAACCAAAGTATAAGACTATATAGGAACAAATGGGTTTATAAAAATAAAATGAATGAACACGATGAGGTTGTAAGAAATAAGGAACGACTATTAACACAAGGATATACTCAAGAAGAAGGAATATAATAAGATGAAACTTTTTCCCCCATAGCAAGACTAGAAGCTATTAGGATTTTACTAGCCTTTGCAAACCATAACAATTTCAAATTATATCAAATGGATGTCAAAAGTGCTTTTCTAAATGGATTTGTTAAACAAGACATGTGTTTAGAGCAACCACCTCTATTTGAAGACGAAAATGTACCAAATCACGTATATAAGTTAAAGAAAGTGTTACATGGATTAAAACAGGCTCCTAGGGCTTGGCATGATAGATTAAGAAATTATTTGTTACAATCAAATTTTGATATAGGAAAATTAGATAATACTTCGTTTATTAAGAAAAATAATAAAGATATACAATTAGTTCAAATATATGTTGACGATACAATTTTTGGAACGACAAACGATAAGATGAATATTTTTTTAAGATATTATGACCCAAGAATTTGAAATGATTCATATGGGAGAACTAGCATTCTTTCTAGAATTGCAAATTATCCAATTAAAGAATGGAATATTTATTAATCAAGAAAAATACGCAAGAGATCTAATTAATAAATATAATCTAACAATAACAAATGGGGGACCAACACCTATGGCAACTAACATAACATTTAGTAAAGATGATGCATCTAAAGATGTGGATCAAAAACTATATAGAGGAATGATATGATCGTTATTATATATAACTGTTAGTAGATTAGATATAATGCATAGTGTATGTCTCTGTCAAGATATCAATCACAACCTAAGGGAACACATTTAAAAGCCGTAAAACGTATTCTAAGGTATATAAAGCATACATCAGACTTTGGATTATATTATCCTAAGAATGATTCATTTGATTTAGTTTCTTATTGTCACGCTGACTATGCGGGATGTAAATCCAATCGTAAAAGTACTAGTGGAACATGTCACTTTTTAGGACATTCACTGGTCTCATGGTTTAGTAAAAAGAAAAATATTGTATCTTTGTCAACAACTGAAGCAGAATATATCTCTGCTGCTTTGGCTCGTTCACAAGTAATATATATCCAACAAACTCTGAATGTTTTTGGATTAAAAATAAATAAACCTCCGATATACTGCGATAATACGAGTGCTATTAATATTTCTAAAAATCTAACTCATCATTCAAGAACTAAACATATCGATATAAGACATCATTTTCTAAGAGATAACGTAAGTAAAGAGAAAATTTCACTCGAGTTTATAGAAACAGATAAACAAATAGCGGATATATTAACAAAACCACTAAAGAAGCAACATTTACTAAATTTAGAAGAGAATTAGGCATATGTTCATTTAGTGAGTTAGAATAATCAAATATATTATATATAACATAAAAATTAGAAAAACAAAATTTAAAAGGTAAGTATGTCGACATACATTTAGGCGTATGTCGACACATAACTGCCAGAATTTTAAATTTAATCCCTACCAAAAGTTAGTTATATCAATTATTTAAACATTCTACTTCGACTTTTCTTCTTCATTTTCATTTCTCTTCTTTGTAAAAATTCAAAACTGAAATAAATAATGGCCTCCACTAATTTAAACACCCAAATCAATTCCGATTCATCTGCTGGACCATCCAAAGGTCCTTTTCAACGATCTATGCTCACTCGTGTCATCAAAATTGAAGAAAAGATGGAGTATGCTCTGCGAATGATGGCTGAAATACAAGTACTTCAGATTAGAATGAGTCAAGAGCAAAATAGGCAAGGGAAAGTAATAAGGAGTCTTCTTAAATTCATAATGGATAATCAGGCTAATCTGGTTATCATTGAAGAAAATAGTCAAGCCATGGAAGAGGATGAAGAACCAAAGCGAGAACCAAAGGAAGAACCAGAAGAGAAATAAGAAATGATGGAGGAAGAAGAACCTCAAGAGCCTCAACAAATGATTACGGAAGAAGCTGATAAGTTTTAGTGTAGAAGAGGTCCTATTTGACCAAAATTGGAATGTTATTGAACATAATGGGGATTTTGGTCTCCATTATTCAAGTTGTCCAATTCACAAATCTCCCATTATCAAGAATAATTAGTATTTAAGGTTTTCTTTAGTTTCTCATTCTTACGATGTATCGTGCTTGTAAAAATCCATGTACCATCGCTAGTACAAATTCTAGTTTAATATAATAATTGATTATGTTTAAATTAAGTATAAATCTTAGCATAAAGTAATACGGATATAAAATAAGGGGGAGTATAAGAATTATTAAAAGAAATATTTTACGTAGGGGGAGTACTCTACTTTAAATTAGAAGTTACTTATAGGTTTTTACATAGAGAGCTATACGATTTTTGGGGAGTAGTTTTAGAATTTCTTTTTGATAATGCCAACGGGGGAGAAACTATATAATATAGGATTCATATAGATAGGAAAAGTGTTGCGCCCCGAATTATCTCGACCTCCAAAGAGACAGGAAAACCCAGATTGTGATGAGAACACGACTCATTAGAACACAAACGCAAGAACATTTCATTGCTATTACAACAATTTACGTTAAAGTACAAGATATCATAGTTCAAATAAATAATATATAGCGAAAAAATAATATCAGAGATTTAAATTACAAAACAGTAGAAATATATACACATGAATATAATGTATAGCGGAAAACATCAACTATCGCAACTTAAAGAAATACACGGATATAAAGCATTTTGAATATAGCTCCAGCCGTAATCCAGGATCCCGGGAAAAGAAATATCTGCGAAAAACCAAAATTACTAGCTGCCCGTGTGGGAAATATGGGCACCCAGTTTAGGTAGAAACAATAAACTTCGAGTCAGTCATAGGACTGGTGTGAGAACTAAAAACAGTTATTAACTTTATTTTTATGTTAAATAAATTAAGGGAGCACGCCATAAAACACGAAACGGGTTTCCACCCAAGAATACCATAAACAAACAAGCAATGCTAAAAAGAAAAAATGAAGCCATTATAAGACTCAGGTCCCATCACACAATGCAATGCAAGCTGGAGGATAGAGTTTTACCATATAATGGCCAAATATGCTTGGTACGTGAAATTTATCTTTTATTATTGCTACAAGTGCATAGTGAAGAAATCAATTTCAAATATAAATGTATCAATCATGGAAGGCATAGGTACCATATTATGTCGCCATACATAGGTTTACAACTAAAACCACAAAGCCCGTATTGGAAAGTTGGATTTCCATTATGATGGCAACTTATTCGAAAGATCAATCACGTAGTGTAATACTCAACGGCTTACGCCCAGGCTATGGAAAACATTGTAACACACATCCGCACTATATTCAGGAAATCGAGTATCACTGCGGCTTACGTCCCGTCTAGAGAAAACACCGCTTACTCTATCCTTCAGGGAATCAGGGGGTGTGCCCTATCCTTACTAGGTGTGGAGCGACCACACCCAGCCTATCTCGGTCGACCGAATCCGTGACAACCCTAAGGGTGTCTATCCTCATCTCAAAAGCATACAAATCTAACCATCAGTTCACCATCATACCGGTATGTGAGGCTTACGAACTAACGCTACACAAAGCTGCGCTACTTAAAGTTGTGCTTTGTTCATCAACCACAAGGCTCTGCTTTTCAACAAAAGTCTTGATCTATGCATCTCAGCATTTCACATTGTTAATCCATACCATACCATTGGTTTCTGCCAATATATAACCTTTAAGCTCATACGTCTCAGCGAAGGGTGTTAAGAAAGAGACTAAATTCTCCGCCACCTATAGATATATATTTAGCAGAGATCAACGAGTACAACATAAAGGAATACAATGTCAGACATACCATCCATTTGCAAGTCCGTTCTAGGTCTGAATGAAATCAAAGGCACCTTATTCCTCGTCCTATAAGTCCAATACAGGAGAGAGGCCCTCACATATCCGAACAATCAACAAGTACGTTCGGACAACTACCACTATAACCCCTTCCTGGGAGCTAACCAATCCAGGGCATCATTAGTAATCCATTCGATGTGAAGATCGTCGGTCTTGCACCATCTTCAATATCTTCAACTTTTAATCGTCATATCAGTTATTCAGAATGGGTTAAATCCGGTCTTTCCGAACAACTTGCATACCTTATAATTAAGTGCTATAAAAACACATCATATGCCTCATTCCAATCCAGAATATTGTTTTATTTAAATTTTCTTTACATTGGGAATTATTCCCATAAATCTTATCAAAGATATAATTCATTTAAACCTCTTGTTTAAATCTTCACTTGGAAACCATTTCAAAAGATTTTGTATTATCTTTTCACAACTTTAAACAAAATTATGGTTTATCAAACTAGTCGGGATTATAGAGCCTTATCGAAGTAATTATTTATTTTGTTTTTCCAATCCCAACCTATTTATCCCATGGATAAAAACTGGTAGTACTCCATATCTAACACCCACTGTGTTACTGGTAAATTCAATTACAATTTAATGTTCAAATCTAATTAAATATTTAACTATCGCATGAAGTAAAACTGGTGATACTCCATTTTCGAAAACTTCTCAAATTTGGTAAATTTAGTTACCACGTTAACAATTCAATCAAATTAAAGATTCATAAGAACTCCACTTAATTTTATTCTCCAAAAATCATTATTTAATGATTATTCAAATTTAGGAAATAAATCCTGTCTTTAACTGAGTTAAAGAACGAATGTCATTTAAAACATCGTTCACGATAAACCCAAAATCATCTTTCATCAAAATGGAATCTACACGGAAATCATAAGTGTATTATCGATATAAATTCCCGTATTAGACTAATAATATAAATGGAATAACGACAAAGCCTTTTAAATTCCATATATAGTGTCGGTCTTCCTTCAAAACAGCTCATCTCAATTATTACAGACTCAAATTCCATTCAATTCCAATATAATATATCAAACTAGAAACCGTTACTTTGGAAAATTCCATTAATCTTAATTAAAAGATTATAAATTCCAAATCATATCTTCACTGTTAATTGGGTTAAAGAACAAATGTTATTTAAAACACCATTCACGATAAACCCAAAAATCCAATTTTAATTCAATTCCAATTAAATATAATTAATTGGTAAACTTCTCTAAATCTTAATTAAAAGATTTATTCTTTTCTCAACTTGGTTTAAGAATAGTGTTATTTAAGACATCATTCAAGACAAACCCAAAATCCAACTTAATATCAAATACAGGGCTCTAAATAGAAATTATATTGACTTATATTCAATATCAAATTCTGAAACCAACAAATACCGTATTGGGAATAACAATATTTGTATCTTCCAAATTCCTCAACAATATTCGTATAATCATGGAATCCAATATCGAAATATTCCGAAGATTATTTCCATTCAAATCCAATCCAATTTTTACATGGAAAAATCCTGGTTAAATTAAAACCATCCGCAAATCCAATTTATTATTTCTAAAAATCATGCGATTTTTATTCTAGTTATTAACTAGTTCATTTAGATAAAAATATATTTTATCCTTTCAAACATGGATTTTTTCATCCAAAATATTTCCGAATCATTCGTTATGATTTTACACATTTTTTTCATATTTTTATTAAGGCCCTTATAGTCAGTTTCCAATAACGGCCATCGAAATGCATCCATAGCGACCTTTTCTGAAATTGATTTGGACATAATTTGAAATCTAATAATTCAATTTTAAATCTCCTATATTCATTGGAAAGATCTTTTCGATAAAAACCCAACGGTTCCGGTTTTAGGAGAATCCGACGGTCGAATCTCTCGTTACATCAATTTGAAGTCAATGGTTGAAATTTGCGAACGGTCGCTGTGCGACGCGTTCTATGCAAACCATTATATATATAATGTTTCATTGATTTCTATTTAAAATGCATTTTATAAATCTCTTATAAATTCATTTTAAAACGATTTCAACTTCATTTTTCAATTTTAAATCTAAATTTGAAATGATAATATTTTCACAATATCTGATTTTGAAATTCATTTCCTTTTCATATTCATTATAAAATAAATAAAATCGATTGATGAACCCGATCTAGTTAAAATGGCGTTTAACTACTTAACTCGGCTTCACATTCCAGTTATGAATATTTCCCTATTTTCGTGTCCATCCAAAATCGGACATCAAAATCATATTTTGATTTTTCATTGAATATTATTTTAAAATATTCGTTATTTTTGAATTGGAATCAGACTCTATCAATTACCATATAATTTCAGTTATATGGATTTCATACATCGCATATATTCAACAATAATGATAAATAATCATTTAATAATCAAACATCATCCGAGGTGCATTTTATAACTGTATAAGCATTAAATAATTAAATAACGCTTATCACAGCCTGTCAATCAATCGATTGACATACAACTAAATATTGGGATTAGTGTATGTCAATTATCATCCTAATACCTGATGGGGTTATCAAACAATAACAACCGATTCAAATTAATCACTGTTTAATAAATTTAACCAATTCTAATTCGATTCGAATTATTTTTCTACTTAACCAATTTTCACTATCTAAATTTTAAATAGATATTTATAATTTAATTTCAACTACCACATTGATGTTAACATTTTTTTCAATATGTTCATCGTTACAATCACAACACAATACAGTCAATTGAATCATCCATGGTTTTTAAACAACAACGAATGTGAGCTAATAGGCACCGTACAACATTTTTGTGATAATTAAACAAATAAAAATAAACACTGACAGTCTATATAATTTCAGTTATAAATTAAATAAATAACTGTAGAAATATTTTAGTGAGAGAATTCTCACTTTGGTTTCCACTCCGTCATTCTTTATTGGCGATGGTTTTAATAAAATTAAACCGGACATTTAATTTTATCAAAAACTGTAACAGCTTCCATTTCCGTTCTGGTCAGTTCCACGATGTAGTGTTCATTTAGACGATCCAATGAGCCCGTGTTTGTCCAATTTCGTGCTCGTACGAAAAAGATATGGACGTTTCAATTTTAATTACATAAATAAATCGCTTAAGATAATTAAACCGAATTAATTAATTAATTTAAACCTTTCCCCATTAATCATTGTTCTTCTTCATTTCTTTCTAGTGATAGCCGCAACCCATTGTGAACCTTTAGGGTTCCAATTCGCCGCCTCTACCATCGACCTGCCAATGATCAACCCGCGCCACTTCGAAACCCCTCTCCCCCACCACCTTTGCCCCCAAGCTTGGCGAACTCGGCCCCACCAATTGGCCGGAAAACGGCAAACTCCATCTTAGCCGTTGAATCGATAGATCATACCTCACTCTTCGATTTTCCTTTTATAAATTTTGTGGATTACTTCTTGGACTGGAAGAACGAACGGATTAATTTCAAACAATATCGCTATTTGGTTTTTGGGGAGCCGACGGTGGTTTTGGGATGTGGAGAATTAGGGTTTAAAAATTATTATATATGTATATATTTATATTATTATTTAATTTGTTTTATAAGTCAAAATCATCACGAACTCCAAATCAAATCCAACGACTGTCGTTCCTGACCAAATACCCCCATTTCGGATAATGGGACATGTTTCGTAAGCCAATTCTATTGTTTTGATTAGTTTTCATCAAAATTAAAACATAAATTAATAAAATGGTCAATATTGAATTCCAACGTACATTTTAATTTACCGAGGCCACATACTGACTCCAAAAATTATGGATTTTGAAATCTCATTATGTTTTGATGATACGGTCCTAACAAAATTAATTTTATCGAATTTGGAGATTGTTTGAAAAATGGCCTTTTTAACTGGTCGATTAAATTTAAACTGAAATTGAAAACACGTTTAAATTTAATGTGCTCACATATTAATTCCAAAAATTATGAAATTTGAAATCTGACAATAATTTGACATTTTGGATCCAACAAAAGTGGTTTTGTCAAAAACAGAGGTCATTTGCAAAATGGCCATTTTTAATGGCTATATATATATTGAAATATAAATAAATTCCAAGTGATTATTTTGAATTTTAATCTGGACATAACTTTCAATCTATAAAGTGAAATCTCAGTTTCTTACATTCGTTAGAAAGTTACAATTCAAAATATTCCAACGTTTCTTGTTTTACTGAAATCGGATTTATATTGAATTATGTATCTTCATTTGAAATTAAAAGTCAATTTTTCAAACTACCACCCACTTCAAGTTCATTTTATTTAAATTCTTACGTTCTAACTTTGATTTAAATAAATTTTAAATTGTTTATTCTCAGAATAAATCCTTCTAAATTCTTAAAATCCATTAAATCAATTAAAAATAAAATTTTAAATTGGTTCCGAAATTTCGGGTTGTTACAATCTCCCCCACTTAAAATCTTTTCGTCCTCGAAAAGGAACGAAGCTGAAAGTTGTTTAACTGACCAACTCAACTTTCAATTTGGCTTTCATTCTTTATCATTTCAGTTTTTAAGAATTTTCTAATTTCTCAAAAATTTGGCTAACACCCTAATTTTTCGAAAATTTTCGTCATAACCTCCTTTGTACGGGGAGGGTTTGAAAATTTTATTGGGCCGTATTAGACGCCCAATAAATCAAATAATGCATACACAATTTTTGTGACTTATCTATGCCAAAGGGAGACGTGTAAAAAGTCGAAATCTCATACCTTGCCCCAGTGTTGGAACAAAGTAATCCATGTGCCTTAATTAAAAACAAGAGAGATGTGAATTTTTGTCATCTCCAGACCTGTGTAGGGTCTTTATTAAATCCTGCCCGGAGCACCTTTATATGTATTTTATTGATTCCATAATCAGTCTTCTGTTCAACCTGTAATTCAGTCCTCGCCATATAAGCATCTCGCCCATATGGTAATCCAAACCTCGTCATATAAGCATGAAATGCTTATATGGAATATGTAACACCCCACCTCCGTTAAGGTCACTCACAAAGGGAATGCCATAACTTTGATGGAGCGTCTTAGTAGACATAACAGAATATTACAAGACAAATAAGTAGTACTTGAAAAATTATAACTTTATTACAGCAGAAGCAGAAATAAGTTTGGTTACATCTTTCTAAATCACAATACCAAAACTCAAGTACATAATTACCAGTCTTATACAAAATCCTTTAGAATGTAAAGTTTCAAAGCCATAATCCCCAACATAAACTGCCATGAAAAAATAGAGTCAAAGCCAAGCAATACTCTAAGCACTTCAAGCAGAGAGAATCAGAATCAAGCTCCTATGTTTCCACCCTGAGCACCTTGGGGGGGGGGGGAACGGAAAGGAAAGGGGCAAAAACAAACGAGGTCAGACATAAAGTCTGCCGAGTTCAGTGACTTCTAGCATATAAACAGATAATATTATCATGACATGTAAATAAACCTGGATGATAGATTACATCAACAGGAATAACAGATATACTTTAAGTTAACAGAAGAAACAGAATGATGTAAACCAAGTTATGTTCCTTACTTACATCTTACTTCTCTGCACTAATACTAGTATAATAGGGTTAGGTGTTACCCTAATGTCTAAACTGAAACAGAATCGAAATAGAATAATCTATACAGAAACAGAATGCTAGTAATGGGCCTTCACCACCCCAACAGACAAAAGGTACAGAAGCATAATACTAATAATGGGCTTTACCACCCCAACAGACAGAAGTTACAGAAACAGAATACTAATAATGGGCCTTTACCACCCCAACAGACAGAAGGTACAGAAACAGAATACTAATAATGGGCCTTTACCACCCCAACAGATAGAAGGTACAGAAACAAAATCGGAAATGGAATCAGAGACGGAAACAGAATAATCCCTATGAAAACAGAATGTTAGAATTAGGTGTACACTAGTAATGGGCCTTTACCACCCCCAACAGACGGTACCACGCAGAAACTGATAGGTGTTACCACCCAACAGAAACAAACGGTACCAACAGAAATAGATAGAACTAAATGTACCCTAAGTCCTATCCCAAGCGATCGTCTCCCAAATAAATAAATACCCTGTGTTGGCTCCACGGTAGGGTGTATCACTCCTAAAGTGGCAACCTATTGGCACAAACCTATTTACAGATGTCACGGTGTCTTACATCCTCAGAGCAGACCTGATCCATGCATGCACATGACCTAGTTGGAAGGCACCATCAACACCCCTCGCCATTATTAGAATGAACTGCTTATAATTAGTTCAGTAAGCATGCCCGGACCCCTACATAGCGTGGGGTCAAAGTTTTTGATACCAGAAAGGGTTACTGACAAATATGGGTCCCAAACAACAGATGACACAAGTATTTCCCCTCCTAACCTTGTGTCCCCAAGCTAACAGATTTCAGATTAACTTGTTTACAAGTTTCAGACATACAGAGTTCAGATTTACTAGTTCACAGATCAAACAATCAAGTTAACAAGTTTTCAGACTAACGGATCAGATATACAGTTTTAACAGACTTATAGATTGTCTAATTTTGTATCGGGCCTATAGATTCACGAAATGGGTTTGTTAAATTCATCAGTCCAGCTGGTTTAACCCTATCCACCCAACATGTTTTAGACATCATATTTATCTCAGATTTGCATTAATTAAATATTAATGCACAGACCTCTCACATTAGGTCAGTAGCTTGTGGCCGCTGGATACGCCAAGTGGTTCCGGGCAGACTTCTGCCACAAGATAGACCAAACCTCGTGTCTAAGCATATTTTAGTTATGCCTATGACCTCTCACATTAGATTAACAGTTTGCGGTCGCTGGTTAAGCCGGTTGGTTCCGGGCAGGCTTCTACCGCAAACGGGGTCTAACCTCGTGTCATAGCCAATTTATTCCAACACAGATTATACAGATATCAGACTTATTATGTCCATTTAACAGATTAAACTTCTTTACTGGTTACAGCAGATTAATCAAATTTCCTTGTTTTACTCAATCCTAGATCGAGCCTACAAATTTTCATAGCCAAATTACAATTATTTAGCTTTCAACAGATTAGGAAATTCAACAGATAACAGATCTAGCAGATTAGGCGATTCAACAGATTTAGCAGATTAGGGAATTCAACAGATTTAGCAGTTAACAGATTTAGCAGATTAGGCAATTCAATAGATTTAGTAGATTAGGCAATTCAGCAAATTAAGCATTTCTAAAATTCTATTTACATATCTTGCCTAATCATAAATTAAGCCTAAAATTACATGCCTAAATCATGGTCATAATTCATAATACAACATACGCCCAAATTTTTTAGTTAAACTTTGCACGGTACAGAATATTCTCTAAAAGCCCAAAATTATGATATAAAATATGAATTATGCCAAATTATAGCCTTTAATGCCAATACCCAAAAATCCATTTTTAGGCGCATTCACATTAATAGTTATCCTATTTTAACATAGGTCTTTACGCCTAAGTCACATATTCCTTTTTCAAGTCATGAATCATTATATAAAAATATGCCCAAGAGTCTGGATCTTTAAATTATAACATCTCAAAATCAGATCTTAATTTTAAACATGCGTTATGTCCCCATGTTTCAAGTCATATGTTAACATACAATGGTTCCTCTTCTTCCAAATCACAGAGTATGCACAGATCTAGATCTAATTTACAGCATATGTCCCTTTTCTCAAATCAATCACAAATCAGTCATGTCCAATTATGCATTATTCATTATTTGTCCCAAAATTTAGCGTTCGTTCACTAATCTCTTATGAGATTTGAAGCAGGCTCATAGTAGCCTGGCTATAGAACAAAAAGAAGAAAGAGAATAGTCATAGAAAAACATATCTGACAGATAAGAGTATGCGCAACCTCAGATTCAGATTTATAACCAAGTCAAGATCATAATTAAAGTTCATATATGAAAATAACTGTACTCACAAAAAGGGAACGATTCTTGTATTCTGGAATCTGTATTTTAACACTGAATAGCTCTCCTTCGATGTAGACTATCGATTAGATTAGAAAATAGTTGTTCTCTTTTAATTCTATTCAGATTGGAAGAAGATGCACTAGTTCTAGTTTTGATTCCAGCAGAGTAGCGACGCCATTATTTTATTTTAATAAGAATAGAGGCAGAGTATAGGTAAAATGAAATTGTATGGAGAGAAAGCTAGGTTTGGGGGTGTTTAAATAGCATAGGGGTCACGAATCTGGTCAGAACGGGCTTCTAAATACAGAAAAATGCATCTGTCCACGGATCTAGAAATATGGGGGAGGTCGACCCTAAGGTCGACCCTAGTGTCGACCTGTTTACCCAGGTCGACCCTAGTGCCAACCTGGGTCCTGGACGGTAATTTTCCCGCCCAGCCCGTGTGTCTGTTTTGAATTTCGAATCTGATTTTTTTTTTGAATTTCGGGCTGGTTTTTTTTGGAACTTCAGAAGGCCATATCTTCTTCGTACGGATCCCGATTTACGCAAACTTGGACTCTATTCCAAGAAGAATTTCGAGATGAGCGCAATGGCGTAAACCGTTTCCCTCAATTATTCTGTTACAATTTAATTATTCTCTGATTTGTTACTTTTATGTTCACAGAAAATACAGGGTGTTATATTCTCCCCTTCTTAAAGGATTTCGTCCCCGAAATCTTCAAGTTAAGAAGAATCTGTCCTACCATCCAATCACCCATCTACTCAACCATCATCCACAAGCATCCATTGTCCTTAGAAACTTCTAATGTTGTATGATCATATGCAAAAGTGTGTGTATATGTTTCTTATCTAATGCAAAGATCAGGCGGTCCACTAATTCAGTTGACCTCCTTAATGTGAATTATGTCAGTGCCATGAGTCCAACATGTATGCAATTCTCCTATTTGATACATATTATTTCTATATGAGTGACAATCATTCATTCATATGCAACATCCATGTGCTGAGTCAACCATTTTGCATCCATAAAAATTGGAAATGCACACACATCCATATGCAGTATGAGAGTGTGTTTTAGCCGATTTAGTGCCTAGTGTGTGTATATGCATCCACGAGCAACCACTAGCAACCACTTGCATCCACTTGCAACCATCAAACATAACATGTCTCAAACACGTGTTTACACCCATTAGTTTCTACCTAAAGGTCGAAGATTCAGTCGATAGGATACAATCGAGTGATAGAAGCAAGTACAATTAAAACAAAGCTTTGTTCCTATCAGACACCGGTTTAAGAGAATAACCCCCTAAGTATCAACCCCAAAGATCGAAATCAACATCGGATTGATACTCAGAGAATCACTCCCATTAAACAAATGTCCAACTGGAAATCTGCTTCATGCTTGGAGTAAAAACCCCTATCCTTTTTAGAAATATTCAGATACTTACAGACTACTGGTACAGATCAGATTATCAAATGATTCTTAGGAAACTAAGCATGATAAAAACCCAGAATGTATGCGTCATAGTCAACTTAACGCCCAACACAGATACCCTCAAACCCCAACTTATCACAAATAGATGAGTCATAACCCTTATGGGTCTGAGTCTACAGCAGGATCAAAAACAAGACTAGTATTAAAGTGCAGAGTATCAATTACAGAATCAAAATGCCAGAATCAGAAAGAGTTTTAACTCAAAAATCAGTTAAGGAAATTAAACCTTCTACAGAAAGTTTTCCTATTTCTATCCTATCCACCAGCCTCGAGGGTATTTGCCAACCCTCCAGAAGTAGGACCTGTCCTCTGCCCTTGCCCTCATTTCTTCGGACAGTCCTTAGTGAAGTGTCCCATCTCACCACAGTTAAAGCAGGTGCCCTTCCTCTTTCTGCAATCCTTGTTCAGATGGGTCGAGCTTCCATATGTAAAGCACTTCTTCTCCTTCTTGTCTTCAGACTTCTCATCCTTCTTTTGTGTTTCCTTTTTGGGTCCCGCCTTCTTGTTCTGTGGTCCTTCAAGCTTTTCGTCTTTCTTCTCACTTTTGGTTTCCTCTTCGAAGGTAGCCCCTATAGGAATGTGGGACATTGCCAATCCGCGTAGTGGCTCGTTCAAACCTTTAGCAAACCTTAGTGCCTTCTTATGCAGTGTATTTACCAAATCTAAGCCGAATCTCACCAACTGATTAAACTTGTTGACGTACTCTCTCACTGATAAATTCCCCTTCTTCAACGACAGAAACCTCTCTACGTATAGACTCTCTTCCGCTCGTGAGAGAAATTTCATCTTGAACCTACGCCTGAAATCCATCCATGTCTCTACCGGACGCTCTCCATTTGTGACCTTCCACCAAAAAGAAGCTTCATCCTTAAGCAACCACACCACCAACTGTATCTTCTGCCTATCGTCCACCTCGAAGATAACGAACAAATCCTCAGTTTCTTTGAGCTAGTTCCTTGCCTCCACGAAGGATTCAGTTCCATTAAATTTCTTCCCACCCATGGCTCGAAAGTCTCTACATATCTTCGGGAAAGTATTCACGCGCGGAGGAGGAGGAGGAACCGCTGCAGCTAGGGGAGGAGGGACGTCTGCTGGGCCCGCATCATCAGCCCTAACTTCTAGGTACCTCCTAAACCAGCTAGGTATCGATATGCCCTCCGGAATGTTAAGATCCCTAGACATGCTGAAACGAAAGAAAAGGAAAGGTTCAAAACAAAGGATAGAAAGATAGGCATATGGCTTTGGGGATTATGTTTTTCAAAATAAACTCTACTTTTGAAAATACTTCCTTTTTAAACCTTTTTGAAAATAGTTTTCAAAAACTTTTTATCAAATCTGGTAACCTTCAGCTCTGATACCAAGTGTAACATCCCACCTCCGTTAAGGTCACTCACAAAGGGAATGCCTTAACTTTGACGGAGCGTTTTAGTAGACAGAACAGAATATTACAAGACAAATAAGTAGTACTTGAAAAATTATAACTTTATTATAGCAGAAGCAGAAATAAGTTTGGTTACATCTTTCTAAATCATAATACCAAAACTCAAGTACACAATTATCAGTCTTATACAAAATCCTTCAGAATGTAAAGTTTCAAAACCATAATCCACAACATAAACTGCCATGAAAAGATAGAGTCAAAGCCAAGCAATACTCCAAGCACTTCAAGCAGAGAGAATCAGAATCAAGCTCCTATGTTTCCACCCTGAGCACCGGGGGGGGGATGGAAAGGAAAGGGGCGAAAACAAACGAGGTCAGACATAAAGTCTGGCGAGTCCAGTGACTTCCAGCATATAAACAGATAATATTATCATGACATGTAAATAAAGTTGGATGAGAGATTACAACAACAGGAATAACAGATATACTTTAAGTTAACAGAAGAAACAAAATGATGTAAACCAAGTTATGTTCCTTTCTTACATCTTACTTCTCTGCACTAATACTAGTATAACAGGGTTAGGTGTTACCCTAATGTCTAAACTGAAACAGAATTGAAATAGAATAATCTATACAAAAACAGAATGCTAGTAATGGGCCTTCACCATCCCAAAAGACAGAAAGTACAGAAGCAGAATACTAATAATGGGCTTTTACCACCCCAACAGACAGAAGGTACGGAAACAGAATACTAATAATGGGCCTTTACCACCCCAATACACATAAGGTACGAAAACAGAATACTAATAATAAGCCTTTACCACCCAACTAATGGGCCTTTACCACCCCAACTGACAGAAGTTACGGAAACAGAATCGGAAACGGAATCACAAACGAAAACAGAATAATCCCTATGGAAATAGAATGTTAGAATTAGGTGTACACTAGTAATGGGCCTTTACCACCCCAACAGACGGTACCACGCAGAAATAGACAGGTGTTACCACCCAACAGAAATAGACGGTACCAACAGAAATAGAAAGAACTAAGTGTACCCTAAGTCCTACCCCAAGCGATCGACTCCCTAATACATAAATAACCTATGTCGGCCCCACAGTAGGGTGTATCACTCCCTAAAGTGGCAACCTATTGGCAAAGACCTATTTACATATGTCATGGTGTCTTACATCCTCAGAGCAGACCGGATCCATGCACGCACAAGACTCGGTTGGAACGCACCATCAACACCCCTCGCCATTATCAGAATGAACCACTTATAATTAGTTCAGTAAGCGTGCCTGGACCCCTACATAGCGTGGGGTCAAAGTTTTTGATACCGAAAAGGGTTACTGACTAATATGGGTCCCAAGCAACATATGACACAAGTATTTCCCCTCCTAACCTTGTGTCCCCAGGCTAATAGATTTCATATTAACTTGTTTACAAGTTTCAGACATACAGAGTTCATATTTACTAGTTCACAGATCATACAATCAAGTTAACAAGTTTTCAGACTAACGGATCAGATGTATAGTTTTAACAGACTTACAGATTGTCTAACTTTGTATCGGGCCTACAGATTCACAAAACGGGTTTGTTAAATTCATCAGTCCAGTTGGTTTAACCCTATCCACCCAACACGTTTTAGACATCATATTTATCTCAGATTAGCATTAATTAAATATTAGTGCACAGACCTCTCACATTAGGTCAATAGCTTGTAGCCGCTGGATATGCCGGGCGGTTCCGAGCAGACTTCTGCCACAAGCCAGACCTAACCTCGTGTTTAAGCATATTTTAGTTATGCCTATGACCTCTCACATTAGACTGACAGTTTGCGGTCACTGGTTAAGCCGGTTGGTTCCGGGCAGGCTTCTACCGCAAACGGAGTCTAACCTTGTGTCATAGCCAATTTATTCCAATACAAATTATACAAATATCAGACTAATTATGTCCATTTAACAGATTAAATTTCTTTACAGGTTACAGCAGATTAATAAATTTCCATGTTCAACTCAATCTTAGATCGAGCCTACGGATTTTCATACCCGAATTACAATTATTTAGCTTTCAACAGATTAGGCAATTCAATAGATAACAAATCTAGCAGATTAGGCGATTCAACAGATTTAGCAGATAAGGCAATTCAACAGATTTAGCAGATAACAGATTTAGTAGATTAGGCAATTCAACAATTTAACAGATAATAGATTTAGCAGATTAGGCAATTCAACAGATTAAACATTTCTAAAATTCTATTTACATATCTTGCCTAATCATAAATTAAGCCTAAACTTACATGCCTAAATCATGGTCATAATTCATAATACAACATATGCCCAAATTTTCTAGCTAAACTTTGCACAGTACAGAATATTCTCTAAAAGCCAAATTATGATATAAAATATGAATTATGCCAAATTATAACCTTTAATGCCAATACCCAAAAATCCATTTTTAGGCGCATTCACATTAATATTTATCCTATTTTAACATAGGTCTTTACGCATAAGTCACATATTCCTTTTTCAAGTCATGAATCGTTATATAAAAATATGCCCAAGAGTCTAGATCTTTAAATTATAACATCTCAAAATCAGATCTTAATTTTAAACATGCGTTATGTCCCCAAGTTTCAAGTCATAAGTTAACATACAATGGTTCCTCTTCTTCCAAATCACAGAGTATGCACAGATCTAGATCTAATTTACAGCATGTCCCTTTTCTCAAATCAGTCATGTCCAATTATGCATTATTCATTATTTGTCCCAAAATTTAGCGTTCGTGCATTAATCTATTATGAGATTTGGCACAGGCTCGTAGTAGCCTGGCTATAGAACAGAAAGAAGAAAGAGAATAGTCATAGAAAAACATATCTGACAGATAAGAATATGCGTAACCTAAGATTCAGATTTATAACCAAGTCAAGATCATAATTAAAGTTCATATATGAAAATAACTGTACTCATAAAAAGGGAACGATTCTTGTATTCTGGAATCTGTATTCTGACACTGAATAGCTCTCCTTTGACGTAGACTATCGATTAGATTAGAAAATAGTCGTTCGCTTTTAATTTATTCAGAATGGAAGAAGATGAACTAGTTCTAGTTTTGATTCCAGAAGAGTAGCAATGCCATTATTTCATTTTAATAAGAATAGAGGCAGAGTATAGGCAGAATGAAATTGTGTGGAGAGAAAGCTAGGTTTGGGGGTGTTTAAATAGCATAGGGATCGCGAATCTGGTTAGAACGGGTGTCTAAATACAGAAAAATGCATCTGTCCACGGATCTGGAAATAGGGGGGAGGTCGACCCCCAGGTCGACCCTAGTGTCGACCTGGGTCCTGGGCGGGAATTTTCCCGCACAGCCCGTGTGTCTGTTTTGAATTTCGAATCTGAATTTTTTTTAATTTCGGGCTAGTTTTTATTGGAACTTCAGAAGGCCATATCTTCTTCATACGGAGTCCGATTTACGCAAACTTGGACTCTATTCCAAGCAAAATTTCGAGACGAACGCAATGGCGTAACCCGTTTCCCTCAATTATTCTATTATAATTTAATTATTCTCTGATTTGTTACTCTTATGTTCACAGAAAATACAGCGTGTTACAGAATATGATATGCTATGCCATCTATAATAAGTCTTCGGTTCAACCTGTAATTCACTCATCGCCATACAAGCGTCTCTCTCGTATGGTAATCCAAACCTCGTTATATAAGCACCAAATGCTTATATGGAATATGATTTGATATGTTGTCTTCATGTAGTATGCCATGCGGTATAGTTCATAATTTATTTGTTGTTATCCTATGGTGTACGTTTTTAATCTCACATTGAACAACCATCCCAACGCATCCAAAAATACTCACAGTAGTCTATGTAATAAATAAAATTGCGCAACCAACTCATTAAGGTGCACCTGTTTATCGGGCACGCAACTTAATTCTCTACTCAATCTTTACTCAACAATCGGTCCAATATAAATATATATATATATATATATATGTGCATATCTATCTATCTATATACATAAATCCAATTCACTAAATTTTCAATTCAACTCTACATTATATTTGATTTGGCTTTACTTATCATTGATTCTTTTATTTGTTTTATCAATCCAATAATTTTATTGGTTAAATTAATTATCACACAACATAACCATCAATCAATTAATTGGTTAATTTTTTCAAATATATAACTTTTATATATACTCAAAAATCATATTTTAAGACCAAACAATATTTTCTAACTAAGTTTTTGGTTCTCACAACAGTCAACTGGAAATATATAAATATCCCACTTTTGAAACTCGAACATAAATACTGATGATGCGATCACTATCATCAAACTCATCTCTGGGTGACTTGAGTGTGATTCTATATCTACCCTGTATATTTTAGACTTCGGATATATGTTTATGACGCGTATATGCAAAATCTTCTAATACTCGATAGTCAAAATTTTAATATAAATTAAATACACAAATACGTATAGTAAGATATAATTTTCGAAACTAAATTTGATTTTAATAAATAATACTCTTCAAACTCGTCCGAAGGTATTACTAACCATATCTCTAATGAGTTATTCTTATAGGATGTTACTAATTCTATCTCTGACGAATTCGTTCGTTTGGTTCTAATGTCTCTTGTTCTCGTGCTTTGTAAACTAAAGCTTTGATACCAAAATGTTACACCTCGAATTCGCCCGGCGTCCGAAGAGACGGGAAAACCCAGATTGTAATGAGAACACGACTCATCAAAACACAAGCACTAAAACATTTCATTGCTATTACAACAATTTACATCGAAGTACAAGATATCAAATTTCAAATAAATAATATACAGCGGAAAAATAATACCAGAGATTTAAATTACAAAACAGTAGAAATATATATACATGAATATAATGTATAGCGGAATACACCAACTACCACAACTAAAAGAAATACACGGATACAAAGCGTTCTGAATATAGCTCCAGACGTAATCCAGGATCCTGGGAAAAGAAATGAGAAAAACTAAAACTATTAGCTGCCCATGTGGAAAACATGGGCATCCAGAGTTTAGGTAGAAACAATAAACTCCGAGTCCGTCATGAGACTGGTGTGAGAACTAAAAACAGTTATTAGCTTTATTTTTATATTAAGTAAATCAAGAGAGCACGCCGTAAAACACGAAAAGGGTTACCTCCCAAGAATACCATAAACATACAACACAATGCTAAAAAGGAAAATGAAGCCATTATAATACTCGGGTCCCATCACACAATACAATACAAGCCGGAGAATAGGGTTTTACCTTATAATGGCCAAATATGCTTGGTACGTGAAATTTATCTTTTATTATTGCTACAAGTGCATAGTGAAGAAATCAATTTCAAATATAAATGTATCAACATAGATGGCATAGGTACCATATGTTATGTCGCCATACATAGGTTTACAACTAAAACCACAAAGGTCGTATTGGAAAGTTGGATTTCCATCATGATGGCTATTGATTCCAAAGATCGATCGCGTAGTATAATACTCAACGGCATATGTCCATGCTATGGAAAACACCGTAACACACATTCGCACAATATCCAAGAAATCAAGTATAACTGCGGCTTACGTCTCAGCTAGAGAAAACACTGCATACTCTATCCTTCTGGGAATCAAGGGGTGTGTCCTATCCCTTCTAGGTGTGGAGCGACCACACCCTGCCTATCTCGGTTGACCGAATCCATGTCAACCCTAAGGGTGTCTATCCTCATCTCAAAAGCATACTGATCTAACCATCAATTCACCATCATACCGGTGTGTGAGGCTCACGAATTAACACTACAAAAAGTTGCGCTACTTAAAGTTGTGCTTTGTTCATCAACCACAAGGCTATGCTTTCAACAAAAGCCTTGATTTATGCATCTCAGCATGTCACATTGTCAATCCATACCATACTATTGATTTCTGCCAATATATAACCTCTAAACTCGTACATCTCAGAGAAGGGTGTTAAGCAAGATAATAAATTCTCCTCCACCAACAGATATATATATTTAGCATAGATCAACGAGTACAACAAAAAGGAATAATATGTCAGACATACCATCCATTTGCAAGTTCGTTCTGGGTCTGAACAAAACCAGAGGCACCTTATACCTCATCCCATATGTCCAATACCAAAGAGAGGCCCTCGTATATCTGTAGTAACCATAAAATATCCCACTAATTAACACTAGATAATAATGATTTTTATGTGTGAATATGTGTGAGACACATACGAGAATGCATGTGTGCAATTACCAGGTGCAGGGTGCACAAGAGTGGGGTGTACACATGATATATAAGAGGATAAACTGATTTGTTTTATTGTATTTATCTTTTTGTAATATTTAGGAAAAGCATAAGTATGGGTTTAATTAATGTGAAGCCTGCATATGCATATGAATAAGCCTTTATTAGAAAATGCAGGATATTAGTTAGAAAAATCTTCACATATATGGACTATAAAAAAAGGGATAAGTGCATCCTTATAATGCATAACTGGATGAATCATGCAAGAAGCATGGAAGTGGGGTAAGAGTGGGAATTAAATTACTTGCTTTAGCTAAATGTAAATGACACACTGGCATAGGGCATGGGTCATTTCTATAGATATGTAAAAAGTAAAATGGGTATAATTATGAGTGTTTTGCATGATCAGTATATGATTTTCCTAAATGGGGTAAAAATGACATTAGGTAGCCTAGAAACCCTAGTTTAACCAATATAAAAACACTGGGCATAGGAGCTACACTATTTTGCTGGATAAAAGAAAAACTTAAAAAAAAATAGTATCTGCAGTACATAGGAGCTCGAGCCATCACCAAGTATTTAAGGAGGAAACATTTTCGTGAGTATATACTATTTTTTTATGGCATTACGTCCTTCAAGGCATCCCTTTTTATTTAATGAAAATGTTCAGTTCTTATTTAGGAAAGGATTAGTTTTGTGAAAGCAATGATGTTTACATTGCCAAAATGATTATATACCACTGTTAGAACACAACATAATTATTTGCATGAAAACAATAGGAAATATATTGCTGATAGGTAGGATTTGATGGGGGTGTAAGGCAGTATGACAAGAGAGTTTCATGCTTATTTTACATCCATATTCTAAGGGTAAAGAGGAGAAATGTGGTAGATAATTGCTGATTCTCTTAATTATTCATCATTTTTGGTAATTTGCTTTTGTAAAAAGAAGTTATCAAGAAGTTATGGGGTCTGAAGTTTCCCTAAATCTTTAATCATATGCTCTCAACAATAATTAGTGAGAATATGGACTCTGCTGAAGGTAGAAAGGAAATCATGTGCATTGTAAACTGATCTGAATAATTGTTTGTTTATGGCATGAGATGATTGTGTGAAGTCCTAATTATTTAGGCATGGATGTTTAATATTGCATCTGCATATGTAATGCTCATCAAATGGTAATACCTTTGTTACATAAATGGTATAAAAAGTGCGTTAATCTGTTGTAATGACCCTGGGAAAATGATAGGGTAACGTGTGAGGATGAGATAGCAGATTAATTAAACAACAACCTAATGAACTAATGGAGTAAGTGTGGTTAGTACGATCACAAGATACATTGATCTGTCTTGGTTGCAAGTGTCTAATTCAGGCATGAACATGGCATGTTAATGCCCTAAGGCCTTTGGGTGATGGGTTAACAGGTAGGGGGATCCCTCACAGTGTGCACATTAGTGTTCAATGTGGGGAAAAAGGCTCAAGAAAAGAAAAACATGATAACCTGACTAAGGGGATTGAGGTTAGGGATAAGGAATCAATGACATGCTTGTGTTTAGAGTGGTTTTAACATAAGGACATACATCAGTTTTGTTTATTTAGTCATTGATTTAAACAAATGTTCTTCCTAGTCATGATAGGTTATGCATATGATCAATTATATATATATATATATATATATATATATATATATATATATATATATATGTTTTTTATGGAATATTGACTGGGATCCTGATGAGTTAAAGTAAGTTTTATGAAGAGATGAAGTTAAGAAGTAATGCATAAAAATATGCAGTTACCAGTATTATATGAATTTAGTTATCAGTATTGTAAGAACATAGTTATCAGAATTATGTGAGAGTGGCTATCAAATTTGTGTAAATTCAGTTATATTCATACCAGACTTTGTGTTTGACCTTATTTGCTCAATCGTAAATGGGGGTGTCTCAATTCAATGGGGCAACCTCTATTGCTTCTACAGGAAATGTGGAGGGTAATAAGAAGAAATGTAAAAGATTGCTGGATGTCTAAAGTGTTTTGTTTGCTTTTGTCCATGAAGTTTGGCTTAGGAGAAAACTGATTAAATATAATGACTAGTAGAATTTAATGTAATATGGCACTTTATTAGTAAAATCAGGCAGTATTAGACTAAAAACTTATTGGGAAGTTATGCTATCTGGATTTGTGTTTTTTTAAGTAAATTAGGTGTAACTGGTTATAAAGTAAAGGGTTTAGTATTTATAAACTTTGTCACTGAATTTTTATGGTTCATAAAGGCATAAAACAATAGTCCTAATATGTCTATTTAGAAGAGGTAAAATCTTAGTGCAATATGCATAATATATGGTCACAAATACATGTATCTTATTTGAACTTAAGTTACATATATTAGTGCAGAATGGTCATGAATATGTACAAAGAAATTCACCACTTTATAACCTCTTTTACATAGCATAGCACCAGGATTCAATTAGGAATTATGCCTTGTATTTACTAATGAAGTCCAGTAATAACTCCTGTATTTACCTCCTATTTCTATTTCCAATGCAAGTGCCATGAAAACGAGACAAGTTGCATCTAATAAGTTGATAGTTCTAAATCTATAATACACAGAAATGGGTAGCCAATGTAGTTGATCTTTGTGCATGACTGGTTGTGCACATTTAAGCAGATATATGCCCATTCACTTATCTCACTTATAGTATTTGGTGCATAATGTTACATGTATATAAGTTATCTAAAGGATTACTAAGACCTTATGTTTGTTTATGAATTCTAAGTATAGGGTCTGTTGATATAATGGTTGATGTATTTAATTCCTTATGTTGTGTGTAATTGAATGGGATTAAAACTTTATTTAATTTCCTGTAGGTTAATCAAACAAAATCTATGATTTCCTTTGTAGAAAATTTTACTTAGGAGGCTCTACGCATTGTACATACACTGATATGTATATATCGGTAATGAGTGATCCTGGAAGTGAAAAAAAACAAATTGAGAATACCCAAATAGGAAACCCTAGTTAGAGAAGGACCCAAGATTTTGATTACCTCTGGTCAATTAGCTAATTTAATATATTAGATGGGTTCTCTCAATTGGTACCAGAGTTGTGTTATAAAACTTCACAGCTACAAGTATTGAGTAATAATGTAAGGAATTAAAGTAATTGTCTGAATAAAGTGTATGATGAATATGTAACAGACATGAAAAAACCATTGAAATTAAGGAAAAATTTGTGCTAATATATTGATAATTGTTCATAGACAACCATGGTAGGATCAAGACCTCAAACTAATGCTGGAACATCAAATGAACCTCAAATGGTGAATATGCAAGACTTTGTAAGGGCTTTAAGGGAAGGAGTGAACCCTGGATATAACAACCCCCACGAGGAACTGTCTAAGCTATTGAAGACATATACACATTTAGGAGGCAAGAGTTTTGAAGGAACTGAAGGGATTATGGGGGTCCAGACTTGGTTAAGGACATTGGAAAGAATTTTCAATGATATGCAGGTGGATGATCTGAAAAAGAGGCAAATTGCTTCCAGGCAATTAAGAGGAGTAGCCTTGGATTGGTGGGAAGTAATCATAGTAAGAAGGCCAGAAAATGAGATTACATGGGATCAATTCAAGGAGATGTTGGAGGCTAGGTTTGCACCTGCATCAGCAAAAGCATCTTTGCTGGAGGAGTTTATCAGATTAAGGCAAGGAGGCACGAGTGTTACAGAATACACTCGAAAGTTTGAGAGTTTGTCAAAGTATGGACAAATGCTGGTTGTTGATGAAACTTCAAAGAATGGTAGATGTATACGAGGATTGAGTGCAGGACTAAGCACATCAATGTTACCATACATTGAGAAAACTTTTGATCAAGTATTCAATTTGGCCTTAAGTTTTGAGCAACATGACAATACCAGAAAAAAGTACAGGAGTATGAAGAATAACAATAAAAAAAAGGGAAAAAACAGGTTTCAACCATATGATAAGAAGAAAACTGAAGTAGCATTTAAGAAGAATTTGGGACTTCTCCTGCAACAGAGGGTAAGAAGAAACTCATATGTTACAATTGTGGCTAAGAGGGACATATCAAATCCAGGTGCCAAGTAGGATAAGTTGCCACTTTTAAATGTTTTCTACTGTGGAAAGGAGGGACACTTGAAGAGAAACTGCCCTGAATACAAACAAGGAAAAGTGGGGGCTATGGAAGGAAGAGGCAAATCGGTGGTTAGCTTAAACAATGATGTGCAAGGACAAGTAGAAGGTATACTACTTATTAAAAAAATTCCAGTAAATGTAATATATGACACTGGAGCCACACATTCGTGGATTTCCTCAAGTATAGTACAACAATTAAAATTAACTTGCATAATAGTTGATAAGCCCTTATATATAACAAGTCCAGTGGGTAGCTCATTTGAGCTAGGAATGATGTGTCAACAGGTAGAATTAAAAACTGGTGATAGCCTTTTTACTTTTGATTTATTTGTGTTGAATTACCCGGGTATAGGGGTTATACTTGGGGTAGATTGGTTGGAAAAGTACAAGGCTTTTATTAATTTGGAAAATTCTATTATTTCTTTAAAAATTGCTGGGGTTAAATGGGTGTCAATATGGTGTGAAACAAGTAAGAAAAAGGGTTCTAAATCCTTTAATACACCGGAGATTAAAGAACCCAAGATACTACTAGAACAAGTGCCTATAGTTACTCAATACCTAGATGTGTTTGATGAAGTAAAGGGGAAACCTCACCATAGGCCAGTTGAATTTCAAATAAGGCTATCCCTGATGCAAGTCCCATAATAAAGAAACCAACAAGAATGGGGCCTAAAGAGCAAACCGAATTGAAAAAGCAGTTACAAAAATTAAAGGAAAAAGGTTTCATAAGGCCAAGTTGTTCTTGTTAGGGATCACCAGTTGTCTTTGCTAAGAAGCATGATGGTACACTGAGAATGTGTATAGACTATAGAGAGCTTAACAAAGTCACAATAAAGAACAAATACCCATTGCAAAGAATAGATGACCTTTTTGACCAACTAAGTGGTGCCAAAATATTTTCTAGATTGGATTTAGCACCTAGTTTTCATCAAATGAATGTAGAAGAGGAAAGTGTTAAATATACATCTTTCAACAAGAAATATGGATTATACGAGTTCTTAGTTATGCCATTTGGACTCATAATGATCCATCATGCTTTGTAGATTTAATGAACAGAATGTTTAGAGATTATTTGTGTGACACCCCTCGTCCGTTAATGTCACTCATTAAGAGTAAAGCGTTATAGGTAAACAGAAACAGAAACATTATAAGACAGATATAAAATAGCAGCGGAATAAAAACAAACTTTATTAAGCATAAAGTATCGTGGTTCAAAACATCACATGTATGTACATAAAAACCAGTACATCATAAAAACTTATGTCTTGCACTTAAACATCAGAGTACAAAATAAAAGAAGCATAATCCCCAAATAAAAAGATAGCCATAGTAACAAAGATAGGTGCTTGAGCAATATCTAAGCAGCTCCAGCAAAATGACAGTAGAATCCTGATCAAGCTTGAGTATTCCCTCCCTGAGAACCTGGGGGGAAATGAAAGAAAGAAGAGGAAACAAAAAGGGTCAGACATAAAGTCTGGCGAGTCCAGTTACTTTTAGCAAGTAAATAAGTAAAAGTGTCATGATAGACACAATAAAGTGGATAAGAAAGATAACACCACAAAATGCAGGTATGACATGGTAAACATGATAGGGTGAATACGCTTCTCTAAAGATTACTCTGCACTGATACTAGTATAACCAGAATGAGATGATTCCAACAACTAAAAGATGGTAGACTTAGGCATACTTGTAGTGAGAGGTTTAACCCCATACAATCCATAGGCATCCCAATCCTAGCAGGCTCCTAAACTTTTTACCAGAGTCTAGACATACCCTAATTACTACCCTAATCGATCGGCTCCCTACTCCATAGATGCCCTATGCCGGTCCTACAGTAAGAGGTATCACTTCCTAAAGTGGCAACCCTATGTTGATGTGCACAACCATATCTACTGGTGTCACAGTCGTCTTACCCCCCCTCTGCCCGGTCATGCACGCACATGTCCCTGTCGGTTTGCGCCTCCCACACCGTTCTCCACATTTGGATCTCTTAAAATCAGCCCAGTAAGCGTGTCCCTACTACAACCTAGGGCGGAGTCCTCGTTTGATACAGTTATATGGGTTATTGACTGAAACGGGTCCCCCACACAAGATGATACAAGCTCTCCCCTTTTCTTGTATCCCCACTAGGATTTCCACAGGTTATGTATACCTATTGGTGTCTTTAATTACACAACCCTCTCAGGTTAAGTTTGTGGGCCTATATATAAATATTACCCACCTCCCTCAGATTTACTTAACCCACCCACTGTTTCAACCAAGTTTACTTAACCCTATTCAAATTCATGTACATACAATCCCTATGGATTCAACTAGGTTAAGTATTCCAATTCATTACCATGTCCATTTAAGGTTATAATTTACTTGACCTCCCACATTAAACCTACAACTTGCGGATGTTGGTTATGCAGGGGGGCTCCAAGCAAACTTCTTCCACAAGTTGGGTTTAACCTTGTATCATAACACTTCTCGTATTTGTGCACCTAGACCCCTCACATTAGACTCACCACTTGTGGTCGCTGGATATGCCGGGCGGTTCCAGGCAGACTTCCACCACAAGTGTAATCTAACCTCATGTCTAGGCGCAGTTACAGTTTCTAATTACCGTAATCCTAGGCATTTCATTATTAACCAAATTCACCTAGGTCGTTATAGGTTTTCATGCCTCTTTTTCCCCCAAATATGTTCATAGTGAATTATATGCTCTAAATTCACATTCATACATTTTATTTAGGTTATGCCCAAATTCCCAATTACAACTTATGCCCAATTTCAATATTTTTCCCACATTCCCCGCTTAAAGCGTTCGCATATTTCAGCGGCATGCCTAGGCTTCAAAGTAGCCAAGCTATATAAAATAAAAAGGGAAAGATGAAGGGAAGATGATAGATACGATTATACTAACAAAATTTACATAAACACATAGTGGAATAATGATAGGTGACATATAGGGACAGATCTGATGAATATAATAGAAACATTCTAACATAGTCATAACAGGCATGATAAGATCTAAACAATAATTTAGATGTCCAACTACTAACAGATCCAATTTAACCACAACATGATAGGTATAAGGTGATCTAAACAATGGATTAGATCTATAATAAAAGGTAGATCTAACATGATAAAGGTTAAAATCCAAGTCATAGTTATGTCAGAATATCATGGATTCACAAATTATTACAAATGTGGTATGATTTAAGCAGTTACTGGCATAGATCCAAATTACAGGCATATAATGTTTTACTTTTTAATTATTTAAATTTAAAAGTAACTTAAACTCACAATGTTTGGATCTCAAAAGGTAGAAGAAGAATAGCAGAGGTTGAATCTCAGATCTACATTTGAATAACTTGTTTAACTTGATTGTAGAAGAAGGAAAAAGGTTTGGTTCAGTCTGTGCAGTGGCAGCATCTAGTTTTACATTGATTTAGGTGGGGAGAAACAAGAGAAATGGGGTTTTATTTATAACCTAGAGGCAACGAACCAGGTCAGAAATCCATCCACGTACACAGAAGTCAATCTGCCTAGATTTTTCGATATGGGGGGGGGGGGGTCGACCCACCCCTTAGGGGGTCAACACCACTGGGCGGGATTTTTCCCGCTCACCCCAGATTTCACAATTTTGATTTTTTTGAACCAATTTTGAATTTTTGGACCATATATATATATATATATATATAGATAGTCTCTTGCGCGTATACAAACTTTAAACCTTCGTCATTTCTTCGTATGGTGTCCTTTTGCACAAACCAAAAGTCTATCTTGACTAGAATTTTGAGACAGACGCAATGGTGTAGTCTGTTTTCCTTAATTATGAATATTATATTAATTATTCTTTAATTTACATCTTTGGTGTTGTTAAAATTATGGGGTGTTACAATTTGGATAGATTTGTGCTAATTTTTATAGATGATATCCTAGTATATTTTAGAACAGAAGAGGAGCACAAACATGACTTACATTAAGTAATGAGTAGATTCAGAAAGTATGACCTTAAAGCAAAATTTTCCAAATGCACGTTTTGAGAAAATGAGGTTAGTTTTCTAGGTTACATTGTTTCTGGAAAAGGGATTTCAGTGGATCCAAGTAAAGTCATGGCAGTGCAAACTTGGAGGGGCCTAGAACAGCGACTGATGTAAAATCATTCATGGGTATGGCTGGCTATTATAGAAGGTTCATAAAAGATTTTACAAAGATTTCCATTCCTCTAACATAAAACTAGAAAAGATCATCTATTTGTTTGGACAGAGAAGTGTGAAAAAGCATTTATGAAACTGAAAGAAGCTCTAATTGAAGCACCAGTATTGAATGTTCCATAAGGCAATGAAGGACTTATAGTTTATATTGATGCCAGTGGAAGTGGATTAAGGGAAGTATTAATGCAAAATGAGTAAGTAATAGCTTATGCTTCTACGTAGTTAAAAGCAAATGAAATAAGATATGCTACACATGATTTAGAATTAGCTACAGTGGTGTATGCTCTAAAATTATGGAGACATTATTTATTAGGAGCAAAATTTGAATTATACACTAATCACAAATCACTAAAATGTTTGTTTTCTCAAAAGGATTTAAACATGAGACAACATAGGTAGGTAGAATTCCTAGCAGCTTATGATCTTGATATATTGTATACACCTGGAAAAGCTAACAGGTATATGATTCATTAAGTAGACAACATAACAGAGTTGCTACTTTAATGATGGATGAATTCAGAACCTTGTCTTTATTTTCTGAAGTGGATACAAGAAGTACCAGTGAAGAAATGCCAATGGATGTAACCAGTAGACTAAGGAACTAAGGGAAATTAAGTACCATTATTATTCAGTCTGATTTGGTTAAGAGGGTAGGAGAACTACAAGATCAAGATCCATTTTTAAAAGAGAAGAAGATGCTTTTAAACAAAGGAAAGGAGGTAGAAGACTTTCATATAGATGACCAAGGATATCTAAGAAATATGAAGAGATTATGTGTTCCCATGAATGCAGAATTAAAGAAAGAAATATTGAATGTGTACCATAGAAGTAAGTACACTATTCACCTAGGAGGAACAAAAATGTATAACAATTTAAAAAGAAATTTTTGGTGGAAAGGCATGAAAGGAGATGTAGGCAAACATGTAGCTGAGTGTATTGTTTTCCAACAAGTGAAAGCTGAGTACCAAAAGCCATCTGGATTGTTACAACCCTTAAGTGTTCCTGAATGGAAAAGGGAAGAGATTTCCATGGATTTTATAGATGGTTTACCAAGGTCAAAAGGAGTTAATTATAATGTTTGGATGGTGTTGATAGGTTGACAAAAGTAGCACATTTTATACCTTTAAAATCATAAAGAAGTGCACCTAAACTAGCTTAACTATTTATGAAAGAAATAGTGAGACTGCATGGCATTCCAAAATCTATTGTAAGTGAAAGCGATACATTGTTCACTTCAAAATTCTGGAGTAGTTTTCAAGAAGCCATGGGTACAGAATCATATATGAGCACATCATACCATCCATAATCAGATGGACAAACTGAGATAGTAAATAAGATGTTGGAGGACATGTTGAGAGCATATGTTTTAGACTGGGGAGGTAGTTGGGAAGTTTACCTCCATTTACCTGAGTTTTCATACAATAACAGTCATCAGAGGACAATAGGGATGGCACCTTTGGAAGCTTTATATGGTAGGCCTTGCTTGTCACCTGCTAACTGGATAGAAGTTGGAGACAAAATTGTGTTAGCACCAGAACATGTGAAGGAAACCTCTGATAAAATTTCTTTGATAAGGAAAAGGATGGCTTCTGCTCAAAGCAGTCAGAAGATGTATGTTGATCAAAAGAGGAAACAGGTGGAATACATGGTAGGTGATTATGTGTTTTTAAAAGTATCTCCAATGAAAAGGATTTTCAGGTTTGGAAAATAGGGTAAACTAACTCCTAGATATATTGGACCATATAGAATACTGGAGAGAGTGGGATCAGTAGCTTATAAATTGGAGTTACCAGAAGAGATGGGAGCAATACACAATGTGATTCATGTGTCTTAATTGAGAAGATGGGTGAATGATGAAAAGGCCATATTGAAAGCACCTACTAAATTGAAGATTAATCCTAGCTTGGTTTATAAAAGAGAACCAGTGGGACTTATAAGCAAAGAAGAAAAGAGATCGAGGAATAAAGTAATAAAACTTGTGAAGGTTCAATGGAGTCTTGATTACAATGACTGCAACTGGGAGGTAGAGAATGAAATCAAGATATAGTACCCTAAAATGTTTGCTGAATAGGAAAAAGGTAATCAACCCCTAATTTAGTTTATGAATGTTACAAATATATGCAGTAAAGTGTGGAGGAAAATTTTAATCAGGAATAATGGTTAAAAGATTTAAGATTCATGAAATATGCAAAATTGTGGGACACAGTTTCTAAAAGAAGGGGAAATAACCCAAAAATATTCCACTAGTTAACACTAGATAATAATGATTATTATGTGTGAATATGTGTGAGACACATATGAGAATGCATATGTGCAATTACCAAGTGCAGGGTGCACAAGAGTGGTGTGTACACATGAGATATAAGAGGATAAACTGATTGGTTTTATTGTATTTATCATTTTTTAATATTTAGGAAAAGCATAAGTATGGGTTTAATTAATTTGTGAAGCCTGCGTATGCATATGAATAAGCCTTTATTACAAAATGCAGGATATTAGTTAGAAAAATTCTCGCATATATGGACTATAAAAAAATGGATAAGCACATCCTTATAATGCACGACTACATGTCATGCAAGAAGCATGGCAGTGGGGGTAAGAGTGGGAATTTAAATTACTTGCTTTAGCTAAAAGTAAATGACACAGTGCGGTAGGGTATGGGTCATTCCTATAGATATATAAAAAGTTATATGGGTATAATTATGTGTGTTTTGCATGATCAGTATATGATTTTCCTGAATGGGGATAAAAATGACACTAGGTAGCCTAGAAACCCTAGTTTAACTAATATAAAAACAATAGGCATACGAACTACACTATTTTGCTGGATAAAAGAAACCTTAAACATATAGTATCTGCAATACAAAGGAGCTCGAGTCGTCACCAAGTATTTAAGGAGGAAACATTTTTGTGAGTATGTACTATTTTTTTATGGCATTAAGTCCTTCAAGGCAACCCTTTTTATTTTATGAAAATCTTTAGTTCTTATTCAGGAAAGGATTTGTTTTGTGAAAGCAATGATGTTTACATTTCCAAAATGATTATATACCACTGTAAGAACACAATAGATTTATTTGCATGAAAACAATAGGAAATATATTGTTGAGAGGTAGAATTTGATGGGGTGTAAGGCAGTATGGACAAGAGAGTTTCAAGCTTATGTCTACATCCATATTCTAAGGGCAAAGAGGAGCAATGTGGTAGATAATTGCTGATTCTCTTTATTATTTATCATTTTTGGTAATTTGCTTTTATGAAAAGGAGTTATCAAGAAGTTATAGGGTTTGAAGGATCCCTAAACCTTTAATCATATGTTCTCAACAATACTTAGTGAAAACTTGGACTCTGTAGAAGGTAGAAAGGAAATCATGTGCACTGTAAACTGATCTGAATAATTGTTCATTTATGGCATGTAATTGTGTGAAGTCCTAATTATTTAGGCTTGGATGTTTAATATTGCATCTGCATATGTAATGCGCATCAAATGGTAATACCTTTGTTACATAAATGGTAAAAAAGTGCATTAATCTGTGGTAATGAGCCTGGAAAAATGATAGGGTAACGTGTGAGGATGAGAAAGCAGATTAATTAAACAACAACCTAATGAACTAATGAAGTCAGTGTGGTTTGTATGATCACAAGATACATTGATCTGTCTGGGTTGCAAGTGGTTAATTCAGGCATGCACATGGCATGTTAATGCTTTGAGGCCTTTGTGTGATGGGTTAACAGGTAGGGGGATCCCTCGCAACGTGCACATTGGTGTTCAATGCAGGGAAAAAGGCTCAAGAAAAGAAAAACATGATAACCTAACTAAAGGGATTGAGGCTGGGGAAATGGAATCAATGACATGCTTGTGTTAAGAGTGATTTTAACATAAGGACATATACTAGTTTTGTTTACTTAGTCATTGATTTAAATAAATGTTCTTTCTAGTCATGATTGGTTATGCATATGATCAATTTTAGATATACGTTTTAAATGAAATATTGACTGGGAACCTGATGAGATAAAGTAAGTTTTATGAAGAGATGAAGTTAAGAAGTAATGCATAAAAATATGCGGTTGCCAGTATTATTTGAATTTAGTTATCAGTATTGTATGAACATAGTTATCAGAATTATGTGAAAGCGGCTATCAGTTTTGTGTAAATTCAGTTATACTCGTACCAAACTTTGTGTTTGACCTTATTTTCTCAATGGGAAATGGGGGTGTCTCAATTCAATGGGGCAGCTTCTATTGCATCTGCAGGAAATGTGGAGGGTAATTAGAAGAAATGTAAAATATTGCTGGATGTTTGAAATGTTTTGCTTGTTTTTATCCATGAAGTTTGGCTTATGAGAAAATTGATTAAATATAATGACTAGTAGAATGTTTTCATATTTTATTTATGTAATATGGCACTATATAAGTTAAATCAAGCAGTATTACACTAAAAACTTATTGGGAAGTTATGTTATCTGGATTTATGTTTGTTTAAGTAAATTAGGTGTAACTGGTTATAAAGTAAAGGGTTTAGTATTTATAAACTTTGTCATTGAATTTATATGCTTCATCAAGGCATAAAACAATGGTGCCAATATGTCTATTTAGAAGAGGTAAAATCTTAGAGGAATATGCACAATATATAGTCATAAATACATGTGTCTTATTTGAACTTAAGTTACGTGCATTAGTGCAGAACGATCATGAATATGTACAAAGAAATTCCCCACTTTAAAGCCTCTTTTACATAGCATAGCACCCAGATTCAGTTAGGAATTATGCCTTGTATTTACTAATGAAGTCCAGTATCTACCTCCTGTTTCTTATGCCAATGCAGGTGCCATAAAAATGAGACAAGTTACATCTAATAAGGTGATAGTTCTAAATCTATAATACACAGAAATGGGTAGCCAGTGTGGTTGATCTTTGTGCATGACTGGTTGTGCACAGTTAAGCAGATATATGCCCATTCACTTATAGTGTTTGGTGCATATTGTCACATGTATATAAGTTATCTAAAGGATTACTAAGACCTTATGTTTGTTTATGAAACATGAGTATAGGATTTGTTGATATAATGGTAGCTGTCTTTAATTCCTTATGCTGTGTGAAATTGAATGAGATTAAAACTATATTTTCTAGGTTAATCAAACAAAATCTCAGATTTCCTTTGTAGAAAATTTTACTTAGGAGGCTGTACACATTATACATATGTAACGACCTGGATTTTTGATCGTTCAAATCGACAATAAACCACACATGTCGACTCAAACAAATCACCAACCCAGATAGTTATTAGGAAAAAAAGAAAAGGAGAAAGAAGAGAAAACAATCACAGAATCTCACAGCAGAAGGACAACATATAATAAACAAATAATGGTTCAAAAGCACTTAGAAACATATACATTCAAGTTATACTTTCTCAGTCATCAGAGTTACACTTGTACAAATACATACAGTAATGCAGCAGAATTAAAGTGCAGCGGAAAAACATACTTATAATTGATATATATACTAAATCCTTGTCTTCATCCGCCAAGCTATTGAAATCTTCGCTAACTGCAACTTCTGCTGACCCGGGCATATTGCATAAAAAGAAAACACAACAAATACTCGGATCAACACTAAATCATTCTCATATTAGTCAAATTAAAATACGAAATAACATCAGTGTCATGGAGGCAGTAACTCAAGAGATGTTATAAGATTTTCCATCTCTCAAGGATCCGTTAAACTAATACATACATAGTGTAATACGCTATTATTGTAATGTCTATTCAGTAAAGTAAACATAATGAAAATAGTGTAAGCGAGATTGCATTTTTACCCTTACAACATTTATAATACCGTAGTCTATACAGTACCGTAAACCCACCATAACCGATCGCATCAGAGGGCACTCCATAAGTATGATACAAATCAAAATCGTATGGGGCTCAACAAAGATAAATATGACAAGGCACTCGAGGCAATGCCCATGGTAGGATTCTACCAGTTGCACTCCTGGACAGGTGGTAATGCATAGCATCCACTACCGCCCACCTCAGATCACACTCCCATATCAAAAGGGCCCAGATCATCATCATAGTCATAGAAATAGTATCGTAGAGGTGTGTCCGATCAAAGGTGCTACCTCAATTAGTCACGGTATAGCTCCTGTTTTAGTCATTTCAATTATGACCCGAAGGTCAAGGCTATTTCGTCATCGTTCATCTTCATCAATCCAAAATCGCCTCCAAGTCATCATATTTCATTCTGGATAAGTCATAACATTCACAGTTGTTAAAGTGGTATCGACACTGACAGAGATTATGCCACTTGTCGACTCCGGCCTCTTTAACAACCAACGTTTACATTTTCCACATCGGTCGGTTCTTTTACATTTCACAAAGATTCGCTTTATATCCAAAATATCATGTTTGTTTCGAACCCAATTTATATTCAAAAAAATATATTTTCCATAACAACATATCATAATCATACCAAAACCGATTATATTCTAAACTAGAATCTATTTCATTTCATTATATTATAATCATATAATATTTCACAAAAATCGATTTATATTCAAGTAGAATATACTTCATATCAAAGATTATAATTATTTCAATTCGATGTATGTTCGAAATCCATTCATATTCAAATAGAATATATATATATATATATATATTCCATTACAACTCATTTCGATCCCTTAGGAGATCGATTCATATTCGAGTAGAGTATAGCTTACATTTCCATATTAAAATTGGTTTAAAAATCGATCCATATTCAAATAGAATATACTTTATCTTCACTCCGTTTGAACCAACAGTTTAAATCCAAGCACTTTCCATTCGGAAGAAATTTTACAATCATTTAATATACTTGAAAATAGATGCTTATAATTAAAAATCTTTATATAACATATATGTATAGAAGAAAATGGTTAAAACAAAATAAGATAAATTTAGATCACTATGTATATATATATAATATAAGTTTTAATAATTAGTTTAAGAAACAAAATATAAGGAAATTTAGCCATAACAAATAGTTTATAAGTAAGAGTTTTAATAAATGAAATTTAAGGAAAGGAACAGTTTATTTGAAATCAAACAGGGTAAATGTAACAACCAGGAAAATCAAAGCCAATTTAAAATTTTTATTTTGGAAATTTTAATGAATTTTGAATATTTAAACTGGTTTACTTTAAATAATAATGACTAGAAGTATATTTTGAATAGAATTAGAATGTATATATTTATTTAAATCAAAGTTAGAATATAAATATTTATTATTAATTATAAAAGGAATTGGAAATGGCGCAGTAGTTTGAAAATTCGATTTCAAATTTCAAATTTCAAATGAATGTACAGGATTCAAAATAAACCGGATTTTGGTGAAACTAAAAATATTATAATCTATTTGAAAATATCTTTCCAACGAATCCAAAAACTTGAAATTTCATAGCGGGAATAGAAAGTTATGCCCAGTTGAAAATTCAGAATAGTCGCTATGGAATTATAACCCTTAAAAATAGCCATTTTGCAAATGATCTCCGTTTTTGATGAAACCACTTTTGTTGGATCTGGGATGTCTAATTATTGCTAGATTCCAAAATTCATAATTTTTGAAATCAATATGTGAGTGCAACGTCCCGCATTTTTATCAGATTATATTTGAATATTTAAATCAGTTAAATATTGGATTCATAATACAAGTGAGTTTATATATTAATTAAAACAGAGTTGAACGTATAAAAATATATATTAAATATAATTGAGCCCGTAATATCGCGACAGTTCGTAATTTAACGTTTTGAACTTCAATTGACCGTACATGATCCGTTATAAGTCGGATTTCTTCGAAACAAGAAACGTTTGGGTCAATTGAATTATATTTTTCTAATGAAAGTGAAAAACCAAGATTTCGTGTTATAAATTATAAGTTATGTCTAAATTAAATATTCAAAAAAAGTAGTAGTATATTCATTTTTGGCCATAACAGTTATTTAAATATTGGATTCGAATTTGGACAAGATTCTTTTGAGACGAAGTGATAATTTAATTTTTAGAATTTTACTGTATTTTTTAATTAATTAAACACTCAACTTTTTATTTGGAGTATTTTGCACCCTATATCAACATTTTGGGGTTTCAAAATATGAGTTAATCTACCGATATTTTATATTTTTGGGATCGTGACATCTCGCTGGACACGACTGTATTCTTATATCTGTCCGTAACAGCTTGGACGTGAACATAATTTTGTGTGATGGGGTATACAAAATTTGATAATTTAAAACATATGTCGTTACTGTCTTGTAACCATCCACTTTCGTTTCACATCATTTCCTTCAACCAGGCCTCCCTGCCTATCAGACCTAAGTTAGTAACATGTCTATTCTTTTTCAAACCGACATTGCAATCCAACAATTGTACCTATTTCATACCACCCACTTGTGCCTACCCTGTGAAATAATAAATGCGGCCACAAGGGCGTCAAAAATCATCTGTGCATGAACAACATCTACACACATGCTAGTCTACATAAAAACTATTATTTACTTTTCACTTCACCACTAAGAAATGTGTCTATACACATGGCGTCTCACCTAAGACTTCGCTACAAAGGAAAACCTGTCTAGTACCCTACGCAACACAGTACCCATACCACGGACTACACGACAATCCTATGCTATATATCCATCCACGTAATTCATGTATGGTACTCCATACCGCTAGCTGAGCTACTTTATGTACAATACAAAGCTTCAACTGCAAGAAAATATCGCATCTATAAATAAACACACCTTTAAGTTCATGGATCCATTTTGTTTAACTTAGCAAACAAAGAAAATGAAACCAAATTGTTAAATGGCTTTCAAAGAATTTAAACTTAAACAGGGTTCGGACGTCATGCTTGTTACTGTAATATGGCAGCAAGGATAAAGCTGAAACACCCTCGAGTTAGAAATCAACGGAAATCGAAGTATATGTTTTGATCTGATGTCAAAGACCGCAAGGTTGTGCAAAGATTGGGAGTTGTGGAGCACGGCGTTGAGTGTGATGATGAGGAGGATCGATGGATGAAGCATTTTGGTGACGAGAGAAATGTTTAGGAATTAGGAAGAATGTGGGAAGGCTTGCACGGGTTGCTAAAGGATGAAAGAACAGGGTACTGATTTGAACGCAACGTGTATAGGGGGAAGGACATGCAGTTCAAAGGAATGTAAAAAGGTGGAGAAGTAGTGATAGCAGGCAGAAAGACATATATATAAGGGGTAGGATAAATGTTGTACATGAGGGTTGTGTGCAAAGTAGAGTGAAGTGTAATGACCGGTTTTTGTGAATGATGAAGATAGAGGAAAAAGAGGAACACGTACTGTTATGAGTTCAAAGAGAAACTGGAGACATGGTTTTACTAGGGAATGGCGCATCCTAACCCATGCGTGCGAGTGGTGACCGAGTTATGAAAGCTCGAGGATGGGTGATGGCGTGAAGATGCTTGAAGCGTGGTGTTTAGATGAGGGAGAAACACTGTATATGATGGCGTAGGTACGGTAAGTATATAATGGGCCGTTAAAATGAATTTGTGAAGAAACAAAAAAGAAAAGAGCAACGGTTGAAGAAATCGTGAGAAAGGAGGAAGAGTTTAGCACGGGCCTGAAGTGGTATTGGGCCAGAACAAATTAATAAAGGTAAAGTTCATTAAATAAATTAATAAATAAAGTTCAATTTAATAAGTTGGTATATTAACTTATAATTTTAATTTTGTATCCATACGTTATCAGAATCATGAACGGTTTGACATGTTGAGATCATAGGATCACAGGCTACACCAAGGAACCGGTCTGGAGCGGTTTGGAGCTCGTTTGAATTTATGGCAGGATTGAATACCAGGTTTAATCGACTAAGTAAATCTCACTAACTCTCCTCAGTTTATATTTTGTGGTGTTGATAAATGATGATTGATTTCTGTGTAATGGTTATTTGGTTGAATTGCTGATTTAGTGGTTGAAATTATGGATAATGATATATATATCGTTAATCACATAATTGATTCTGTTTATTAGAATATTTCATCTTGAAATGGAGTTGATGTTAATTATATTTAACATCTGTGGATGCAGGAAACCGGTTGGAGGAATCCAACCGGATTCCTTAAATATTTATTATACTGTTTTATTCATATATTGTGATATATGATGTGATATATATAATCTGCGATTGATTGTGATGACACTGGCTCTGTTGTTTGGTATTTTAAATACCATAAGAAATACTGGAATGTATAAAGTGAATTATCAAAGTGTATGTTGAAAATGAAATATATTTATATAAAATCAAATGATTTTATAAAAAGGGATTTCAAGGTAAATATTGAATTACGGATTTTATAAAATCAATGGATTTTATAAAAGAATTATTTGGAAACAAATAGGAATGAAATAGGAATATTTGGAAAATAAATAGAAGTTGGAAATGAAATATTTATATGACATAAATAGGATATTATAAAAAGGGGAGTATTTTATAAAATAAATAGAATTTTATAAAAGGAAATATATGGAAAATAAATATTAAATGGGAATCTGTTTTAACAGATAAATGGAAAAGATTTATTTAAAGAAGATTTTAAATAGAATCTATTTAAAAGATAAATCGAGAAGATTAATTTATAAATAATGTTTTTATAAATTAAATTAAATATTTATCATTTGATAAATGGAATATATAAGTATGAATTTATATAGAGAAATAGAAATCGGTTTTGACACCGATATTTTAAATAGAACTTGAACTCAGCATATAAAAAGGAAATTATAAATGAGATTTAAGTGATAGAAATAAAAAGGTGATTTCGTATGAATAATTCTATAAAATAGAAGTATAAATAGAATTTGGAAATGGAATATTTTTTTTTTTAAAATTCAAAATCAAACTTAATGGATATTATAAAAGGAATATTTTTCACCTTTGATGTGAATAATGGATTAAACGAATATTTTATAAATTAAAAACGTTTATAAGGGAAACTGAGTTTAGAAATTGGAATTCAAATGGGAATTTGAATAAGACGTAATCGGATATTAGTTATTCGAATTAGAGTTATTCAAAGAGAATTAATCGGATATTAGTTTTTCGAATAGAGTTAATCGAATATTAGATATTCGAATAGAGTTAATCGAATATTAGTTATTCGAATAGAATAAATCGAATTAGAGTTAATCGAATATTAGTTATTCAAATTAGAGTTAATCAAATTAGAGTTTGTCGAATATTAGTTAATCGAATAAGAGTTAATCAAATAGAGTTGATCAAATTAGAGTTAGTCAGATATAAGTCATTCGAAGCAAGTTAATCAAAGATAAGGAGAGTTAAATCGAATAACCGTTTTTCCTAGGAGAGTGAAGAGTTAATATAAATAGCCATAAACAACGGAGTTTTTCAAAATAAGTATATGGCGCTATAAAAGCTACATTGTAAAATGAAATTAGAAACACGGTTTGATTGAGATTAGAAATAATAAAGAGTTTAGAGTTACAGACATATATCTATTCTAAAATAACAACATTGTCGATCAAGGTCTGAGAGGTAAATAAAGTACCCCAACTTGAACGATTTCACTATTATCGAGGTATGGTATTGGTTTGTAACGGAAAGAGATGTCGAGATTAGGGAAATATAGCAGCGTATGGCAGTAGTTATAAAGGAGAATATAGCAGCGTACTGCATTAGTTATAAAGGGAAATATGGCAGTGTATTGCAGTAGCCATAAAGGGGAATATAGCAGCGTATTGCATTAGTTATAAAGGGAAATATGGCAGCGTATTGCAGTAGCCATAAAGGTGAATATAGCAGCGTATTGCATTAGTTATAAAGGGAAATATAGCAGCATATTGCAGTAGTTATAAAGGGGAATATAGCAGCGTACTGCATTTGTAAAAAGGGAAATAAAGAAGAGTTTATAAAAATATGGGAAACTAGAAAGCTAGTATTAAATATAAAGGACCAATGTTTAAGTGATGTTTGGTTGTACATTTGAATGGATGTTTGTTTTTACTTCGATAGTTAAATAACCAATCGTCGAAGTGTTGTGACCATCGTTATCAATACGGAGAGACCGGTTGGATTTATTATCTGAAATCCACTCCGTATAGGCATAAGCGCTGTGTATTGTATTATGCTGAAGAGAATTGAAGACGGAGTGAAATGCAAGGGTCGTCCTGTTACAGAATGGTGCTTTCTGTTTGTCCAGTCCCAGGACAACTTGTATGGACGAGTGTCTGACAGAGTATACCTAACAAATCACGTACGATTGATCTCTAAAAGGTATTACGTCTGGTGGTGGAGGAATTCGTTCCTCTTTGCTTTTTATACCCGTGATATTTTTGGAAATCAATTTGTGAATTGACGGGTTTGACGATGTGGCATCCAAAGTGAATGGTGATCAGATGTTCTGAAGATAGACGTTGCCTCTAGCCTCACAACCGGGAAATGACAGAAATCGGGCAGGCGGCATGGCTATGTGGGTCATTCTTATTAGGGTGTACAACCGATCTAGAGAAAATTCATATTTGTTCTTCTTTCGTTTCTGTATCTTCAGACGACGGTTGGATGGCCAACAACCGTAGGTGGCAATATATTCGATACACTCAAGAGAAATGAGTGGTTGGTCATGTGTGGGTCGGGTTGCAAGATGTTCTTGTTGAACCCCAGTGTATCCCCTCTAGAGTACACTGATCGAGAGGTGGTCCTATACCTTGTCATAGTTGGAATCCAATCTCCAATAAGCGCCTTGCGGTTTTTGATTTTATACTATATATGTGGAGCGTGAGATGCAAGCGTTCTACTATTTGATTATTTATTTGAATAGACATTATTATAATATCATTGGATTTTGATCACAAAAATGTTTTGGGTTATAGTAAGGTAAAAACTGTCCATGTTTATGTGTGGGCTGGTCTTACTATTATCCTTCCTTTTAAAAGGATTTTCAAGGTTAAACAATATGTTTTGGAGTTTACTCACACCGGTCCCATGACTGACCCAGAATTTATTTTTCTATGTTTTACCTAAACTCTTCGGTGCCCAAATTTGTACGGACAGTCAAGAGTTTCAGGCTTTTACAGATACACTTAGAGGAACTCGAAGCAAGAGGCTTCACCACTAGTTATTTAGAGATTATTTCCGCTATAATGTATATGGGTTATATTCTAATATGGTATGTATATACACAAATTCAGATTTGTATTTCAAAGTGTTATATAATATATTTTATTCGTTCCGTTGTGAGATTCGTGTTTACCCTAATTCTGTTCAGTTATGTTCTGTCTTCTTCTTCTATTCTAATTTTCTTTCTATTCTCCCCCTCTAACTTCTTTCTCTAAATGATCCGGTGTTTCCGATGTCTGATTAGTCAACATTATGTTTTATGTCGATTTTTCAGGATCGAAAATGTCGTGGTCGTTACAGTGGTATCAAAGATGAAGGTTAAGTGATTACCTTGGCTCTGTGGCGTAACTCAATAGAGATGGGGTTAGTAATACCCTGGATTGAGTATGGGTGTATATGTATGAGCGCGTACTTGTAAATTAATATAAAACCTGTTTTATATTGTGTTGACTGGTCAGTCAAGTGGTTTGTGAATTCTGGTCGAAACAGTAATGCAAACTGTGTCGATAGGTGTTTCTAAACTCTTGAACAGAGTAATTTGACACAGTATGTATAACGACCCGAACTTCCCCGTGAAGGAAAGCGCGGATTGCTTTGAGGACTAGACGAATCAGAACACAAACAGAAGAACATTTCATTACTTATTACAACAATTTACATCAGAGTACAAGAATATACAGAGTATGAATAAATATTACACATTTGATAAATATCAGAGATTTAAATTACATTTAAATACATAGCAGCGGAAAAATAATACAACACACAATAGAAAGAAATACATGGATACAGAGCTTTTCGAGTATCGTTTCAGCTGTAAACCAGGATCCTATGAATATAAATCTGCAAAACCAAAACTACTAGCTGCCCGTGTGGAAAATAGGGGCACCCAGAGTTTAGGTTAAAACAATAAACTCCGGGTCAGTCATGTGACTGGTGTGAGAACTAAAACAGTTATTAATCTTTATTTTAAAGTTAGGTAAATCAAGGGACTACGCCGTATAACACGGAACGGGTTTCCTCCCAAGAATACCAGTGCATCAATCAAACAACGCAACGCTAAATAAAGAAAAATGAAGTTATTATAAGACCCAGGTCCCATCACACAATGCAACGCAAGCCGGAGGATAGGGATTTACCTTATAATATGTGACGAAAAGGAATTTCGCTCGGTCCGAACCAGTCGCTAAACCGATCTAGACCGTTTGAAACGCCCTATCGTTTGAGAACATGACAAAATATAACGCATACAAAAGAACTTTTCACTGTATATCCCAACAATGCATCAGATTACAAGAATATATAGAGTATAAATGAATATTACACAGAAATATCAGAGATTTAAATTACATTTAGAAACATAGCAGCGGAAAATAATACAATACACAACTGAAGGAGATATACGGATACAAAGCTTTCCGGATATCGTTCCAGCTGTAAACCAGGATCCTGTGAATATAAATCTGCAAAACCAAAACTACTAGCTGCCCGTGTCAAAATAAGGGCACCCAGAGTTTAGGTTAAAACAATAAACTCCAGGTCAGTCATGGGACTGGTGTGAGAACTAAAACAGTTATAAATCTTTATTTTAAAGTTAGGTAAATCAAGGGACCACGCCGTATAACACGGAACGGGTTTCCTCCCAAGAATACCAGTGCATAAAACGAACAGCGCAATGCTAAATAAAGAAAAATGAAGCTATTATAAGACCCAGGTCCTATCACACAATGCAACGCAAGCCGGGGGATAGGGTTTTTTCCCTTATAATAGCCAAAGCATGCTTGATACGTTTAAAAGAAATCATTTGATACTATTATAAGTGTATAGCGTATAAAACAACTTCAAATCATAAGTATCAATCATAGGCGGCATGAATGCCCCATACCACTATGTCACCATATATAGGTTATACAATCAAAACCGCAAATGTCGTATTGGAAGTTGGGTTATCATTTATGGTATGAACCGAGGCTAGGGGCAAGATCCTCACCGATTCGAGACTGTCTAGTCCGAGCCTCAGGAACAGCCGCAACTGCCCCATGGATCGTCAGGGCCGGTCCACCGATGTGGATTATTATGCCTGAACACTGCGTTTCCCCGCCCTTTGGGGCGTAAGCCTGGCCCGTCAGCCGACCAGAAGCATCGGCCGAAACCGATATCACGAGGCGCCTCGCTTTTCAGCAAGTAATAATAAGCAACATCCACATGAGTCAAACTCGTCAGCCAGTTCAAGCACTGACGCCACTCCTAACTAGAAAGAAACGCATGTCCTCCCTGAGGTTCGTCTCCCGTTTTTAGTTCATACCGGGTGTGATACTCGCGAATCAACGTTACACAAAGCTACGCCACACAAGGCCGTGCTTTGATCATCAACCACAAGACTTTGCTTTTCAACAAAAGCCTTGATCCATGCAACTCAGCATGCCACATTGTCAGTCCATACTGTACCACTGATTTCTGCCAATATATAACCTCTAGGCTCGTACGTCTCAGAGAAGGGTGTATAGCAAGAGAATAAATTCTCTGCCACCAAACAGATATATATTTAGCAGATGTAACAACCCGTATTTTTGAATAACATGTTATAACATAAATGGAGGCAGAATTAAACTGTAAAATCTGAATCAAGGGAAACGGGCTATGCCATTGCGTTCGTCTCGGAAAAATACGCGAAATAGAGTCCGAGTTTTCGAAAATCGGAGTCCGTATGACCAAGATATGGCCTCGCGAAGTTTCACGAAAAATTCCCAAATTAAAATATACTTAATTAAGTGAAATGGGTTGCGCAGAGAAATATATATATATTGATATATATATATATATATATATATATATATAATTGAAAATTAAATAAATAAATATGCAAAAATGTTCAAAACAGCGAATTGGGAGAGGGGAATAACCGAACCGACCGATTTTTGAGGTCGACCCGAGCCTGCTGGGTCGACTAGGGGTTAATCCAGGGTGTTTGGCTGTCAACCCGTGGGTCGATTCGCTCAAATGCAGATTTTGCATTTGGATGGTTCTCATGGTTCATCTTTAATCTAAAGGCCCTAGATGGTTCCTACACTTGACTTCTTCCCCAAGACATGCTTTGATGGCTTGGATTGAATCTAGGTTTAATCCTATGGCCTAAAACACTTGCCTAATCTATAAATAAGACCCTAACCTACCCTAAATCATCATTATTCATTCATACAACTAAACTATGGCAAAATCAATCCTCTCATGGCCTCCACTCTCTTCATAAAATTCCTAAATAAATTCCTAAGTGATTTTCCATGCATACAAGTGTTTTCAAACTTGTATGAGCATCATTAGCTTGCATTCAAGTCAAGTTTATATATTTGCATCATAAAGAAAGAGTCTTGATCAATTTGGCTCAAGGGTTTTGCTTGCATTTTGGGTTTAATTGATTTCATAAGGGCTTTGTCATATTTTTGTGACTTCTTAAGCATTGTAAGCCCTATTCTACTTTCATACTTAAACTCTAAAGTTAAATGTATGATATGCAAGTTTATATGCGAGTTTACTATGTTATGAAATGCAAGTTTATCATGTTATGCAAGTTTTCTATGATGTAATATGCAAGTTTATCATGTTATGCAAGTTTGATATGCAAGTTGTCATATGATATGCAAGTTATGCTATGCAAGTTTGGGTTGAACATTTTATTCATGCTATCATGTTATGCAAGCTTATCTTGGGTTTATGAACATAAAGCTTCAAGCTTTATGCCAAAGGTTGCATTTTGGCAACATGTAAGTTATCATATCTCTTATGATAACTTGCATGTGAGGCTAAATGCGAACTTATGGCCATTTCTACATGTCATTTAGCACCATGTATCTCCAATATGCTAAGTTTGGTTTTATGCATGCTTTTGAGGCCAAAATATGTAATATGCAAGTATATGAACATATGTACATTTCATATGCCACCATGTTAAACTTGTGGCTTCAATACCTTTATGTCATGATTATGCCAAGTTCCCTCTTTCTATCCTTTATGCGCTATTGCGATATGTAAGCGATGGGATTGCGTTTGGGGTTGGGTAAACTTAAAAGACATAAAACATAAGCTTGGGAATTTACCTATTAAGTTAGGTCTACCCATTGGGAATTTACCTATTAAGTTAGGTCTACCCAATTGCTTGAAAACTTGTAACATGTTTTGGAAACATGATGGACATGACATTTAGAAAAGATAAGTGTGGCCAACTCGAGGTTGGGTTGAGTTTGTAGCGTAAACCTACCCGGAACCGACCGGCTTAACTAGTTGCTACAAACAATAGGACCCAATGTGAGAAGTTGGTCATGTTGTACCTTGGACCCGAGGTTAGACAAGTTGTGGTGTAAAGCTACCCGGACCCGCCCGGCTTAACTAGTAACCACAACAAAGTCTAATGTGAGAGGTTAAGGCGCATTAAATTAATTTAATGCCTCATGATTAGGGTTAAGTCATGGTCCACTTAGTACTTAACCAATTTGGGCTCGGTAGATTAATCGGGGTTAAGTCGTGAACTCATCGTTACACTTAACCAAGTTAATCCAGGATTAGCAAGAGGGTTAAACCGTACTTAACCCACTAGAAAAATCCTAGCAATGGGGGCCCACTCCAGCAGTAATCCCAAGTTAGTATCATCATGACCCTAGGGACTAGGCTAGGGTGGGGGCACGATTACTGGACTGGAGGTAAGTGATCAAAAGCGACGGCAGAGGGTACGCCGGTGTAGTTCCGGGCGGACTCTGGTCGTGCACATAGTCCGTAGCCGGAGAAAACATGCACGGGTACCAGTAGATCGGGACTGTGCACTCATGTTCATGGTGTCCAGGGGTTGACACCCTAGGGCTTGATACACCCGAAGGGTGGACCCGGCACAGTTCAACTACAATTATGATTGGGTCGTATTGACACCAACACGTGACGAGTTAGGCTTAGGGAGCCGATCGACTAGACCGTTTGGTTGGACCTTGTATTAGGGTCATTTCATGTTATTGGGCCAAAGCTTGGGCCAAGGGATCAATACTTGTTTATTCAAGTCATGTTAGTTTGCTAGTACACCTGTGGTGCAAAACCTTAATCCTGATTATGCGATGACACCTTTATCTACCTTGTTAGTTAATCATCATGCTAGTATATTGTTATCCTTATGTTCATCCCTGATGCTCATGCCAGTTAACTTTATCAGTTTACATTGATTGTAGTAGGGCTTACTCAGTCTTTTTGACTGACCTGTTTTCTTTCTCCTCTTTTCTTCCGTTCCCCCCCCCCCCCCAGGTTCTCAGGGAGGGAATACTGGAGCTTAGCTTGGATTTCGGATTGCTTGCTTGTGGGATTTCAGCTCATGTACGGTTTCGACATGAAGCTAGCTATGGTTACCACTTAATTGGGGACAGTACTTATTTATTTCAGTTTTTCAGTTGATGTTGTTTTATCTAGACTTGTTTATTTGGAAAGCTATGTTGTACCAGACTTGTTTTGAAATGTTTTGAAATCTTCCGCTGTTTTATCTATGTTATTTACTCTGTTTACATATATACATATGTTCTTGTTCTGCCTTGATATATCATTATGCATGTTTACCTGATTCAAACGCCCCTCCAAAGTCAGAGTGCTTGCAAGAGCCACCCTGGTGGAGGTGGGGTGTTACAGCAGAGATCACCAATACAGTATAAAGGAATACAACGTCAGACACACTATCCATTTACAAGTCCGTTCTGGGTCTGAACGAAACCGGAGGCACTTTCCTCGCATATCCATCCATCTCCAAGTACGTCTGGACGACCACCAACTATTTCCATCCTCTTGGGTGTACAGCCCAATCAGGATCGTCGGTAATTATCCAAACGATGTGAAGACTTCCGGTCTTCCACCACCGTCTTCATCTTTGACATATCGTCGAATCGGTTATTCAGAATGGGTATAAACCCGGCCTTTCCGAACAACCCGCGTATATTAAAAATAAATGTTACATAAACACAACATACGCCTCATTCCAATTCATTAGTTACTAACCGTAAATTAATCAAGAGAATAATTCCCCAATTATTAACCCCGAAGGCCGAAACCAACATCAGATCAATATCCAGAAAACCATTCTGCTTAGCTAACCGACGGTTAGTTTCTAAATTTCACATTCATAGGGAAAGGTTCCCATTAATTTTATCCAAGATAAATTTCTTGAATTTATTCTTTAAACTATTTTTTTTTTGAATATCAATTCAAACTAGTCGGGATTAGCGAACCTTACCGAAGTAATCATTTGTTTTAATTTCCCAATCCCAACCTATTCATCCCATGAAGTAAAACTGGTTATACTTCATATCTAACACCACGGTGTTATCGGTAAATTCAATTACCATTTCACGTTCAAATCTAATTAAAGATTTAACTATCGCCTGGAGCAAAACTGATGGTACTCCATTTTCGATCTTTTCAATCTAATTAAAGATTCATTAAAACTCCACTTAGTTTTTGTAACAACCCGGATTTTTGGAACAAAAAGAATATATTGTTTTTGGTTATTTTAATGGATTTTGATATTTAAAATGATATATTTTAAATAATAACGATTAAAATCTATTTAATACGACGTTGCAAATTATAAATTATAATAATTCTATACTGAACTTTAAATAGCGCGGTAATTTCAGTTTTCAACTTTGAACTTTGGAAAATCTTATAAAATCAATATTAAATTGGAATTGGATAAAACTGGACACATTGAGACCATATTGAAAACATTTATCCAAAGAATTTTAGAAATTAAAATTTCAGTTTTTATTTTGTAAGTTATGAAAAATTCAAGTTTTTAGAAAAACGTTGTAGAATTTAATAATATAATATTATTTAAAGGCCCAAAACGTTACTTTTTGCATATGACCGAATTTGGACTCGAAACTACTTCCATTGAGTCCAGAATGATGTTTACATAAAGAAAAAGTATAAGCATCGAGATATTTTGAGTTTCGGAAAATTTTCATTATTTTATGTATTTTTAATATTAAAATATATGCGCCAAAAATGGAAATTTTGCAAACAGCCTCCGAATCCGGCGAAACCAGTTTCCATGGATCAGGAATATTTAAATATAGTTAAATTCCAAATTTCATAATTTTTGGAGTCATTTTGTGGCAGTTATTGATTTTTTTTCTAGAAACGGTCAATTTTAATAAATAAAAAAATTCACCAAATATTCATATGGACTCGAAATTTAACGAAACCAGTTTTGTTGGGTTTGTAATGTCAAATATTATTTATGTTTAAATTTTCATTAATTTCGAAATTAGTATGTGAGCGTAGTAATTTTTAAACGGTCAAAAATGCAAGAAATTGAATTAAAAAATGAACATGGGCCTATTATCCAATAAGTGAAAATAAACAAGGGTTTTAAAACCCAAGTACACCAGCCTATATATTATCTTATTTCAGCCATAACCTAGAGAAACAAACCATAACCACCTTCTTCCTCATTTCAATTTCAATGGCTTCTCCACCTAAAATCTTCTTTGCAAAAAGAACCCTCAAACTGAAAATTTTATTTCTCCCAAACCAAAGCAAAATAAATCAAACCCCTTCTGGGTATTGATCATCATCTTATTATCTACCTTCCACGAAAAATTCAGCGTCTAATGTCGCACGGATTCGCCGGAATCTCAGATCAACGGCAAAACTGATAAAACGGAGCAGCAAACACAAATGAATTTTTTCCCGCAAATCAGAGAAGAACTGGACGAAGTCACCAACAGGAAAGTTGTTCGTATGCGCGAGAGGAAGGTGCTGTAAAAATTTCAGGTAGAACGGAGCAAGGATGTGGCCTGTGGGGCCCGCAACCTGACGAACGGAAATCAGCGATTTCCGGCCGTCGGCGGCGGCCTGGGGTGGGGCCCACTTCCGGCGAAGCTTCGCCTCGTCGAGGCGGTTCCGATGGTGGGTGGCGGCGGCGGTGCAGGTCAACGGTGTGGCGGGAAAGTCCGGTCAAAGTTCTAAAAGCACTGGTTTGACCAGAAAATGAAGAGAGAGAAAAGGTTGATTATTTGATTAATTAATTAATCTAATATCCAATGTTAGAACGCGCATAACTTTTGCATACTAAGTTGAAATTCGACGATTTCAGGTTCGCCGCGATCGTGGTGACGAGAGGTTCGCGTGGACACAAATTTCGTCCAATTTGAAGACAGTCAAATTTTTAGGTATTTTTCATGAATATAAATAATTATTTAAAATTATCCAAACTTCAGTAAATCATAACTTTTTGTAACGAACTCGAAATGACTCAAAACAGGGTTTGCCATGATCGGTATATTTTTAGCAATGCATAGACACCAATTTCGCTAAATTCTGAGGATGTTGAATTTTGGGCCAAATTTGGGTCCAAAACCACCCAATTGGACCCGATAAAGTCAAATCTCGGTGAGAACTCTTTTCTCACTCAATTTTTATTTTCAGTAATTATTTATTTTCTGAAATAAATATATTTTAAATGTCTATGATGAATGTCTGAGAATTAATTCTGTGATATGCATGTTTGGTTGTAAATTGTTGCTATGGAATGCCTGATTTTTGTGTATTGATTCAATGTTTGAATTGAAATTCTGTAATTAACTAATTTATGATAATTCATTATGATAATTGGAATTTGCTACACTGCCATATATGAGTTACCTGTCTCATATGTGTTGATTGGGCTGATATTTTCACACATCGCCCAAGTGCACAGTTAATAAATTATTCCTTAAATGTTGTTTAAATGTGATGTGGACATTATATGAATGTTATTATGTGATGAATGTTATTGTTGATTACATGTATGATTTAAAATCCATTATTTAATGGTATTTGATGTGAGTCTCATTCCAAGGTGGGAATCTCAAAAGTTTTCAAAAGAATTTACAATTAAAGAATTAAATGTAATTTTAATGCGTTTTAATATAATTTGATGTACACTAAACCGATTAGTTAAATTGCGCTTTTTATACGTGAATGGATATTTCCATGAATTATATTTATTATACAATAAAGGAATGAAGATTTAAGATTTGAAATTTGAAATGTAACGTTTGGAATTTTTAATAATTATTATAATAAAATGAGTATTGCTTAACCCGAGGTTAGATTGAGTTGTGGTATAAGACTGCCCGGACCCGCCCGGCACATCCAGCAACCGCAACAATATATATCTAATGTGAGAGGTTAATGCAATAATCAATACTTAATTAACATATATAAATTGAAATTCAAAAGTTATACATTTTGAAAATATAATATTGTAATAATAAATGTTGTATTAATGATTAAATTAATACATAAAGTTTAAAATTTCAAAAATGACATTTAAAAAAATTTATTGTAATATTAAATTGAACATTAAAAGAATAAATGAAACAATAAATGATTAATTTATTTTGAAAGCTTGCATTTTGAAAAGTTATCCTTTTATTAAAGATTAGAACGCTAAATAATGTTTGTTAATAAAAGTTATCCTTTTATTAAAGATTAGAACGCTAAATAATGTTTGTTAATAAAAGTTATCCTTTTATTAAAGATTAGAACGCTAAATAATGTTTGTTAATAAGAGTTATTCTTTTATTAAAGATTAGAACGCTAAATAATGTTTATTAATAAAAGTTATTCTTTTATTAAAGATTAGAACGCTAAATAATGTTTGTTAATAAAAGTTATCCTTTTATTAAAGATTAGAACGCTAAATAATGTTTGTTAATAAAAGTTATCCTTTTATTAAAGATTAGAACGCTAAATAATGTTTGTTAATAAAAGTTATCCTTTTATGAAAGATTAGAAACACTAAATATTGTTTGTTAATAAAAGTTATTCTTTTATTAAAGATTAGAAACGCTAAATATTGTTTGTTAATAAAAGTTATTCTTTTATTAAAGATTAGAAACGCTATATAATGTTTGTTAATAAAAGTTATTCTTTTATTAAAGTTAGGAACGCTAAAATATGTTGGTTTAGAATTTAATATTGAATATAGGTCGATATATTTTATTCAAAGTTTTATATTTAATATTAAATAAGATGCTGGGTTTGTCGTGAATGGTGTCTTAAATAACACTGTTCCTGAATCCTACTTAAGAAAGAATAAATCTTTTAATAAAGATTTAAAGAAGAGATTTTTCAATTATTAAACAAAATTGAAAATTTATTTGGAAATTGATGGTGGGTTGATTGTGAATAATGTTTTAAATGACATTAGTTCTTGAAACCCAAATCAATAGTGAAATTATGATTTTTCATTCATTAATCTTTTAATTAAAGATTTAATGAAATTTTCTAGAGCGAAGTTTTCAATTTAATACATTAAATTGAAATTTAAAGAAATAGGATTTTGGGGTTTGTCGTGAACAATGTTTTAAGCAACATTTGTTCTTTAACCCAATTAAGATAAGATTAATTTCTTAAAGTTGAAAAATCATTAAATAATAATTTATGGAAGGTTAATACCAAATAGAGTTTTAACGAACCTTTAATCAGAATTAAAGAGGAATAAAGAAATTGAATTTACTAAATTCAATAAGTGATCGAGAATGGAGTACCACCAGTTTTACTCCATGGGTTAAATAGGTTGGGACTGGGCTAATGAAATAAATGATTTATTCGGTAAGACGTAAATTCCGACTAGATGGATAGGGCTTAATGTAGTTGAGAAAAGATTAAATCTTTTGAAACGATATCCAAAGGATTATTTAACTATATGTTTTAAAGGAATTTTATCTTTGATAAAATTAAGGGGAAAATTTCCTAGAGAAAAGATCATTTAATCAAAAGAATATTCTTGATTTGGAATGAGGCGTTTTTTTGTGTGTGTTCCATATAGCACATGTTATTAAATTGCGCGAATTATTCGGAAAGACCGGTTTAACTCATTCCGATTAATCCATACGACGATTAAAGATAGAAGACGAAGACTACGGTTGAAGACCGTGAAATATTCGAGTCGTGCGGATGATTATTGATATCTTGATTGGGCTGTACACCCAAGACGATGGAATAATTTGTAATCATCTAAACGAACTTGGATAGATTACCGGATTTGACTTTCGCTCAGACCCAGAGCATAAGTTTTAAATGGATTGTATGTCTGACGTTGTATTCCTTTTGTTGTGTTTGTTGAACTCTACTAAATATATATATCTGTTTGGTGGCAGAGAATTTATTCTCTTGCACAACACCCTTCTCTGAGACGTACGAGCTTAGAGGGTATATATATTGGTAGATTGATCAACGATATGACAATGATGGACAATGTGGCATGCTAAGATAAAAATGATCAAGGCTTTTGTTGAAAAGCAGAGCCTTGTGGTATGACGTGACTTCGCGAGCCTCACACCCCGGTATGATGGTGAACTGATGGTTAGGTTAGTATACTTTCGATATTAGGATGGATTCGGTCGACCGGGATGAGCTGGGAAGTGGGTATATACCCTCGATTCCCAGAGGGATAAAGTAAGCGGTGTTTTCTCTCGCTGGGACGTAAGCCGCGGGTTACTTGATATCCCAAAGGTGCGTATGTGTATCACGGTAAGCCGTGAAGTATTGCACTACGTGATGGATCTTTCGAATCAGGAGCCATCATGATGGAAATCCAACTTTCCAATACGAGCTTTAACGATTTTAGTTGTATAGCCTAGTATGGCGACATAGTAGGATGGGGTACTATGCCGTCTATGATTTATACATTTATTTTCGAAATTGATTTCTACACTATGCACTTATATAGTATAAAAGAGAACTTTAGCGTACCAAGCATGTTTGGCTATTATAAGGTAAAACTCTATCCTCCGGTTTGCGCTTGCATTGTGTGATGGGACCTGAGTCTTATAATAGCTTCATTTTTCTAAAAGCATTGCGATGTTTTATGCACTGGTATTCTTGGGAGGAAACTCGTTCCGCATTAGCGGCGTGGTCCCTTGATTTACTCGACTTTAAAATAAAATATTAATAACGGTTTTTGAGTTCTCATACCAGTCCCATGACTGACCTGGAGTTTATTGTTTTAACCTAAACTCTGGGTGCCCTTATTTTCCACACGGGCAGTTGGAGTTTTGGTTTTTGCAGATTTTCATTTATAACAGGATTCTGGGTTGAAGCTTAAAGCTGTGTCCAGAGCATATTAGTCTCCCGCTGTATTATTTTGTATTATTATCTTTCCGCTGCAATGTATTATGTAATAACTCAGATTTTATATTTTCAAGTTGTAAAGTATTTATTCGTGTACTCATATTCTTGTACTCTGATGTAATTGTTGTAATAAGCAATGGAAATGTTCTCTTGTTTGTGTTCTGATGTGTTCTGTTCTCAAAACAATCTTCATTCTAGTTCGGTTTAGGCCGGGCCGGACTGAGGGTCGTTACAGTTGGTATCAGAGCTTTGGTTTTACAAAGCTCGAGAACAAAACATATTAGAACCAAACAAAAGAATTCATCAGAGATAGGATTAGTAATATCCTATAAGAATGACTCGTTAGAGATGGGATCAGCAGTATCCTAGGATGAGTCTAAAGAGTGCCATTTTCTTAAAACCAAAATTAGTTTTGAAAATCTATAACTTACTATACGTAATTGATTATTATATTTTGGACTATCAGGTATTAGTAGGTTTTGCATATGCGTCTGATCAACGTGTATTTGAAATCTCAATATACTGGGTAGATATAGAATCACACTCTAGTAGCCCGGAGATGACCCTGATGACACTAGTGATTGACATGTCAGCATCATTAGTTCATGTTCGTGTTTCGAAAGTGGGATTTCTATATATTTCCACATTGACTGGTATGAGAACCAAAACCTAACTATTGTGTGACATGGCATCAAAAACATGATTTTTTGAATATATATATATATATATATGAAAGTTATGCATTTGAAAAATTAATCCACTAATTGATTGCTGGCTGTGCTGATTGCTTGTCGATTGAACCAATAAAATATTGAAATTGCATGCAAATATATACATATGCATTGAACAGGTCATGGCAAGGCTAGAGCAGAGGAATAAAATTGTATGCCCGACAAATAGGTACTTATTTACTTTATTTTGTGGGTTTTGATTTTATGAGCCGATTGGCTAGCCGCTTGGCATTCTCTTTCTTCTTCCCCCCTTCTGTTTTCTTTTTCTTTTTGGGATGATGAGAGCCCTATGAGGCAGTTTGCGTTTTTCCAATACTCTCCGTGCGAAGGAGACTCTGGCGAAATTTTTCTAGAATTTAGGGTGTTAGCCAAATTTTAGGAAAATTAATAAATTATTATAAGTTGAAAATTTGATGAACTTAAGCCATATTAAAATTATTGGAAGTTGAGTTGATTTATAAAATAATTTTTAACTCTATTCCTTTTCGAGGACGAAAAGATTTTAAGTGGGGGAGATTGTAACAACCCGGATTTTTGGAACAAAAAGAATATATTGTTTTTGGTTATTTTAATGGATTTTGATATTTAAAATGATATATTTTAAATAATAACGATTAAAATCTATTTAATACGACGTTGCAAATTATAAATTATAATAATTCTATACTGAACTTTAAATAGCGCGGTAATTTCAGTTTTCAACTTTGAACTTTGGAAAATCTTATAAAATCAATATTAAATTGGAATTGGATAAAACTGGACACATTGAGACCATATTGAAAACATTTATCCAAAGAATTTTAGAAATTAAAATTTCAGTTTTTATTTTGTAAGTTATGAAAAATTCAAGTTTTTAGAAAAACGTTGTAGAATTTAATAATATAATATTATTTAAAGGCCCAAAACGTTACTTTTTGCATATGACCGAATTTGGACTCGAAACTACTTCCATTGAGTCCAGAATGATGTTTACATAAAGAAAAAGTATAAGCATCGAGATATTTTGAGTTTCGGAAAATTTTCATTATTTTATGTATTTTTAATATTAAAATATATGCGCCAAAAATGGAAATTTTGCAAACAGCCTCCGAATCCGGCGAAACCAGTTTCCATGGATCAGGAATATTTAAATATAGTTAAATTCCAAATTTCATAATTTTTGGAGTCATTTTGTGGCAGTTATTGATTTTTTTTCTAGAAACGGTCAATTTTAATAAATAAAAAAATTCACCAAATATTCATATGGACTCGAAATTTAACGAAACCAGTTTTGTTGGGTTTGTAATGTCAAATATTATTTATGTTTAAATTTTCATTAATTTCGAAATTAGTATGTGAGCGTAGTAATTTTTAAACGGTCAAAAATGCAAGAAATTGAATTAAAAAATGAACATGGGCCTATTATCCAATAAGTGAAAATAAACAAGGGTTTTAAAACCCAAGTACACCAGCCTATATATTATCTTATTTCAGCCATAACCTAGAGAAACAAACCATAACCACCTTCTTCCTCATTTCAATTTCAATGGCTTCTCCACCTAAAATCTTCTTTGCAAAAAGAACCCTCAAACTGAAAATTTTATTTCTCCCAAACCAAAGCAAAATAAATCAAACCCCTTCTGGGTATTGATCATCATCTTATTATCTACCTTCCACGAAAAATTCAGCGTCTAATGTCGCACGGATTCGCCGGAATCTCAGATCAACGGCAAAACTGATAAAACGAAGCAGCAAACACAAATGAATTTTTTCCCGCAAATCAGAGAAGAACTGGACGAAGTCACCAACAGGAAAGTTGTTCGTATGCGCGAGAGGAAGGTGCTGTAAAAATTTCAGGTAGAACGGAGCAAGGATGTGGCCTGTGGGGCCCGCAACCTGACGAACGGAAATCAGCGATTTCCGGCCGTCGGCGGCGGCCTGGGGGGGGGCCCACTTCCGGCGAAGCTTCGCCTCGTCGAGGCGGTTCCGATGGTGGGTGGCGGCGGCGGTGCAGGTCAACGGTGTGGCGGGAAAGTCCGGTCAAAGTTCTAAAAGCACTGGTTTGACCAGAAAATGAAGAGAGAGAAAAGGTTGATTATTTGATTAATTAATTAATCTAATATCCAATGTTAGAACGCGCATAACTTTTGCATACTAAGTTGAAATTCGACGATTTCAGGTTCGCCGCGATCGTGGTGACGAGAGGTTCGCGTGGACACAAATTTCGTCCAATTTGAAGACAGTCAAATTTTTAGGTATTTTTCATGAATATAAATAATTATTTAAAATTATCCAAACTTCAGTAAATCATAACTTTTTGTAACGAACTCGAAATGACTCAAAACAGGGTTTGCCATGATCGGTATATTTTTAGCAATGCATAGACACCAATTTCGCTAAATTCTGAGGATGTTGAATTTTGGGCCAAATTTGGGTCCAAAACCACCCAATTGGACCCGATAAAGTCAAATCTCGGTGAGAACTCTTTTCTCACTCAATTTTTATTTTCAGTAATTATTTATTTTCTGAAATAAATATATTTTAAATGTCTATGATGAATGTCTGAGAATTAATTCTGTGATATGCATGTTTGGTTGTAAATTGTTGCTATGGAATGCCTGATTTTTGTGTATTGATTCAATGTTTGAATTGAAATTCTGTAATTAACTAATTTATGATAATTCATTATGATAATTGGAATTTGCTACACTGCCATATATGAGTTACCTGTCTCATATGTGTTGATTGGGCTGATATTTTCACACATCGCCCAAGTGCACAGTTAATAAATTATTCCTTAAATGTTGTTTAAATGTGATGTGGACATTATATGAATGTTATTATGTGATGAATGTTATTGTTGATTACATGTATGATTTAAAATCCATTATTTAATGGTATTTGATGTGAGTCTCATTCCAAGGTGGGAATCTCAAAAGTTTTCAAAAGAATTTACAATTAAAGAATTAAATGTAATTTTAATGCGTTTTAATATAATTTGATGTACACTAAACCGATTAGTTAAATTGCACTTTTTATACGTGAATGGATATTTCCATGAATTATATTTATTATACAATAAAGGAATGAAGATTTAAGATTTGAAATTTGAAATGTAACGTTTGGAATTTTTAATAATTATTATAATAAAATGAGTATTGCTTAACCCGAGGTTAGATTGAGTTGTGGTATAAGACTGCCCGGAACCGCCCGGCACATCCAGCAACCGCAACAATATATATCTAATGTGAGAGGTTAATGCAATAATCAATACTTAATTAACATATATAAATTGAAATTCAAAAGTTATACATTTTGAAAATATAATATTGTAATAATAAATGTTGTATTAATGATTAAATTAATACATAAAGTTTAAAATTTCAAAAATGACATTTAAAAAAATTTATTGTAATATTAAATTGAACATTAAAAGAATAAATGAAACAATAAATGATTAATTTATTTTGAAAGCTTGCATTTTGAAAAGTTATCCTTTTATTAAAGATTAGAACGCTAAATAATGTTTGTTAATAAAAGTTATCCTTTTATTAAAGATTAGAACGCTAAATAATGTTTGTTAATAAAAGTTATCCTTTTATTAAAGATTAGAACGCTAAATAATGTTTGTTAATAAGAGTTATTCTTTTATTAAAGATTAGAACGCTAAATAATGTTTATTAATAAAAGTTATTCTTTTATTAAAGATTAGAACGCTAAATAATGTTTGTTAATAAAAGTTATCCTTTTATTAAAGATTAGAACGCTAAATAATGTTTGTTAATAAAAGTTATCCTTTTATTAAAGATTAGAACGCTAAATAATGTTTGTTAATAAAAGTTATCCTTTTATGAAAGATTAGAAACGCTAAATATTGTTTGTTAATAAAAGTTATTCTTTTATTAAAGATTAGAAACGCTATATAATGTTTGTTAATAAAAGTTATTCTTTTATTAAAGTTAGGAACGCTAAAATATGTTGGTTTAGAATTTAATATTGAATATAGGTCGATATATTTTATTCAAAGTTTTATATTTAATATTAAATAAGATGCTGGGTTTGTCGTGAATGGTGTCTTAAATAACACTGTTCCTGAATCCTACTTAAGAAAGAATAAATCTTTTAATAAAGATTTAAAGAAGAGATTTTTCAATTATTAAACAAAATTGAAAATTTATTTGGAAATTGATGGTGGGTTGATTGTGAATAATGTTTTAAATGACATTAGTTCTTGAAACCCAAATCAATAGTGAAATTATGATTTTTCATTCATTAATCTTTTAATTAAAGATTTAATGAAATTTTCTAGAGCGAAGTTTTCAATTTAATACATTAAATTGAAATTTAAAGAAATAGGATTTTGGGGTTTGTCGTGAACAATGTTTTAAGCAACATTTGTTCTTTAACCCAATTAAGATAAGATTAATTTCTTAAAGTTGAAAAATCATTAAATAATAATTTATGGAAGGTTAATACCAAATAGAGTTTTAACGAACCTTTAATCAGAATTAAAGAGGAATAAAGAAATTGAATTTACTAAATTCAATAAGTGATCGAGAATGGAGTACCACCAGTTTTACTCCATGGGTTAAATAGGTTGGGACTGGGCTAATGAAATAAATGATTTATTCGGTAAGACGTAAATTCCGACTAGATGGATAGGGCTTAATGTAGTTGAGAAAAGATTAAATCTTTTGAAACGATATCCAAAGGATTATTTAACTATATGTTTTAAAGGAATTTTATCTTTGATAAAATTAAGGGGAAAATTTCCTAGAGAAAAGATCATTTAATCAAAAGAATATTCTTGATTTGGAATGAGGCATTTTTTTGTGTGTGTTCCATATAGCACATGTTATTAAATTGCGCGAATTATTCGGAAAGACCGGTTTAACCCATTCCGATTAATCCATACGACGATTAAAGATAGAAGACGAAGACTACGGTTGAAGACCGTGAAATATTCGAGTCGTGCGGATGATTATTGATATCTTGATTGGGCTGTACACCCAAGACGATGGAATAATTTGTAATCATCTAAACGAACTTGGATAGATTACCGGATTTGACTTTCGCTCAGACCCAGAGCATAAGTTTTAAATGGATTGTATGTCTGACGTTGTATTCCTTTTGTTGTGTTTGTTGAACTCTACTAAATATATATATCTGTTTGGTGGCAGAGAATTTATTCTCTTGCACAACACCCTTCTCTGAGACGTACGAGCTTAGAGGGTATATATATTGGTAGATTGATCAACGATATGACAATGATGGACAATGTGGCATGCTAAGATAAAAATGATCAAGGCTTTTGTTGAAAAGCAGAGCCTTGTGGTATGACGTGACTTCGCGAGCCTCACACCCCGGTATGATGGTGAACTGATGGTTAGGTTAGTATACTTTCGATATTAGGATGGATTCGGTCGACCGGGATGAGCTGGGAAGTGGGTATATACCCTCGATTCCCAGAGGGATAAAGTAAGCGGTGTTTTCTCTCGCTGGGACGTAAGCCGCAGGTTACTTGATATCCCAAAGGTGCGTATGTGTATCACGGTAAGCCGTGAAGTATTGCACTACGTGATGGATCTTTCGAATCAGGAGCCATCATGATGGAAATCCAACTTTCCAATACGAGCTTTAACGATTTTAGTTGTATAGCCTAGTATGGCGACATAGTAGGATGGGGTACTATGCCGTCTATGATTTATACATTTATTTTCGAAATTGATTTCTACACTATGCACTTATATAGTATAAAAGAGAACTTTAGCGTACCAAGCATGTTTGGCTATTATAAGGTAAAACTCTATCCTCCGGTTTGCGCTTGCATTGTGTGATGGGACCTGAGTCTTATAATAGCTTCATTTTTCTAAAAGCATTGCGATGTTTTATGCACTGGTATTCTTGGGAGGAAACTCGTTCCGCATTAGCGGCGTGGTCCCTTGATTTACTCGACTTTGAAATAAAATATTAATAACGGTTTTTGAGTTCTCATACCAGTCCCATGACTGACCTGGAGTTTATTGTTTTAACCTAAACTCTGGGTGCCCTTATTTTCCACACGGGCAGTTGGAGTTTTGGTTTTTGCAGATTTTCATTTATAACAGGATTCTGGGTTGAAGCTTAAAGCTGTGTCCAGAGCATATTAGTCTCCCGCTGTATTATTTTGTATTATTATCTTTCCGCTGCAATGTATTATGTAATAACTCAGATTTTATATTTTCAAGTTGTAAAGTATTTATTCGTGTACTCATATTCTTGTACTCTGATGTAATTGTTGTAATAAGCAATGGAAATGTTCTCTTGTTTGTGTTCTGATGTGTTCTGTTCTCAAAACAATCTTCATTCTAGTTCGGTTTAGGCCGGGCCGGACTGAGGGTCGTTACAGTTTTAATCTTTAACTGGGTTAAAGAATCAGTGTCATTTAAAACACAGTTCACGATAAACCCAAAATCACATTCATTAATTATCGGGTTAAAGAACGAGTGTTATTTAAAACACTGTCCACGATAAACCCAAAAATCAATATCCATTCAATTCCAATTAAATATTATTTAATTGGTACACTTCATTAAATCTAAATAAAAAGATTTAATCTTTTCTCAACTGGGTTCAAGAACAGTGTTAGTGAAGACACCATTCACGACAAACCCAAATCAGATTTGATATTTAAATACAAGGCTCTGAATAGAAAATATCCCGGCTTATATTCAATATCAAATTCTACGATTAACAAATGTCGTATTGGAAATAACGATATATATGTATATATCTTTCAAATTTCCATAACAACATCTGTATAATCCCGAATTCCAACATCGAAATATTCCGAAGACAATTTCGATTCAAATCCACTCCAATGCAATCATTGGAAATTCTGGTTATTTTCAAAACCATTTTCAAATTCAATTTATTTATTTAAAAATAAATAAAATTACAATTCTAGTTCAAAACTAGTTCATTTCGATAAAAACCTATTTTTATCTTTTCAAATATGGAGTTTTTCATCCCAATTTTCCCCAAATCATTTCTTATGATTTTACACAAATTATTACTATTTTTAATAATTTTATCAAGGCCCGTACAGTCGATTTCCATCAATGGCCATCGAACTGCACTTACAACGACCTTTTTCAAATTTGATTTGGACATAATTCCAAATCCAACCGTTAGATTTAAAATTTCTAATATTCGTTAGAAAGCTCTTTTCGATACGAACCCAACGGTTCCGGTTTTAGGAGAATCCGACGGTCAGATCTCCCGTAATGTCCGTTTGAAATAAATGGTCGAAATTCACGAACTGCCGCGGCGCGGCGTGTTCTATTCAGGCCATTATATTATATATATAATATATATAATATATATATCGTCGATTTCTATTTAAAATGAATTTTATAAATAGTTTTAAATTCGTTTCAAGAGCAATTTCAACTTCCATTTCAATTCAAATAAAAATTGAATTCTTCCTTATAAATTCGTTTTAAAATTCATTTCTATTCATTTCAAATTTCAATTCAATTTGAATTCATTTCAATTCAATTTGAATTCATTTCAATTCAATTTGAATTCGTTTTCAATTCAATCCAATTCCAGAGTTGTTTTCTATTCGATTCAATTCAAATTGGTTTTCTATTCGATTCAATTCAAATTGGTTTTCTATTCGAATCAAATTCGTTATATATTCAATTGAAATCAAATTCGTTATATATTCAATTCGAATCCAATTCGTTATATATTCAATTGAAATCAAATTCGTTTTCTTTTCAATTCGATTCAAATTCGTTTTCTTTTCAATTCGATTCAAATTTCATTTCAAAATATTCGATTTCGAAATCATTTTTCAATATTCATTTTAGAATGAATAAAATCGATATAAATATCGTTCACGTCAAAATGGCGTCCATCTAATCAATACGGCTTAATGTATTTCTATTTTCAAATATTCTATTGCAAATATTTCCTATTATCAAAATATTTGTTATTATCAAAATATTTGTTATTATCAAAATATTTTGTTCAACACATGACTAGTCTCAACGGATGAGTACAGTCAACACATGAACCTTTATTTTATATAGATAAAGATATAAATTTCATTGTTAAAATATTTCGTCCAACACATGACTAATCTGAACGGATGAGTACAGTCAACACATGAACCTTTATTTTATATAAATAAAGATATAAATTTCATTGTTAAAATATTTCGTTCAACACATGACTAGTCTCAACGGATGAGTACAGTCAACACATGAACCTTTATTTTATATAAATCTTTATTTTCTAAATTGGAATGAGGCCCAATCAATCACCATATAATGTTAATTATATGGGTTTTCATTCATCACACGTATATAATAGCATTGAAAAATAATCAACCATCAACCAAAGTGCACTACACTGTATAAGCATCAAATATAGATATATAACGCTTATAACAGCCTGTCAATCAATCGATCGACATATTTAATCAATCAGGATGAGTGAACTTCAAATTTCATCCCAACACCCGTGTGGGGTTTCAAACAATCAAACACATATTTTATTTGTGCAGTTGGGCGATGTGTAAAATTTATCGACCCAATCAATATCAGTCAAATCAGTGTATATAAACAAATCGGCTGATTTGTTTATAAATATCTATTTATTCATTTTCACGTTAAAAATTATATTTTTAACGATAAAACATTTTATTTTAACACATGAATTTCTATTCAGTTCATTCACACAATAAAAATGATATTTTTATTTTTCAACATATTTTAGAAAATTTCGGCGGCATAACGGCACGATACTAGAAACGGGACGAGGCCTAGCCTTATCCCCGGTCTAGTGAAGGCCCACGCCATTCACACATCAATCAAACCAATTTCATTTCATCAAACAAACAAATTTCAATCAAATACTCTAACTAATTTTTGCAATCAAACAAGTCCATGGTCCGTGGACGATTGTGTCGGGTGCTACTAAACACCGTCTGCATCCTAGTATATATATATAACTAGAAATAGAAATTGAAGAGTGAGAAATTCTCACCGATAGCTATCCAACCATCTCGACTCTTCTTTTGCAGAAGTCTTCCTCGTTCTCGCCTTTTTGTCTCCTTCGTTGACCGTAGCCACTACATACATAAAAATCGAATTTTTACTTCGTTGTTCAATATATAAAAATCGAATTTTTACTTCGTTGTTCAATATATAAAAATCGAATTTTTACTTCGTTACATAAATCACTTTTCTACTTCAACGTATATAGAATAAAAATCAGATTTTTATTTCGCTACATATATAAAAATTATACATTTTTTTTCTTTTCTACTTATATAAAAGAATCATAATTTCACTTCTATAAGAATCATGACTTCACTTTTATAAAAATCTTGACTTCACTTCCATAAAAATCATGACTTAATATATATAAAAATCATATTTTTATTCTGCTATTTCTATGTTTATATTTTAAAAACAAAAGGTATTTTATATTTTTAAAACAATGCTAATTATATATTTAAAAACAGAAAATTAATCAATGTAAATTTATTTTGAAATCTTATCTTTGTTTCAAACATTATATATATTTCTGATTTTTAACAATGAAATTTATATCATAAATAGAAATGAAAATAAAATCACCTTTCTCTTCAGTTTGAACTGAAATAAACTCGTCGAACTGAGGCTCAGAGGCTAGGGTTCATTATTGCTCCACTGTCGAGGCGCTGGACGTTGATCCAAGGTCACCACATCATCGGCCGTTCTTCCTTCTTCCCATGCCAGGCGGCGCGCTCAGCTCGAAGTCCCCCCTGAAGCTAAAACCTCCTCCGAAGTCCGCCGATTCCAATGGAGATTTCCGCCACCAGAAAACGTGCTTCGCGATCACCTCCGTTGAAGGTGATGATCTCTGGGGGCGCTTCGATTTGGTATGTAAAACTCGAAAAATAGTTGGATGGATCTCACGAATTTTAGTGGAGAAGACATGAGCGTTGGGTTCGTTCGTTTAGGAGAGAGGGGCGACTGACTTTCACGTTGACCAGGGAGAGTAGAAATAGGGTTTTGACCCTTATGTGGATGTATATAATTTATAAATATTATTATTTAATTTTCTGTTTACTTGTTTGACGCTTCTAACCCCAAACAAACCCCAACGACTGTCGTCCCTAGCTAATTACCCCCATTCTGAACACAATGGGATATGCCACGTAGGCCAATTCGATCGTTACAGTCAGTTTTCGTTAGATTTAACATTTAAATCATTATATTGAATTTCAAACGTACATTTTAATTTACCGGGGTCACGTACTAACTCTAAAAATTCCTGAAAAATACTTTCTAGCTTCGTATTGACGATACGGTCATAACAAAACTAGTTTCGCCGAATTCTGAGACCGTTGGAAAAATGGCCATTTTCCAGTCGATTAAAATCAACTGAAACTGGTCAAACGCGTTTTCTTTTGCCACGCTCACATATTGATTCGAAAAATTATGAAATTTGGAATCTAGCAATAACTTTACATCACGGACCCAACAAAACTGGTTTCGTCGAGATCCGAGGTCATTTGCAAAATGTCCATTTTTAAGGGCCTGAATTCCATAGCGACTATTCAGAATTTTCAACTGGACATATCTTTTGATTCCCGCTATGAAATTTCCATTGGTCGGATTCGTTGGAAAGATATTATCAATTAGATCCTAATGTTTTTGGTTTCACTAAAATCCGGATTGTTTTGCACCCGGTGCATTCAATTGAAGTTTGAAATCGAATTATCGAACTACCGCGCCATTTTCAATTCTATTTATAATTATATATAAATATTTATATTCTAATGACGACGTATATAAATATATACGTCGAATTCAATTCAAAATAAATTTCTCGTCGATATTATTTAAAATAATTCATTTTAAATAATCAAAATTCGCTAAAATTGCCAAAATAAAAATTTTAAACTGGCCCAGATTTTCCGGGTTATTACAATCTCCCCCACTTAAAACTTTTCGTCCCCGAAAAGGAACAAAGTCGAAAGTGGTTTGATTAATCAGTTCTACGTTCGATTTGGCTTCCATTCTCCAACTTTTCAGTTTCTGAGAATTTTCAAATATTCAAAAATTTGGCTAACACCCTAAATTTTCGAAAAATTTCGCCATAACCTCCCCTGCACCGGGAGCATCGGGGAATTTCAAATAGCTTCCCTGGTCCTTCTAATCTCAAAAAGAAAAAGAAAAAGCCAAGCGGCTAGCCAATAGGCTCATAAAATCATCATCACCCAAACAAAACAGTAAATTATAGTAAACATGTACCTATTTGTCGGGCAAACAAATTTTATTCTTCGGCTCTAGCCTCCTTGCTATGACCTGATCAATGTAAGTATATGTATATGCAAGCAAATGCGACCAATTTTCAATACAATTCAATATTTGGTTTAACTAGGCATAATGGTTAAAAATTATCAAACAAATAAACAAACAACACAAACATCAATCAATTAGTGGATTAGAGTTTTCAAATTCATAATTTTGATATATATACAAAAATCATGTTTTTGATGCCAATTCACAACAATGTGTTTTAACTATATTAGTTTTGGTTCTCACACCAGTCTAATGGAAATGTATAGAAAATCACACCTTCGTAACACGAACATAAATTCTGACGACGAGTACTCAACCATCAGAATCATCTTCGGGCCACTAGAGTATGATTCTATATCTATCCAGTATATTAAAACTTCGACTATACGTTCATGACGCGTATACGCGAAATCTTTATATACTCGATTGTCCATATTCAAAAATAAATAAATATTCAAATACGTATAAAGTGATTTAAATTTTCAAAACAAAATTGTTTCCATTTGAAAAATATACTCTTCACACTCGTTCTAGGATACTACTGATCCTATCTCTAACGAGTCATTCTAAATGGATATTACTAATCCATTATCTGATGAATCCTTTCATATGGTTCTAATGTGTCTTGTTCTTGAGCTCTGTAAACCAAAGCTCTGATACCAACTGTGACGAAAAGGAATTTCGCTCGGTCCGAACCAGTCGCTAAACCGATCTAGACCGTTCGAAACGCCCTATCGTTTGAGAACATGACAAAATATAACGCATACAAAAGAACTTTTCACTGTATATCCCAACAATGCATCAGATTACAAGAATATATAGAGTATAAATGAATATTACACAGAAATATCAGAGATTTAAATTACATTTAGAAACATAGCAGCGGAAAATAATACAATACACAACTGAAGGAGATATACGGATACAAAGCTTTCCGGATATCGTTCCAGCTGTAAACCATGATCCTGTGAATATAAATCTGCAAAACCAAAACTACTAGCTGCCCGTGTCAAAATAAGGGCACCCAGAGTTTAGGTTAAAACAATAAACTCCAGGTCAGTCATGGGACTGGTGTGAGAACTAAAACAGTTATAAATCTTTATTTTAAAGTTAGGTAAATCAAGGGACCACGCCGTATAACACGGAACGGGTTTCCTCCCAAGAATACCAGTGCATAAAACGAACAGCGCAATGCTAAATAAAGAAAAATGAAGCTATTATAAGACCCAGGTCCTATCACATAATGCAACGCAAGCCGGGGGATAGGGTTTTCCCTTATAATAGCCAAAGCATGCTTGATACGTTTAAAAGAAATCATTTGATACTATTATAAGTGTATAGCGTATAAAACAACTTCAAATCATAAGTATCAATCATAGGCGGCATGAATGCCCCATACCACTATGTCGCCATATATAGGTTATACAATCAAAACCACAAATGTCGTATTGGAAGTTGGGTTATCATTTATGGTATGAACCGAGGCTAGGGGCAAGATCCTCACCGATTCGAGACTGTCTAGTCCGAGCCTCAGGAACAGCCGCAACTGCCCCATGGATCGTCAGGGCCGGTCCACCGATGTGGATTATTATGCCTGAACACTGCGTTTCCCCGCCCTTTGGGGCGTAAGCCTGGCCCGTCAGCCGACCAGAAGCATCGGCCGAAACCGATATCACGAGGCGCCTCGCTTTTCAGCAAGTAATAATAAGCAACATCCACATGAGTCAAACTCGTCAGCCAGTTCAAGCACTGACGCCACTCCTAACTAGAAAGAAACGCATGTCCTCCCTGAGGTCCGTCTCCCGTTTTTAGTTCATACCGGGTGTGATACTCGCGAATCAACGTTACACAAAGCTACGCCACACAAGGCCGTGCTTTGATCATCAACCACAAGACTTTGCTTTTCAACAAAAGCCTTGATCCATGCAACTCAGCATGCCACATTGTCAGTCCATACTGTACCACTGATTTCTGCCAATATATAACCTCTAGGCTCGTACGTCTCAGAGAAGGGTGTATAGCAAGAGAATAAATTCTCTGCCATCAAACAGATATATATTTAGCAGAGATCACCAATATAGTATAAAGGAATACAACGTCAGACACACTATCCATTTACAAGTCCGTTCTGGGTCTGAACGAAACCGGAGGCACTTTCCTCGCATATCCATCCATCTCCAAGTACGTCTGGACGACCACCAACTATTTCCATCCTCTTGGGTGTACAGCCCAATCAGGATCGTCGGTAATTATCCAAACGATGTGAAGACTTCCGGTCTTCCACCACCGTCTTCATCTTTGACATATCGTCGAATCGGTTATTCAGAATGGGTATAAACCCGGCCTTTCCGAACAACCCGCGTATATTAAAAATAAATGTTACATAAACACAACATACGCCTCATTCCAATTCATTAGTTACTAACCGTAAATTAATCAAGAGAATAATTCCCCAATTATTAACCCCGAAGGCCGAAACCAACATCAGATCAATATCCAAAAAACCATTCTGCTTAGCTAACCGACGGTTAGTTTCTAAATTTCACATTCATAGGGAAAGGTTCCCATTAATTTTATCCAAGATAAATTTCTTGAATTTATTCTTTAATCTATTTTTTTTTGAATATCAATTCAAACTAGTCGGGATTAGCGAACCTTACCGAAGTAATCATTTGTTTTAATTTCCCAATCCCAACCTATTCATCCCATGAAGTAAAACTGGTTATACTTCATATCTAACACCACGGTGTTATCAGTAAATTCAATTACCATTTCACGTTCAAATCTAATTAAAGATTTAACTATCTCCTGGAGCAAAACTGGTGGTACTCCATTTTTGATCTTTTCAATCTAATTAAAGATTCATTAAAACTCCACTTAGTTTTAATCTTTAACTGGGTTAAAGAATCAGTGTCATTTAAAACACAGTTCACGATAAACCCAAAATCACATTCATTAATTATCGGGTTAAAGAACGAGTGTTATTTAAAACACTGTCCACGATAAACCCAAAAATCAATATCCATTCAATTCCAATTAAATATTATTTAATTGGTACACTTCATTAAATCTAAATAAAAAGATTTAATCTTTTCTCAACTGGGTTCAAGAACAGTGTTAGTGAAGACACCATTCACGACAAACCCAAATCAGATTTGATATTTAAATACAAGGCTCTGAATAGAAAATATCCCGGCTTATATTCAATATCAAATTCTACGATTAACAAATGTCGTATTGGAAATAACGATATATATGTATATATCTTTCAAATTTCCATAACAACATCTGTATAATCCCGAATTCCAACATCGAAATATTCCGAAGACAATTTCGATTCAAATCCACTCCAGTGCAATCATTGGAAATTCTGGTTATTTTCAAAACCATTTTCAAATTCAATTTATTTATTTAAAAATAAATAGAATTACAATTCTAGTTCAAAACTAGTTCATTTCGATAAAAATCTATTTTTATCTTTTCAAATATGGAGTTTTTCATCCCAATTTTCCCCAAATCATTTCTTATGATTTTACACAAATTATTACTATTTTTAATAATTTTATCAAGGCCCATACAGTCGATTTCCATCAATGGCCATCGAACTTCACTTACAACGACCTTTTTCAAATTTAATTTGGACATAATTCCAAATCCAACCGTTAGATTTCAAATTTCTAATATTCGTTAGAAAGCTCTTTTCGATACGAACCCAACGGTTCCAGTTTTAGGAGAATCCGACGGTCGGATCTCCCGTAATGTCCTTTTGAAATAAATGGTCGAAATTCACGAACTGCCGTGGCGCGGCGCGTTCTATTCAGGCCATTATATTATATATATAATATATATAATATATATATCGTCGATTTCTATTTAAAATGAATTTTATAAATAGTTTTAAATTCGTTTCAAGAGCAATTTCAACTTCCATTTCAATTCAAATAAAAATTGAATTCTTCCTTATAAATTCGTTTTAAAATTCATTTCAAATTTCAATTCAATTTGAATTCATTTCAATTCGCTTTCAATTCAATTTGAATTCGTTTTCAATTCAATCCAATTCCAGAGTTGTTTTCTATTCGATTCAATTCAAATTGGTTTTCTATTCGATTCAATTCAAATTGGTTTTCTATTCGAATCAAATTCGTTATATATTCAATTGAAATCAAATTCGTTATATATTCAATTCGAATCCAATTCGTTATATATTCAATTGAAATCAAATTCGTTTTCTTTTCAATTCGATTCAAATTCGTTTTCTTTTCAATTCGATTCAAATTTCATTTCAAAATATTCGATTTCGAAATCATTTTTCAATATTCATTTTAGAATGAATAAAATCGATATAAATATCGTTCACGTTAAAATGGCGTCCATCTAATCAATACGGCTTAATGTATTTCTATTTTCAAATATTCTATTGCAAATATTTCCTATCATCAAAATATTTGTTATTATCAAAATATTTGTTATTATCAAAATATTTCGTTCAACACATGACTAGTCTCAACGGATGAGTACAGTCAACACATGAACCTTTATTTTATATAGATAAAGATATAAATTTCATTGTTAAAATATTTCGTCCAACACATGACTAATCTCAACGGATGAGTACAGTCAACACATGAACCTTTATTTTATATAAATAAAGATATAAATTTCATTGTTAAAATATTTCGTTCAACACATGACTAGTCTCAACGGATGAGTACAGTCAACACATGAACATTTATTTTATATAAATCTTTATTTTCTAAATTGGAATGAGGCCCAATCAATCACCATTTAATGTTAATTATATGGGTTTTCATTCATCACACGTATATAATAGCATTGAAAAATAATCAACCATCAACCAAAGTGCACTACACTGTATAAGCATCAAATATAGATATCTAACGCTTATAACAGCCTGTCAATCAATCGATCGACATATTTAATCAATCAGGATGAGTGAACTTCAAATTTCATCCCAACACCCGTGTGGGGTTTCAAACAATCAAACACATATTTTATTTGTGCAGTTGGGCGATGTGTAAAATTTATCGACCCAATCAATATCAGTCAAATCAGTGTATATAAACAAATCGGCTGATTTGTTTATAAATATCTATTTATTCATTTTCACGTTAAAAATTATATTTTTAACGATAAAACATTTTATTTTAACACATGAATTTCTATTCAGTTCATTCACACAATAAAAATGATATTTTTATTTTTCTCACATATTTTAGAAAATTTCGGCGGCATAACGGCACGATACTAGAAACGGGACGAGGCCTAGCCTTATCCCCGGTCTAGTGAAGGCCCACGCCATTCACACATCAATCAAACCAATTTCATTTCATCATACAAACAAATTTCAATCAAATACTCTAACTAATTTTTGCAATCAAACAAACAAGTCCATGGTCTGTGGACGATTGTGTCTGGTGCTACTAAACACCGTCTGCATCCTAGTATATATATATATAACTAGAAATAGAAATTGAAGAGTGAGAAATTCTCACCGATAGCTATCCAACCATCTCGACTCTTCTTTTGCAGAAGTCTTCCTCGTTCTCGTCTTTTTGTCTCCTTCGTTGACCGTAGCCACTACATACATAAAAATCGAATTTTTACTTCGTTGTTCAATATATAAAAATCGAATTTTTACTTCGTTGTTCAATATATAAAAATCGAATTTTTACTTCGTTGTTCAATATATAAAAATCGAATTTTTACTTCGTTACATAAATCACTTTTCCACTTCAACGTATATAGAATAAAAATCAGATTTTTATTTCGCTACATATATAAAAATTGTACATTTTTTTATTTTCTACTTATATAAAAGAATCATAATTTCACTTCTATAAGAATCATGACTTCACTTTTATAAAAATCTTGACTTCACTTCCATAAAAATCATGATTTAATATATATAAAAATCATATTTTTATTCTGCTATTTCTATGTTTATATTTTAAAAACAAAAGGTATTTTATATTTTTAAAACAATGCTAATTATATATTTAAAAATAGAAAATTAATCAATGTAAATTTATTTTGAAATCTTATCTTTGTTTCAAACATTATATATATTTCTGATTTTTAACAATGAAATTTATATCATAAATAGAAATGAAAATAAAATCACCTTTCTCTTCAGTCTGAACTGAAATAAACTCGTCGAACTGAGGCTCAGAGGCTAGGGTTCGTTATTGCTCCACTGTCGAGGCGTTGGACGTTGATCCAAGGTCACCACATCATCGGCCGTTCTTCCTTCTTCCCATGCCAGGCGGCGTGCTCAGCTCGAAGTCCCCCCTGAAGCTAAAACCTCCTCCGAAGTCCGCCGATTCCAATGGAGATTTCCGCCACCAGAAAACATGCTTCGCGATCACCTCCGTTGAAGGTGATGATCTCCGGGGGCGCTTCGATTTGGTATGTAGAACTCGAAAAATAGTTGGACGGATCTCACGAATTTTAGTGGAGAAGACAGGAGCGTTGGGTTCGTTCGTTTAGGAGAGAGGGGCGACTGACTTTCACGTTGACCAGGGAGAGTAGAAATAGGGTTTTGACCCTTATGTGGATGTATATAATTTATAAATATTATTATTTAATTTTCTGTTTACTTGTTTGACGCTTCTAACCCCAAACAAACCCCAACGACTGTTGTCCCTAGCTAATTACCCCCATTCCGAACACAATGGGATATGCCACGTAGGCCAATTCGATCGTTACGGTCAGTTTTCGTTAGATTTAACATTTAAATCATTATATTGAATTTTAAACGTACATTTTAATTTACCGGGGTCACGTACTAACTCTAAAAATTCCTGAAAAATACTTTCTAGCTTCGTATTGACGATACGGTCCTAACAAAACTAGTTTCGCCGAATTCTGAGACCGTTGGAAAAATGGCCATTTTCCAGTCGATTAAAATCAGCTGAAACTGGTCAAACGCGTTTTCTTTTGCCACGCTCACATATTGATTCGAAAAATTATGAAATTTGGAATCTAGCAATAACTTTACATCACGGACCCAACAAAACTGGTTTCGTCGAGATCCGAGGTCATTTGCAAAATGTCCATTTTTAAGGGCCTGAATTCCATAGCGACTATTCAGAATTTTCAACTGGACATATCTTTTGATTCCCGCTATGAAATTTCCATTGGTCAGATTCGTTGGAAAGATATTATCAATTAGATCCTAATGTTTTTGGATTCACTAAAATCCGGATTGTTTTGCACCCGGTACATTCAATTGAAGTTTGAAATCGAATTATCGAACTACCGCGCCATTTTCAATTCTATTTATAATTATATATAAATATTTATATTCTAACGACGACGTATATAAATATATACGTCGAATTCAATTCAAAATAAATTTCTCGTCGATATTATTTAAAATAATTCATTTTAAATAATCAAAATTCGCTAAAATTGCCAAAATAAAAATTTTAAATTGGCCCAGATTTTCCGGGTTATTACATAATAGCCAAAGAATGCTTGATACGTTTAAAAACACATTATTTTGATATTACTATAAGTGTATAGTGTCAAAACAATTACAATCATAAGTATCAATCATAGGCGGCATAGCTACCATCTATTATGTCACCATACTAGGTTCTACAATTAAAACCGCATCATGTATTGGAAATTGGATTCCATCATGAGTCGAGGCAAGGGGCAAGCTCCTCTCCGTTCGAGACACTCTAGCAAATGTCTCAGGACCACACACAATGATCCTTGGAATCGGTTGGGCCGGTCTTCTCTTACTTTTGAGGATTGGCAATTCCTGAACACACGTTTCCCGGTCCTATCAGACCTATATCCGAGGCGCCTCGCATTCCAACAACCACATAGGTAAAAAGTATATAAATGTCAGGGCTGGTAGGTCACTGACATCACCCATAGCTAGAAAGAAACGTCGTGTTCTCCCAACGGTCCTTATCCCGTTTTTGACTCATAACGAGGTGTGAGGCTCGCGAATTAATGATATACACAAAGCTATGCCACACAGGCCGTGCTTTGATCATCAACCACAAGACTTTGCTTTTCAATAGAAGCCTTGATCATTTGCCACTTAGGCATGCCACACAGGCAATTCATGCCATGCGATTGATATCCATCAATATATAACCTCTGAGCTCATACGTCTCAGAGAAGGGCGTTAAGCAAGAGAATAAATTCTCCGCCGCCAAATAGATATATATTTAATAGAAATCAATCACACATAATAAAATCCAATGTCAGACACATAGTCCATTTACAAGTTTGTTCTGGGTCTGAACGAAACCGGAGGCACTTTCCTCGCATATCCGTCGATCTCCAAGTACGCCTGGACGATCTCCGACTTATTCCCTCATCTTGGGTGTACAGCCCAATCAAGATTGTCAGGAATCAACCAAACGACGTGAAGACCCCCGGTCTTCAACCACCGTCTTCACCTTCGACGTATCGTCGAATCGGTTATTCAGAATGGGTATAAACCCGGCCTTTCTGAATAACCCGCGTATAAAATAAACAAGTGTTACACAAACACAACATATGCCTCATTCCAATTCAGAATATTCTTTTATTCAAATATTCACATTCTTAGGGAAAGGTTCCCATTAATTTTATTAAAGATAAATTCTTCTAAATTTATTCTTTAATCTTCCTTTTGATATCACTTCAAACCATGTTAAGGTTTTCCAAACTAGTCGGGATTAGCGAACCACACCGAAGTAATTATTTACTTTATTTCTCAATCCCAACCTATTCATCCCATGGAGCAAACTGGTAATACTCCATATCTAACACCACGGTGCTATCGGTAAAATTAATTACCATTCCACGTTCAAACCTAATTAAAGATTTAACTAACGCTTTGGAGCAAAACTGGTGATACTCCATTCTTGATTATTTCAGTCTAATTAAAGATTCATTGAAACTCCACTTAGTTTTAATCTACCCAAAAATCAATATCTTATCTTCAACTGGGTTAAAGAACCAATGTCAGTTAAAACACGGTTCACGATAAACCCAAAATCACATTCCATTGTTAATCGGGTTAAAGAACAGGTGTTATTCAAAACACCGCTCACGATAGACCCAAAAACTAGTTTAAATTCAATTCCAATTAAATACTAATTAACTGGACAATTTCACTAAATCATAGTTAAAAGATTTATTCTTTTCTAAACTGGGTTCAAGAACAGTGTTATTTAAGACACCATTCACGACGAAACCAAAATCCCATTTGATATTAAATACAAGTCTCTGAATAGAAAATATATTGGCTTATATTCAATATCAAATTCTGAAACCAACAAATATCGTATTGGAAATAACGATATAAATATATCTTTCAAATTTCCACCACCATATCTGTATAATCACGAAATCCAACATCGAAATATTTCGAAGATAATTTCGATTCAAATCCATTCCAATTCATTAATTGGAATTTCTGATTATTTTTAAAGCCACTTCAAACCCAATTTATATATTCAAAAACACTGGATTATAATTCTAGTTCATAACTAGTTCATTTTGATAAAAATATATTTTTATACTTACAAATGTGGAATTTTTCATCACAGTTCTTTCCAATTCATATATTATGATTTTACACAAATTATTAATATTTTTAATAATTTTATCAAGGCCCGTACAGTCGGTTTTCAATAACGGCCACCGAACTGCACTTACAGCGACCTTTTCCAAATTTGATTTGGACATAATTCCAAATCCAACCGTTAGATTTCAAATTTCTAATATTCCTTGGAAATCTCTTTTCGATACGAACCCAACGGTTCCGGTTTCAGGAGAATCCGATGGTCGGATCTCCCGCAACATCAATTCGAAGTCAATGGTCGAAATTCGCGATCTACCGCGGCGGACGCGTTCTATTCAGGGCATTTAATATATATAACATATATATTATATATATACTTCATCGATTTCAATTCTAAACGTATTTTATAATTCGTTTTAAAAACGATTTCAACTTCATATTCAATTTTAAATCAAAATTGAATATTCCATATCATTAACATATAAATGATAATATTTTCAAAGCGTTAAATTTTGAAATCACTTCCTTTTCTATATTCATTATAAAAACAAATATAATCGATATAAATATCGTTTACGTCAAAATGGCACATATCTAATCAACACGGCTTTATATATTTCAATAACTTCGTTATTCTATTCAATAATAAATATTTTCTTCAACACATGAATATATATTTTTCAACACATGAGTATCATCAACACATGACTATTTTTGTTTTTTTAATATATTTTATAAAATTATGATTCTATCGTTTAATTCTTAACCAGAATCCAACCGTAAATTAGTAAGAGAACGATTCCCTAAGTATTAACCCCGAAGACCGAAACCAACATTAGATCAATACCCAGGAAACCACTCATCTTAACTAGTTTCCATCTAGTTTCTAATTTTATATATGATAAAGATGTAAATTTTTATTTTTTAAAGATTTTACTCCACACATGAATATTTTCAATACATGAATATATTTTTCTTTCAACACATTAATACTCTCAACACATGAGTATCGTCGACACATGACTACTTATTCTATTCAACACATGGACCTTTATTTTATAATATTCTTTATTTTCCAAATTGGAATGAGGCCCAATCAATTACCATATAATGTTAATTATATGGATTCCATACAACACATATATATAACAGCAATGATAAGTAATCAACCATCATCCAAAGTGCACTACACAACTGCATTAGCATTAAACATAAATAATTAACGCTTACACAGTCTGTCAACCTATCGATTGACATACAATTAAACAATTGGGATTGGTGTGCGCCAAATATCATCCCAACACCCGTGTGGGGTTTCAAATCAACAAACACATATTTTTATTTGTGTAGTTGGGCGATGTGTAAAATTTATCGTCCCAACCAATATCAGTCAAATCAGTGTACATAAACAAATCGTCTGATTTGTAAATGAATATTTATTTATTACATTCACGTTAAAAATTGTATTTTTAACAATAAATATTTTATTTCAACACATGAATATATATCCATCTATTCCACATCACAATCAATTTTCACCACATAACAAAATCAAACAAGTCATCCATGGTCTGTGGACGACGGGTGTCGGGTGCTGCTAAGCACCGTCTTCATCCTAGTATATAATTTTAACTAGAAAACAAGAATTAAAGTGAGAAGTTCTCACCTTGGGGTTCCACTCCGCCATTCTTTATTTCTGAACGGTTCGAATTTTGTTTTGATCACCGTGGGTTCCATCGCAATCTATTTCACTCTGTTCATAGTAAAAATCACATTTTTATTATATAGTTCTATATATAAAAATCCTAATTTTACATCGCTACGACGTTATAAAAATTATATTTTTATAACGCTACTTTCTATATGAAGATCACATCTTTATCTCGCCTTCACTTATGTAAAAATTATATTCTTACTTCTAATCTATATATATAAAAATCGAATTTTTTATTATCATACATACATAAAAATCATATTTATATTATCATACAAATATAAAAATCATATTTTTATTATCATACATATATAAAAATCATATTTTTATTATCATACATATATAAAAATCATATTTTTATTATCATACATATATAAAAATCATATTTTTACCTCGCCCTTTTATATTCTAAAAATATTCACTTTTCTATTTTTAAAAATATAATCTTTTTCTCTTCTAAAAATATAAACTTTTATATAATTAAAAATCCTATATTTATATGCTAATCGTATAAATAAAATTCACTTCTTTTGTATGCTAAAAATCACTATTTTTACATGATAAAAATCAAGTATGAAAATTAGAATTTTATTTACATAAAATAAAAATAATAATAAAAAACAAGCTTACAGTTGTTCGTTCAAGGAAAAAAGGGGGCTCGCTCGCAGTGGCGCCAGTCAGTGGAAGGCGCGGCGGTGCTCCAGCATGGTGGCGGCGGGCCCATCAGGGTGGCGTCAGTCTTCATTTGATTTACGGGCTCATGGTTTCGTTGGAGCAGAGGAGCGAGGGGAGGGGATGGTCGATGGGGAGGTGGCGGCGGATTCGGGGGCGGCGACGACGGTGGTTGAACTGCGACGTGGTGGGCGGCAAGGGTTAAGGAGCGACGGAAAATTGGGGGAGCGGGTTTTCTTTTTCAACGTTGACTGGGTTTTGAAAAGGGAGTGGAGAGAAAACCAAAAAGGTGGAGGGAATATGTATATTAAATATTTAATTTAACTTTCCAAAAAGTAGATTTTTCCAATCAAACCCTGATTTGTACCCAACGACTATCACCCCTAGCATAATACCCTCATTCCGAACGGAATGGGATATGTTTCGTAACCCATTTCGGTTGTTACGATCAGTTTTTCTTTGAATTAAAATATAAATTATTATATATTCAATTTAAACGTACATTTTAAATTAACAGGGTCACATTTGACCTCTAAAATTTCCAGAAAAGTTATTCCCAACTTCGTTTTGACGATACGGTCCTAAAAAAACTAATTTCGTCAAATTCTGAGAACGTTTGAGAAATGGCCATTTTCTGGTTGATCGAAATTGACTGAAACTGTTTAAACACGTTTAACTTCGCCACGCTCACATATTAAATCAGAAAATTATGAATTTTGAAACCTAGCAATAACTTGACATCACGAATCCAACAAAAGTGGTTTCATCGAAAACCGAGGTCGTTTGCAAAATTTCTATTTTTAAGGGCCAGAATTCCATAGCGACTATTCTGAATTTTCAACTGGGCATAACTTTCTATCCCGCTATGAAATTTCAATTTTTCTGATTCGTTGGAAAGATATTCTCAAATAGATTCTAATATTTTTGGTTTCGCTAAAATCCGATTTATTTTGAATCCTGTACATTCATTTGAACTTTGAAATTGAATTTTCAAACTACCGCGCCATTTTCAATTCCTTTTATATTTAAAAATAAATATTTAAATTCTAACGTTGATCTATATAAATATATACGTTCTAATTCTATTAAAATTAAATTTCTCGTCGTTATTATTTAAAATAATTCATTTTAAATATTCAAAATTCATTAAAATTGCCAGAATAAAATTTTTAAATTGGCTCAGGTTTTCCGGGTTGTTACAGTATGTTTTGAAAAGAGGGTAAATGAAATAATCTTATCCAAAATATATTTTGATATAAAAGAAATATATATCTTGATAATATTATAATATATTGGGTGTGTGATCATTATTATAATCAAATAAGATCATAATTGAGTTGGCTATGTAAATAACCCATCGAAACTCGTAAAACATGATATATGAAATCAGATGGACAAAATCAAAATTAAACAAGAGTTGAAATAAAACTCTAGAATTTGGAAAGTCTTGTAAATAAATTTGGATTAATATAAGGGAATTTAAAAATCTTGGGAGAGATTTGGAAATGAGTTTCAAGCATTTGGAAGTAAATTTCAAGATAAAAGTGTAAAAAAAAAGTTTTGAGTGTGATATAGTATTGAACTCACTTCGTTGCTGGAAAATAATTCCGATGGTGAACCGCGGCATTATCGGTGTTCGTTTTCGAGTCTCCAAGTGACAGATTACTACCAAAGATTTTGTTTTAGGAAATAAGTTGTTCATAAATTCAAATGTTTTGAATTGCTATTATTATATGTAATATATATGATTTCAAACTAATTTGAAATAAAAACCCCATGAATTTGAATTTCGGAATTTAAATTTTACTTATGAAGTAAATAAATAAAAATTTAACTAAGTCAAATAAAATTGGTTTGGATTAGAGATAATCTGCAATGGAATTGAATTGATGAATTAAGAGTTGGAATTGAGTATGGAATTGGAGTTTGAATGAAGTTATATGTGGATGATGTGGTTCGATGAAGAAAATCGAGTGGAAATGAAATGGTATATGCTGACTGGACAGCAAATGGAAGAAATAGAGGAATGCCAGACAAAAAGGTAGATATTCATATTTTATATTGGATATGAGATTTCTATGAGTATATTGGGCAAGCCACTTGGCTGTTTGAATTTTTGTTGAATTGGAAAAAGCCCAAAGAGGCAAGTTGTAGTAGTACCAAATGAGCCGTGCAGAGGAGAGACTGGCGAAATTCCCTAAAAATTTAAGCTATTAGGAAATTTTCAGAATTTTCGAAAATATTCGGTAATAAGAAGAAATTAATATTTTAATTGGAATTAATCAGTTCTGTTGAAAATTGAATTTAAGAAATTAAATAAAACAGATGATTTTTAACTTGGTTATAATATGGATCATAGCATTTTTCTACCTTAGTAATTCAGGGGACGAGATTCTTTTAAGGGGGTAGGAATGTAACGTCACGCATTTTTATCGGATTATATTTGAATATTTAAATCAGTTAAATATTGGGTTCATAATATAAATGAGTTTATATATTAATTAAAATAGAGTTGAACGTATAAAAATATATATTAAATATAATCGAGCCCGTAATATCGCGGCAGTTCATAATTTAACGTTTTGAACTTTAACTTACCGTACATGATCCGTAATATCTAGACTTTTAGGGTAAATTTTTATGTAACGATTAATGACTTGAAAAAGGAATATGTGACTTAGGCATAGAGACCTATACTATAATAGGATAACTATCAATGTGAATACGCCTAAAAGTGGATTTTTGGATATTTGGCGTTAAAGGCTATAATTTGGCATAATTCATATGGTATATCATGATTTGGGCTTTTAGAGAATATTCTGTACTGTGCAAAGTTTAACTAAAGATTTGGGCATACGTTGTATTATGAATTATGACCATGATTTAGGCATGTAAGTTTAGGCTTAATTTATGATTTGGCAAGATATGTAAATAGAATTTAAGAAATATATAATCTGCTAATTCTGTTATCTCCTAAATCTGTTGAATTGCCTAATCTACTAAACCTGTTATCTGCTAAATCTATTGAATCGTCTAATCTGATAGATCTGTTATCTGTTGAATCGCCTAATCCGCTAATCCGTTGAATCGCCTAATCTGCTAGATCTGTTATTTGTTGAATTGCCTAATCTGCTAATCTATTGAATCGCCTATTCTGCTTGATCTGTTATCTGTTGAATTGCCTAATCTGTTGAAAGCTAAATAATTGTAATTTGGGTATGAAAAACCGTACGCTCGATCTAAGATTGAGTAAAACATGGAAATTTGATTAATTTGATGTAACCTGTAAAGAAGTTTAATATGTTAAATGGACATAATTAGTCTGACATTTGCATAATCTGTATTGGAATAAATTGGCTATGACACGAGGTTAGACTCGGTTGGCGGTAGAAGCCTGCCCGGAACCAACCCGCTTAACCGGCAATCGCAAACTGTTAGTCTAATGTGAGAGGTCGTAGGCATAACTAAAATATTCTTAGACACGAGGTTAGGTCTGGCTTGTGGCAGAAGTCTGCCCGGAACCGCCCGGCACATCCAGCAGCCACAAGCTACCGACCCAATGTGAGAGGTCTATGCATTAATATTTAATTAACGCAAATTTAACATAAATGTGGTGTCTAAAAACGTGTTGGTGGATAGGGTTAAACCAACTGGACTAATGAATCTAATAAACCCGTTTCGTGAATCTGTAGGCCCAATACAAAGTTAGACAATCTATAAGTCTGTTAAATCCGTACATCTGATCTGTTATCTGTAAACTTGTTAACTTGATTGTCTGATCTGTGAACTAATAATCTGAACTCTGTCTGAAACTAGTAAACAAGTTAATCTGAAATCTGCTAGTCTGGGGACACAAGGTGGGGAGGGGAAATACTTGTATCATCTGTTGTTTGGGACCCATATTAGTCAGTAACCCTTTCTGGTATCAAAACTTTGACCCCACGCTATGTAGGGGTCCGGGCACACTTAGTGAACTAATTATAAGAGGTTCATTCTGATATGTTGATGGCGCGTTCCAACCGGGTCATGTGCATGCATGGATCCAGTCTGCTCTGAGGATGTAAGACACCGTGACATCTGTAAATAGGTCTGTGCCAATAGATTGCCACTTTAGGGAGTGATACACCTTACCGTGGGGCCGACACAGGGTATTTATGTATTAGGGAGCCAATCGCTTAGGGGTAGGACTTAGGGTACACTTAGTTCTGTCTGTTTCTGTGGGTACCATCTGTTTCTGTTGGGTGGTAACACCTGTCTGTTTCTGCGTGGCACAGTATGTTCGGGTGGTAAAGGCCCATTACTAGTGCACACCTAATCCTAGCATTCTGTTTCTGTAGAGATTATTCTGTTTCAGTTTAGACATTAGGGTACACCTAGTTCTGTCTGTTTATGTGGGTACCGTCAGTTTTTGTTGGGTGGTAACACCTGTCTGTTTTTGCGTGGTACCGTCTGTTCGGGTTGTTGTATATAACAGTGTTGTGTACACAATTATATGATTTTTGTTTGATGATAACAACCAAATATATTTTATTATTGAATGTGTTTGTAACTGTACTGGTATACTACACATCAGACAGGAATATAATATTTCTATAAAATACAACTGTACAGAAATTTAAATATTCACACAGTATTTTATTTGAATAAGAATATTTTATTTCGATATTTAAACAGTACAGATTTACAACTTCACTATTTGTATATACATCACTGTTATACATTTCAATATATTCAATTTCGTACTTAGCTCCTCTTTACAACGCTTACACTTTCATATACACTACATTTCTATACAGTTCACTCGTATATACTGACACATATGAATATCATCATCTTCAGTCTTCTTGACTTCACAGCATTCCACAGTCAATCCAGTCATCTTCATACCTGTTCATACAGAAGAACACACACAGAGTATACTACAACAAAAAATAAAATTAAATAAATGCAAATAAAAATTTTATTTTTTAAATTTTATTTGCCTCAGAATTACAGTGTGTTTCTCATCATTTTTCTAGACTTGGTCTGATATACAGGGACAAAAAAACACGTCTGGATGGCTGCATATACACACGTGTATGTATATACATGTGTGCACTGCCTCACCAATCAGTGTGCAACTGAGGAGTAGCCACGTGGACCTTCTCAACTCAGCGCAAATCAGTGTGCAAGTGGTCGAGATCAAATCAATTTTCAAAATAGCATAAACAAGGTACAAATCAAAGCAGCAACGAAAATTGGTCGAGAAGGCAAAAACTAGAAGTTTAGTGAATGGAGCAACTACATAACCAAGTGTACTCAGCAAAGTGGCACAACATCAAAATGCAAACCAGCATGTAGGCCAAAACAGCAACGGTGAACATAACAGACCAAGTACATGTCAGCATGAACAAACAACATGCTCAAGGCAGTGAAGAGCAAGTTACAAAAGGCAGGTGCATCATTGGGGAACATGGTGTAGACAACATAGTTAACAAAGCAAGTGTCAAGCCAAGTATTTCATTCATACACAAGTGGCAAGATTACAAGTTTAACTACAATTGCATAGTAATGTCAAGGTGCAGGAAAGTGCAAATGCCAGATTACATGGGCAAGCACTAATGTAAATGAAAGTGACAATATACACTACAGATTTTTTTAATGACATATACAAACTAACAAGAGAACATGGCAGCAGTTTGCAAAATTCAGGTTTCAAACGAGACAGTAATGTATAGTCAAGCATAGTGGTGATACAAGCATGATACATCTCAGTTCCAAGTCAGAGTGAAGCAGCAATATTCATAGAGCAAGCAGGCACAAGTAAGAGGGGCAACAGCATACATGGTGGTACTTAAGTCAAGTCAGCATAATTTAAAGATGCAGAGCAGCAGTTTATGTGTACATGTATGTGATCAAGTATACAAGAAAGCATATATGTAAACGAGTTCAAGTGGCAACAAGTACTCATCAATGCACATTGTTTCAAGATCACAATACAACAATTACATGTTCAAGTTGCAACATGTTCGAAGTCAAAGCAAAACATACATGGTTCCAGACAGTTTTTAAGATCATAGCAATTCATATGAATACCAAAAAGAGTCAAGCAGATCAACCATAGTATTTTCTTTAATCCGTTCAAAATTCAAAGTCGAAGAACAAACAGGAAAATTCTAACATAGAAAAATGTTCTTATCAAATAAGTGGTTCAAGAAGTGGCATGAACAAATGAAATAACTGTTCTTATCAGTATCAAAAAGGTTTAAGTGTTGGTCAAAGACAGTTCAAGTAGTATCAACAAAATCAAGGCAGTATGAAACATATCATGGTCACGGCACAAGCACAGTGCACAAAGCAATGGGGAGCAGTGTGACATATAAGCATGAACAATAAAGGAAGCATCTATTTATATCATATTTTATACGAAGCAGAATAAAAATGATCAGGGAAGTATCTGTTTAATGATAAGGCAAAGGATTTAGAAAAGGTCAGATTGAAATTTTCAAAAAGAAAGCAAAATCAAAGTTCCAGAAAAAGAGTTCAAGTCTGATTACAGAAAATATATACAGCAATTATTGGACCAATTCAAAGTCAACAAATTCAAGTTTTTCTTCTGGGAAGTTTAAATTTTAAAAATAGCCAATCAGGAAATGAAAACTTAGTTTTAGAAAAGCAGTATAACGAAGACTAATTCGAAGTCCAGAAATTATCTCACAAATTGATGTCAAAACTTAAGGGAGAACTCAAAACAGAAATCACGCAAGACCTATTCAAAGCCAAGGATATCAAAAAGTTCCAAAATTATCGTATATATCATGAACCAAGTGTAATATGAAATCAGAGCACAAAATTGGGGTTTCTAAACCCTATAAGTACACCCACATCATCATCGGCTATCATTATCCAAGCTCAAAGAAATTTAAAAGCAAAAGATCGAATTTAAAAATCATACTGAAGCAACAATAAATCACTTGGATCATATCGAAGAGATACAACTCAATCAAAGCAGTGGTGATATCAACTGAAGATCGAAGCAAATTTGAAGAGGAGCAGTAGTTCATCACTTCACGAACAAGAAAAGAATCGAAACCCTAGAAATAATCATCGCCGCCATTTTTTTTATTCAGAGAAAAAGGGATCGGGCTAAAGAGAAGTGGTGGAACAATTAAACAAGGGGCCGACCAAGTTTATACCAAAGGGCTAAGAGATTTTAAAAGGGGATAACCCATCTTTTTAAACTCCTAAAGGATTTTGGATTTGTTGTTTCTTCTTTGTTTTTCAATTTAAATTTGTAATCAAATCTGTAGTTTTCTAGTTTGTCTCTAAAACTAGGGAGATGAATTACAGGGTTTGTAATTCGGGGAAATCTGGTTTTGGGGATAAAAACCAGTGCAGGGTTTTGTGCGTAGGGTTAAGAACAGTTGGGAGTGAGTGTCGCGAGTTTACAGGGGATTGTAAGCGTAGAGATTGTTTTAACTCCTAGTAGAAACCTTGGGGAATGCAGCAGTAGGCAGGTTTTTGCCAAAGCTGGGTAAATCTGTGTGTTATTTATTTTCCGCATTTACTCTGATTTTTATCTGTGCTGTGTTTATTCTTGTAAAATCTGCAATAAACCCTATTCACCCCCCTCTAGGGTTAATTTAGATCCTACAAGTGGGATCAGAGCAGGTATTTTTTAATTTTATTTTAACTCTAGAGTCATGAATCTGTCCAATAACGCGTTTTCTGAGGGTCAGTCCATAGTTAGGCCGCCAATGTTTAATGGAACTGATTATGCATATTGGAAAGCTAGGATGAAAATTTATTTGAGTTCAGTCGACTATGACGTGTGGGATATTATTGAAACGGGTTATAGATCCCCCACTGTTATAGTTAGTGGTGTTGAAATTCCTAAATCAAAAGATAGGTGGGATGCTAATGATAAAAAAATATTTTCAACTAATGCCAAGGCGATGAATGCTTTAATATGTGCTCTTGATAAAACTGAGTTTAATCGAATTTCTCATTGTGAGACTGCACAGGAAATATGGCATACGTTGGAGGTCACACACGAAGGGACATCTCAAGTGAAGGAATCTCGTCTCGCTCTACTCAGCAACGAATATGAAAATTTCTCTATGCAAAAAGATGAAGATATAAAAGAGATGTATGGACGCTTCTCGTCACTAGTCTACAATGCAAAAGCTCTTGGAAAAACCTATACTGAAGTGGAATTGATCAGAAAAATATTGAGAGTGCTACCAATGAATTTTGAAGCTAAGGTGACGGCAATACAAGAATCAAAAGATCTGAATAAAGTAAGCATGGAAGAGTTGATCGGAAATCTGATTACTTACGAGATGGAATTAAAAGCAAGAGAAGAACGAAAGGATTCTGAATCAAAGAAAAAGACGATTGCTCTAAATAATTCTTTTGAAAGTAATGATGATGATCCCACTGAAGAGCTAGCCATGGTATTGAAAAAGTGGGCCAAAGGAAAATACAAACCACGAAAGAAGAATTCAAAAACCGACAAGTCCGAAAGTTCAGATAGTTCAGACGATGAAGTGTTTTGCTACAATTGCAAGAAGCCTGGACATATCAAACCAAATTGCCCACAACTTAAAAATGAAAAGAAGAAAAAGTTCAAAAGGAAGAAGAAGGCTTTTGCTGCTACATGGGATGACGAGGAAGGAGAAGAAGTTTCTGAAAGTGATGAAGAAGAAGCTAACTTGTATCTTATGGCTCAATCTGATTCGGAAGGAAGTGAAGAAGATTCTAGTGAGGTAACGAATTTTACCTATAAAGAATTAATATTAATGTGTCACGACCTCACAAAAACCGTTGATTCTCTTGAACTAAAAGTTAAGAAATTAAAATCTGATAGGTCAAAACTAGTTCATGAAAATAACAGTTTAGAAAGAAAACTTGAAAAAGTTAAGAATTCACCGGTTTCAGAATGCGAAAAATGTCAATTTTTGAGTAACGATTCTTTGAAATTCAAAACTGATTTTGAATTACTTAAAAGTGAAAACGTGGTTTTGAAAAATGAAAATCGTGATTTTGAGAAGGAAATTGAAAAGCTTAGAGAATCTGAAAAACTTGATTTTGAAAAACGAAAACAATTTGAAATTGAAATTTCCAAGTCCAATGCTAAAATCAAAGCACTTGAAAACGAAAATTTGATTTTAAAACAAACTGATACTGAAAAAAGGAAAATCGCTATTAATCGTTGTTCAAATTTAATAAAAGAAAATAGCGATCTTAAATTTAAAATTCAACGACTTGAGACAGCTTTGACTAAATTTTCTAAAGGAGAGAAATCATTGAATATGTTGTTAAAAAATCAATTTTTTGCCCAGAATAAGAAGGGACTTGGTTTTGGATTTGATCAAGTTGAAAAACAAAATTTTAATGATTTTAAAAATCCTTCAATTGGCTTTGGAAATGATCAAATTGAATTTTTGAAATTTAATAATTTCAAAGGGTTTTTAAATCATAAACAAATTGATAACTCATTTAAAAACAAATCATTTAAATCTGTTTGGATTCCCAAAAATAACAAAATAAATTTAAACAAATCTAAACAAATCTGGGTTCCAAAGGGTACGCTAGTAAATAGTAATGGATTGTTATATAAACGGGTTTGGGAACCAAAACGTGTAAACGAAGATAAGAGTGGTAAAACAACTTTTGTTAGACCACTCGATCATATAAACATTTAGATACCGTGGGAGGCTAAGGAATAGCTGTGCTTAAGTGAGATAAAATTCAAATTGATTCATATATCGAATTATTTGGAGTTCCTTAGCCATAGATTCAGAGTTGGAAATTCATTGGATCACATTGATTATGGTAAGTCAGGTATGATCTCTAAACTCATACTTTTATTTTTATCCCTTTTAGTTTATTTTTTTTGGATGATTTTGAAATCATTCATTATAGATTGTTGAATTTCCTAGATTATGAAAAATTTGATTTTTTTTATCCCAAATAATTATCTTAGATTTGATCGCTGTCTGTTTCTTGTGTTTGTCTAAAAATTCTCTGAAAATTTCACTCATGATTCTCGCTTCAAAAATGATCTTGTGCTGCTCTGATAAGGAAATTGATGTGATTTAGTGATTGGATGATGAGTTGAAAAATCAGTAATTAAATATCTTTAAAATTCCATAGACAATTTGAATTAAATATATAAGTTGTTTCAAAATTGTCTAGGAACAATCAGCATTAGAAAAATTAGATAATTTCATATTCTACTGATTGATTTTTGAAACTGATTTTCAAACTTGCATTGATATTTTCAAAAACTCCTCTTGAAATTGATATTTTCAATTTTAAAATTATTTTTGATTATTTATTCAAAAATTGAAATTATTGATTAATTTGAACCATTTTGTGACTCATTAAAATTATTAATAGATTTATGAATTTGTGATGGGTTTTGACTATGGTATAATTCATAACTAGAGGAGATGTTATTTTAAATCTCATGATGATTGGACAGATTTTATAATATCTTTGAATTAGAGCTTATTTCACGACCATCTTCTATATCTACCATATTTCTGTCATTCATCATGGTTTTATTTAATTTGGGGAGTTCTAATTATTCTTGAAATTTTAAAAGTAATAAAAATAATAATAAATAAATAAATAATTTATCCTTGGTATTCACTCCCATTTAAAAATCCTCGTGGTTATGCGTGGGTGAATTACCTTAATCTCTATGTGCTTCCATTCTCACTTAAAAGACCTTTGGGCTGTGCATGGATGGAACTCATTAGAGATGATAAAGTTAAGTTACTACTAACCCCATTTAAAAGACCTTTGGGCTATGCGTGGTTAGAAAGTGCTTAACACATTTTTTTTTGAGCATATTTAAAATCTTTCAAATTCATATTCAAATATTCAATTTTTTATTGAACTCTCCTCATTTTATAAAATCCATCGTAAATCCATTCATTCTGAAAGTGAATTTTGCTTCTGATTTAAAGATTATTATGATTTTTGTTTGATTAAATGGGATTTGCAAAATATATTCTCTCTCTTAATTTAAATTTATATTTACAATCTATATCCATCACTGTTTCGATTTCTATTATCCTTTTGATGGTAACAAAAGGGGGAGAATGGTCAAGATTTTGATTGATGAGTATTTAATTCAAAAATATTTTAAGATTGGAACTTAAATATCTAGAGGTAAAATGGTCAATTGGATTTCATCGTCATATTTTACACATATATAGGGGGAGTTCAGTTGTAGGGGGAGAATACAAATAGGGGGAGTAATATATTTCACGTTCAAACACATTCAAAAACTTTTATTTGTTTGTCATCATCAAAAGGGGGAGATTGTTGTATATAACAGTGTTGTATACACAATTATATGATTTTTGTTTGATGATAACAACCAAATATATTTTATTATTGAATGTGTTTGTAACTGTACTGGTATACTACACATCAGACAGGAATATAATATTTCTATAAAATACAACTGTACAGAAATTTAAATATTCACACAGTATTTTATTTGAATAAGAATATTTTATTTCGATATTTAAACAGTACAGATTTACAACTTCACTATTTGTATATACATCACTGTTATACATTTCAATATATTCAATTTTGTACTTAGCTCCTCTTTACAACACTTACACTTTCATATACACTACATTTCTATACAGTTCACTCGTATATACTGACACATATGAATATCATCATCTTCAGTCTTCTTGACTTCACAGCATTCCACAGTCAATCCAGTCATCTTCATACCTGTTCATACAGAAGAACACACACAGAGTAGACTGCAACAAAAAATAAAATTAAATAAATGCAAATAAAAATTTTATTTTTTAAATTTTATTTGCCTCAGAATTACGGTGTGTTTCTCATCATTTTTCTAGACTTGGTCTGATATGCAGGGACAGAAAAACTCGTCTGGATGGCTGCATATACACACGTGTATGTATATACACGTGTGCACTGCCTCACCAATCAGTGTGCAACTGAGGAGTAGCCACGTGGACCTTCTCGACTCAGCGCAAATCAGTGTGCAAGTGGTTGAGATCAAATCAATTTTCAAAATAGCACAAACAAGGTACAAATCAAAGCAGCAACGAAAATTGGTTGAGAAGGCAAAAACAACAAGTTTAGTGAATGGAGCAACTACACAACCAAGTGTACTCAGCAAAGTGGCTCAACATCAAAATGCAAACCAGCATGTAGGCCAAAACAACAACGGTGAACATAACAGACCAAGTACATGTCAGCATGAACAAACAACATGCTCAAGGCAGTGAAGAGCAAGTTACAAAAGGCAGGTGCATCATCGGGGAACATGGTGTAGACAACATAGTTAACAAAGCAAGTGTCGAGCCAAGTATTTCATTCATACACAAGTGGCAAGATTACAAGTTTAACTACAATTGCATAGTAATGTCAAGGTGCAGGAAAGTGCAAATGCCAGATTACATGGGCAAGCACTAGTGTAAATGAAAGTGACAATATACACTAAAGACTTTTTTTAATGACATATACAAACTGACAAGAGAACATGGCAGCAGTTTGCAAAATTCAGGTTTCAAACGAGACAGTAATGTATAGTCAAGCATAGTGGTGATACAAGCATGATACATCTCAGTTCCAAGTCAGAGTGAAGCAGCAATATTCATAGAGCAAGAAGGCACAAGTAAGAGGGGCAACAGCATACATGGTGGTACTTAAGTCAAGTCAGCATAATTTAAAGATGCAGAGCAGCAGTTTATGTGTACATGTATGTGATCAAGCATACAAGAAAGCATATATGTAAACGAGTTCAAGTGGCAACAAGTACTCATCAATGCACATTGTTTCAAGATCACAATTCAACAATTACATGTTCAAGTTGCAACATGTTCGAAGTCAAAGCAAAACAGACATGGTTCCAGACAGTTTTTAAGATCATAGCAATTCACATGAATACCCAAAAGAGTCAAGCAGATCAACCATAGTATTTTCTTTAATCCGTTCAAAATTCAAAGTCGAAGAACAAACAGGAAAATTCTAACATAGAAAAATGTTCTTATCAAATAAGTGGTTCAAGAAGTGGCATGAACAAATGAAATAACTGTTCTTATCAGTATCAAAAAGGTTTAAGTGTTGGTCAAAGACAGTTCAAGTAGTATCAACAAAATCAAGGCAGTATGAAACATTTCATGGTCACGGCACAAGCACAGTGCACAAAGCAATGGGGAGCAGTGTGACATATAAGCATGAACAATAAAGGAAGCATCTATTTATATCATATTTTATATGAAGCAGAATAAAAATGATCAGGGCAGTATCTGTTTAATGATAAGGCAAAGGATTTAGAAAAGGTCAGATTGAAATGTTCAAAAAGAAAGCAAAATCAAAGTTCCAGAAAAAGAGTTCAAGTCTGATTACAGAAAATATATACGGCAGTTATTGGACCAATTCAAAGTCAACAAATTCAAGTTTTTCTTCTGGGAAGTTTAAATTTTAAAAATAGCCAATCAGGAAATGAAAACTTAGTTTTAGAAAAGCAGTATAACGAAGACTAATTCGAAGTCCAGAAATTATCTCACAAATTGATGTCAAAACTTAAGGGAGAACTCAAAACAGAAATCACGCAAGACCTATTCAAAGCCAAGGATATCAAAAAGTTCCAAAATTATCGTATATATCATGAACCAAGTGTAATACGAAATCAGAGCACAAAATTAGGGTTTCTAAACCCTATAAGTACACCCACATCATCATCGGCTATCATTATCCAAGCTCAAAGAAATTAAAAAGCAAAAGATCGAATTTAAAAATCATACCGAAGCAACAACAAATCACTTGGATCATATCGAAGAGATACAGCTCAATCAAAGCAGTGGTGATATCAACTGAAGATCGAAGCAAATCTGAAGAGGAGCAGTAGTTCATCATTTCACGAACCAGAAAAGAATCGAAACCCTAGAAATAATCATCACCGCCATTTTTTTTATTCAGAGAAAAAGGGATCGGGCTAAAGAGAAGTGGTGGAACAATTAAACAAGGGGCCGGCCAAGTTTATACCAAAGGGCTAATAGATTTTAAAAGGGGATAACCCATCTTTTTAAACTCCTAAAGGATTTTGGATTTGTTGTTTCTTGTTTGTTTTTCAATTTAAATTTGTAATCAAATCTGTAGTTTTCTAGTTTGTCTCTAAAACTAGGGAGACGAATTACAGGGTTTGTAATTCGGGGAAATCTGGTTTTGGGGATAAAAACCAGTGCAGTGTTTTGAGAGTAGGGTTAAGAACAGTTGGGAGCGAGTGTCGCGAGTTTACAGGGGATTGTAAGCGTAGAGATTGTTTTAACTCCTAGTAGAAACCTTGGGGAATGCAGCAGTAGGCAGGTTTTTGCCAAAGCTGGGTAAATCTGTGTGTTATTTATTTTCCGCATTTACTCTGATTTTTATCTGTGCTGTGTTTATTCTTGTAAAATCTGCAATAAACCCTATTCACCCCCCCTCTAGGGTTAATTTAGATCCTACACGGGTGGTAAAGGCCCATTACTAGTGTACACCTAATTCTAACATTCTGTTTCCGTAGGGATTATTCTGTTTTTGTCTCTGATTCCGTTTCCGATTCTGTTTCCATAACTTCTGTCTATTGGGTTGGTAAAGGCCTATTAGTTGGGTGGTAAAGGCCCATTATTAGTATTCTGCTTCTGTACCTTCTGTCTGTTCGGGTGGTAAAGGCCCATTACTAGCATTCTGTTTCCGTAGAAATTATTTTGTTTCCGTCTCGGATTCCGTTTCTGATTCTATTTCCGTACCTTCTGTCTGTTGGGGTGGTAAAGGCCCATTAGTTGGATGGTATAGGCCCATTATTAGTATTCTGTATTCGTATTTTCTGTCTGTTGGGGTGGTAAAAGTCCATTATTAGCATTCTATTTCTATACCGTCTGCCTCTGTTCGAGTGGTAAAGGCCCATTACTAGCATTCTGATTTTGTAGAGATTATTCTGTTTCCTTTTCTGTTTCAGTTTAGACATTAGGATAACACCTAATCCTGTTATACTAGTATTAGTTCAGAGAAGTGAAAACTAAGTAAGAAGCTTAGCTTAGCCTACATCATTCTGTTTCTTCTGTTAACCTGCTATTCCTGTTACGGTTATCTCTCATCCAGTTTTATTTACATGTCATGATACTGTTATCTGTTTATATGCTGAAAGTCACTGGACTCACCAGACTTATGTCTGACATAGTTTGTTTCGCCTCTTTTCTTCCGTTTCCCCCCTCCAGGTTCTCAGGGTGGAAACATAGGAGCTTGATTCTGATTCACTCTGCTTGAAGTGTTTGAAGTATTGCTTGGCTTTGGCTCTATCTTTCCATGGCAGTTTATATTGGGGATTATGGCTTCGAAACTTTACATTCTGAAGGCTTTTGTACAAGACCGATATTTATATACTTGAGTTTCGATATTGTGATTTTGAAAAATGTAACTAAACTCATTTCTGTTTCTGCTGTAATAAAGTTATAAAATTTTCAAATACTACTTTATTTGTCTTGTAAATTTCTGTTCTGTCTACTAAAAACGTTCCACCAAAGTTAAGGCATTCCCTTTGCGAGTGACCTCAACGGAGATGGGGTGTTACATCTGGTATCAGAGTTGAAGGTTGCCAGATTCGATAAAAAGTTTTTGAAAACTATTTTCAGAAAGGTTTTAAAAAGGAAGTATTTTCAAAAGTAGAGTTTATTCTGAAAAACATAATCCTCAAGAGCCATATATCTATCTTTTGATTTCCTGTTTAATCCTTGTTTTCTTCTTTTCTGAGTTTCCAGGGCTCCTGGCTTTCTGGGAGGTAACCTCATCGCGACATGGTTCCGTAGGCATGATGAGACTATGCGTCTGTTGAAGGGAAAAGAAGTGCCTAACTTCCATCTGTAGTCGCAGTAATTTCACTTACGGCTAATCCTCTTCTGAGCTTCATAAAGTTTTCCGTGCGATGAGGGCAACTTTGGAGAAAGACTTGTTAACATGTAAGAAGACTAGTTGTTTTCTGTGTGATGAAACAGGACATCTGATCTAGGATTACTCCAGAAGGAAAGGGCAAAGGGTAGAATCTTCTGGAAGGTAGATACTCTCGTAGTTGGCAGACATGGTAGAGGTGGAAAATTTTTCCTTAGAAAGTTTAATTTCCTTATCTGATCATTCTGGCATTTTGATTTTGTAGTTGAGTCTCTACTAGTCTTGTTTCTGATCTCGCTATAGTCTCAAGCCCCATGAGGGTTATGACCCATCTGTTTGTGATAAGTTGGGGTTTGAGTGTATCTGTGTTGGGCGTTAAGTTGACTATGACGCATACATTCTGGGTTTTTATCATGCTTAATTTCCTAAGAATCATTTGATAATCTGATATGTACCAGTAGTCTGTAAGTATCTGAATATTTCTGATAATGTTAAGGGTTTTTACTCGAAGCGTGAAGTAGATTTTCAGTTGGACATTTGTTTAATGGGAGTAGTTCTCTGAGTGTCAATCTGATGTTGATTTCGGTCTTTGGGGTTGATACTTAGGGGGTTATTCTCTTAAACCGATGTCTAATAGGAACCAAGCTTTTGTTTTAATTGAACTTACTTCTATTACTCGGCTTTATCCTATCGACCGAATCTTCGACCTTTAGGTAGAAACTAATGGGTGTAAACATGTGTTTGAGACATGTTATGTTTGATGGTTGCAAGTGGATTCAAGTGATTGCTAGTGGTTGCTCGTGAATGCATATACACACACTAGGCAATAGATCGGCTCAATAACACTCTCATACTGCATATGGATGTGTGTGCATTTTTTTAAAATGGATGCAAAATGGTTGACTCAGCACATGGATGTTGCATATGAATGAACGGTTGTGCACTCATATAGAAATAATATGTATCAAATAGGAAAATTGCATACATGTTGGACTCATGGCTCTAACATAATTCGCATTAAGGAGGTCAACTGAATATGTGGACCGCCTGATCTTTGCATTAGATAAAGAACATACACACACACTTTTGCATATGTTCATACAACATTAGAAGTTTTCTAAGGACAATGGATGCTTGTGTATGATGGTTGAGTAGATGGGTGATTGGATGGTAGGACACATTCTTCTTAACTTGAGGATTTCGGGGACGAAATCCTTTAAGGAGGGGAGAATGTAACACCCCATATTTTTTGCGAACATAAGAATGAAAAATCAGAGAATAATAAAATTGTAATAGAATAATTAAGGGAAGGGGTTACACCATTGTGTTCGTCTCGAAATTCTGCTTGGAATAGAGTCCAAATTTGCGTAAATCGGACTCCGTATGAAGAAGATACGGCCTTCAGAAGTTTCAATAAAAACCAGCCCGAAATTCAAAATTCAGATTTCGAAATTCAAAACAGACACCCGAGCTGGGCGGGAAAATTCCTGCCCAGGACATAGGTCGACACTAGGGTCGACCTGGGGGTTGACCTGTGTAAACAGGTCGGCACTAGGGTCGACCTTAGGGTCGACCTCCCCCTATTTCCAGATCCGTGGACAGATGCATTTCTCTATGTTTAGACGCCCGTTCTGGCCAGATTCGTGACCCCTATGCTATTTAAACACCCCCAAACCTAGCTTTCTCTCCACACAATTTCATTCTGTCTATACTCTGCCTCTATTCTAATTAAAAATAAAAATGGTGTCGCTACTCTGCTAGAATCAAAACTAGAACTAGTGCATCTTCTTCCAATCTGAATAGAATTAAAAGAGGACAACTATTTTCTAATCTAATCGATAGTATACGCCAAAGGAGAGCTATTTAGTGTAAGAATACAGATTCTAGAATACAAGAATCGTTCCCTTTTTGTGAGTACAGTTATTTTCAGATATGAAATTTAATAATTATCTAAACATTTTTGTGAATCTAGATCTGAGGTTATGCATACTTTTCTATGGATCTATCTTGATTGTGACTGTTCTGTATCTGTTCCCTCTCTTCTTCTTTTTTGTTTATAGCCAGGCTACCACGAGCTTGCGCCAAATCTCATAAGAGATTAACGCACGAATGCTAAATTTTGGGACAAATAATGATAATGCACAATTGGACATGACTGATCTTTGACTAATTTGAGAAATGAACATATGTTGTAAATTAGATCTAGATCAATGTATACTCTGTAATTTGGAAGAAGAGGAATCATTGTATGTTAACTTATGACTTGGAACTTGGGGACATAATGCATATAAAAATTAAGATCTGATTTTGAGACATTATAATTTAAAGATCTAGACTTTTGGGGTAAATTTTTATGTAACGATTAATGACTTGAAAAAGGAATATGTGACTTAGGCGTAGAGACCTATATTATAATAGGATAACTATCAATGTAAATACGCCTAAAAGTGGATTTTTAGATATTTGGCATTAAAGGCTATAATTTGACATAATTCTTATCGTATATCATTATTTGCGCTTTTAGAGAATATTCTGTACTGTGCAAAGTTTGATTAAAGATATGGGCATATGTTGTATTATGACCATGATTTATGCATGTAAGTTTAGGCTTAATTTATGATTAGGCAAGATATGTAAATAAAATTTTAGAAATATATAATCTGCTAAATCTGTTATCTGCTAAATCTGTTGAATTGCCTAATCTACTAAACCTGTTATCTGCTAAATCTGTTGAATCGCCTAATCTGCTAGATCTGTTATCTGTTGAATTGCCTAATCTGCTAATCTGTTGAATCGCCTAATCTGCTAGATCTGTTATCTATTGAATTGCCTAATCTACTAATCTGTTGAATCGCCTAATCTGCTAGTTCTATTATCTATTGAATTGCCTAATCTGTTGAAAGCTAAATAATTGTAATTTGGGTATGAAAAACCATAGGCTCGATCTAAGATTGAGTAAAACATGGAAATTTGATTAATCTGCTGTCACCTATAAAGAAGTTTAATCTGTTAAATGGACATAATTAGTCTGATATCTGTATAATCTGTATTGGAACAAATTGGTTATGACACGAGGTTAGACTCTGTTGGCGGTAGAATCCTGCCCGGAACCAACCGACTTAACCAACAAAAGCAAACTATCAATCTAATGTAAGAGGTCGTAGGCATAACTAAAATATGCTTAGACACGAGATTAGGTCTGGCTTGTGGCAGAAGTCTGCCCGGAACCGCCCGGCACATCCAGCGGCCACAAGCTACCGACCCAATGTGAGAGGTCTATGCATTAATATTTAATTAATGCAAATTTAAGAGAAATGTGGTGTCTAAAAACATGTTGGGTGGATAGGGTTAAACCAACTGGACTGATGAATCTAATAAATCCGTTTCGTGAATCTGTAGGCCCAATACAAAGTTAGACAATCTATAAGTCTGTTAAATCCATACATCTAATCTGTTAATCTGAAAACTTGTTAACTTGATTGTCTGAACTCTGTCCGAAACTTGTAAACAAGTTAATCTGAAATCTGCTAGTCTGGGGACACAAGGTTAGGAGGGGAAATACTTGTGTCATCTGTTGTTTGGGACCCATATTAGTCATTAACCCTTTCTGGTATCAAAACTTTGACCCCACGCTATGTAGGGGTCCGGGCACGCTTACTGAACTAATTATAAGCGGTTCATTCTGATAATAGCGAGGCGTGCTGATGGCGCGTTCCAACCGGGTCATGTGCATGCATGGATCCGGTCTGCTCAGAGGATGTAAGCCACCGTGACATCTATAAATAGGTCTGTGCCAATAGGTTGCCACTTTAGGGAGTGATACACCATACTGTGGGGTCGACACAGGGTATTTATGTATTAGGGAGCCGATCGCTTGGGGGTAGGACTTAGGGTACACTTAGTTCTGTCTGTTTCTGTGGGTACCGTCTGTTTCTGTTGGGTGGTAACACCTGTCTGTTTCTGCGTGGTACCGTCTGTTCGAGTGGTAAAGGCCATTACTAGTGTACACGTAATCCTAGCATTTTGTTTCTGTAGAGATTATTCTATTTCCGTTTTCTGATTTAGTTTAGACATTAGGGTACACCTAGTTCTGTCTGTTTCTTTGGGTACCGTCTATTTCTGTTGGGTGGTGACACCTGTCTGTTTCTGCATGGTACCATCTGTTCGGGTGGTAAAGGCCCATTACTAGTGTACACCTAATTCTAACATTATGTTTCCGTAAGGATTATTCTGTTTCCATCCCTAATTCCGTTTCCGATTCTGTTCCCGTAACTTCTGTCTATTGGTGTGGTAAAGGCCCATTAGTGGGGGTGGTAAAGGCCCATTATTTGGGTGGTAAAGGCCCATTATTAGTATTCTGCTTCTGTACCTTCTGTCTGTTCGGGTGGTAAAGGCCCATTACTAGCATTCTATTTCCGTAGAAATTATTCTGTTTCCGTCTCGGATTCCGTTTCTGATTCTGTTTCCGTACTTTCTGTCTGTTGGGGTAGTAAAGGCCGATTAGTTGGGTGGTAAAGGCCCATTATTAGTATTCTGTTTCCGTACCTTCTGTCTGTTGGGTGGTAAAAGCCCATTATTAGCATTCTATGTCTGTACCATATGCCTCTGTTTGGGTGGTAAAGGCCCATTACTAGCATTTTGATTTTGTAGAGAATATTCTGTTTCCGTTTCTGATTCAGTTTCGACATTCGGGTAACACCTAATCCTGTTATACTAGTATTAGTTTAGAGAAGTGAAAACTAAATAAGAAGCTTAGCTTAGCCTACATAATTCTGCTTCTTCTGTTAACCTGCTATTCCTGTTACGGTTATCTCTCATCCAGTTTTATTTACATGTCATGATACTGTTATCTGTTTATATGCTGAAAGTCACTGGACTCACCAGACTTATGTCTGAACTAGTTTGTTTCGCCTCTTTTCTCCCGTTTCCCCCCTCCAGGTTCTCAGGGTGGAAACATAGGAGCTTGATTCTGATTCACTCTGCTTGAAGTGTTTGAAGTAGTGCTTGGCTTTGGCTCTATCTTTCCATGGCAGTTATATTGGGGATTATGGCTTTGAAACTTTACATTCTGAAGGCTTTTGTACAAGACCGATATTTATGTACTTGAGTTTCGATATTTTGATTTTGAAAGATGTAACTAAACTCATTTCTGTTTCTATTGTAATAAAGTTATAAAATTTTCAAGTACTACTTTATCTGTCTTGTAAATTTCTGTTCTGTCTACTAAAAACGCTCCACCAAAGTTAAGGCATTCACTTTGCGAGTGACCTTAACAGATGTGGGGTGTTACATTGCGTCAATTGAATTATATTTTTCTAATGAAAATGTAAAACCAAGATTTCGCATTATAAAATGTAAGTTATGTCTAAATTAAATATTCAAAAAAAGCAGCAGTATATTCGTACTTTTTAGAATTTTACTGTACTTTTGAGATGTATGATAATTTAATTTTTAGAATTTTACTGTACTTTTTAATTAATTAAACACACAACTTTTTATTTGGAGTATTTTGCACCCTATATCAACATTTTGGGGTTTCAAAATATGAGTTAATCTACCGATATTATTATATTTTTGGGATCGTGACATCTCGCTGGACACGACCGTATTCTTATATCTGTCTGTAACGGCTCGGACATGAACATAATTTTGTGTGATGGGGTATAAAAAATTTGATAATTTAAAACGTATGTCGTTACTGTCTTTTAATTATCCACACACTTTCATTTCACATCATTTCCTTCAACCAGACCTCCCTGCCTATCAGACCTAAATTAGTAGCATGTCTATTCTTTTTCAAACCGACATTGCAATCCAACAGTTGTACCTATTTCATACCACCCACTTGTGCCTACCCTGTGAAATAATAAATGCGGCCACATGGGCGTCAGAAATCATCTGTACATGAACAACATCTAAACACATGCTAGTCTACATGAAAACTATTATTTACTTTTCACTTCACCACTAAGAAATGCCTCTGTACACACGGCTTCTCACCTAAGACTTCACTACAAAGGAAAACCTGTCTAGTACCCTATGCAACACAGTACCCAAAACACGGACTACACGACAATCCTATGCTATATATCCATCCACGCAATTCATGTATAGTACTCCATACCGCTAGCTGAGCTACTCTATGCACAATACAAAGCTTCAACTGCAAGTAGATATCACATCTATAAGTAAACACACCTTTAAGTTCGTGGATCCATTTTGTTTATCTCAGAAAACAAAGAAAATGAAATCATACTGTTAAATGGATTTCAAAGAATTTAAACTTAAAGAGGGTTTGGACGTCATGCTTGTTACTGTAATATGGCAGCAAGGATAAAGCTGAAACACCCTCGAGTTAGAAAGCAACGGAAATCGAAGTATATGTTTTGATCTGATGTCAAAGACCGCAAGGTTGTGCAAAGATTGGGAGTTGTGGAGCACGGCGTCGAGTGTGATGACGAGGAGGATCGATGGATGAAGCATTTTGGTGATGAGAGAAATGTTAAGGAATTAGGAAGAACGTGGGAAGGCTTGCACGGGTTGCTAAAGGATGAAAGAACAGGGTATTGATTTGAACGCAACGTGTATAGGGGGAAGGACATGCAGTTCAAAGGAATGTAAAAAGGTGGAGAAGTAGTGATAGCAGGCGGAAAGACATATATATATAAGGGGTAGGATAAATGTTGTACAAAAGGGTTGTGTGCAAAGTGGAGTGAAGTGTAATGACCGGTTTTGTGGATGATGAAGATAGAGGAAAAAGAGGAACACGTACTGTTATGAGTTCAAAGAGTAACTGGAGGCATGGTTTTACTAGGGAATGGCGCATCCTAACCCATGCGTGCGAGTGGTGACCGAGTTATGAAAGCTCGAGGATGGGTGATGGCGTGAAGATGCCTGAAGCGTGGTGTTTAGACAAGGGAGAAACACTATATATGATGGCGCGGGTTTGGTAAGTATATGATGGGCCGTTAAAATGAATTGGTGAAGAAACAAAAAAGAAAAGAGCAGCGGTTGGAGAAATCATGAGAAAGGAGGAAGAGTTTAGCACGGGCCTGAAGTGGTATTGGGCCAGAACAAATTGATAAAGGTAAAGTCCATTAAATACATTAATAAATAAAGTTCAATTTAATAAGTTGGTATACTAACTTATAATTTTAATATCGTATCCATACGTTATCAGAATCACGAATAGTTTGACCCGTTGAGATCATAGGATCACAGGCTACACCATGGAGTCGGTCTGGAGCAGTTTGGAGATCGTTTTAATTTATGGCAGGATTGAATGCCAGTTTTAATCGACTGATGCAAATCGTTATTTAACGGTTAACGCGCAAAGGTGAGTAAATCTCACTAACTCTCCTCAGTTTATATTTTCTAGTGTTGACAAATGATGATTGATTTCTGTGTCATGGTTGTTTGGTTGAATTGCTGATTTAGTGATTGAAATTATGGATAACGATATATATATATATATATATATATATATCGTTAATCACATAATTGATTCTGTTTATCAGAATATTTCATCCTGAAATGGAGTTGATGTTAATTATAATTAACATCTGTGGATGTAGGAAACTGGTTGAGGAATCCAACCAGATTCCTCAAGTATTTATTATACTGTTTTATTCATATATTGTGATATATGATGCGATATATATAATCTGTGATTGATTGTGATGACACTGGCCCTGTTTTTTGGTATTTTAAATACCATAAGAAAAACTGGAATGTATAACGGGAATTTTCAAAGTGTATATTGAAAATGAAATATGTTTATATAAAATCAAATGATTTTATAAAAAGGGTTTTCAAGGTAAATTTTGAATTTAAGGATTTTATAAAATCAATGGATTTTATAAAAGAATTATTTGGAAACAAATAGGATTGAAATAGGAATATTTGGAAAACAAATAGAAGTGGGAACTGAAATATTTGTATGAAATAAATAGGATATTATAAAAAGGGGAGTATTTTATAAAATATATAGAATTTTATAAAAGGAAATATATGGAAAATAAATATTAAATGGGAATCTGTTTTAACAGATAAATGGAAAAGATTTATTTAAAGAAGAATTTAAATAAAATCTGTTTAATAGATAAATTGAGAAGATTAATTTATAAATAATGTTTTTACAAATTAAATAAAATATTTATCATTTGATAAATGGAATATATAAGTCTGAATTTATATAGAGAAATAGAAATCGGTTTTAACACCAATATTTTAAATAGAACACGAACTTAGCATTTATAAAGGAAATTATTAATGAGATTTAAGTGTTAGAAATAAAAAGGAGATTTCGTATGAATAATTCTATAAATAGAAGTATAAATAGAATTTGGAAATGGAATATTTTTTTAAAAATATGAAATCAAACTTAATGGATTTTATAAAAGGAATATTTTTCACCTTTGATGTAAATAATGGATTAAACGAATATTTTATAAATTAAAAACATTTATAAGGGAAATTGAGTTTTGAAATTGGAATTCAAATGGGAATTTGAATAAGAGGTAATCGGATATTAGTTATTCGAATTAGAGTTATTCAAAGAGAATTAATCGGATATTAGTTTTCCGAATAGAGTTAATCAAATATTAGTTATTCGAATAGAATAAATCGAATAATGTTAATCGAATTAGAGTTAATCGAATATTAGTTATTCAAATTAGAGTTAATCAAATTAGAGTTTGTCGAATATTAGTTAATCGAATAAGAGTTAATCGAATAGAGTTGATCAAATTAGAGTTAGTCGGATATAAGTCATTTGAAGCAAGTTAATCAGAGATAAGGAGAGTTAAATCGAATAACCGTTTTTTCCAGGAGTGTGAAGAGTTAATATAAATAAGCATGAACAATGGAGTTTTTCAAAATAAGTATATGGCGCTGTAAAAGCTACATTATAAAATGAAAATAGAAACACGGTTTGATTGAGATTAGAAACAAAAAGAGTTTAGAGTTATAGACGTATATCTATTCTAAGATAAGAACGTTGTCGATCAAGGTCTGAGAGGTAAATAAAATACCCCAACTTGAACGATTTCACTATTATCGAGGAATGGTATTGGTTTGTAACGGAAAGAGATGTCGAGATTAGGGAAATATAGCAGCGTATGGCAGTAGCTACAAAGGAGAATATAGTAGCGTATTGCATTAGTTATAAAGGGAAATATGGTAGTGTATTGCAGTAGCCATAAAGGGCAATATAGCAGCGTATTGCATTAATTATAAAGGGAAATATGGCAGCGTATTGCAGTAGCCATAAAGGGGAATATATCAGCGTATTGCATTAGTTATAAAGGGAAATATGGCAGCGTATTGCAGTAGTTATAAAGGGGAATATAGCAGCGTATTGCATTTGTAAAAAGGGAAATAAAGAAGAGTTTATAAAATATGGGAAACTAGAAAGCGAGTATTAAATAAAAAGGATCAGTTTATGTGATGTTTGGTTGTACATTTGAATGGATGTTTGTTTTTACTTCGATAGTTAAATAACCGACTATTGAAGTGTTTTGACCATCGTTGTCAATACGGAGAGACCGGTTGGATTTATTATCCGAAAACCACTCCGTATAGGCATAAGCGTTGTGTATTGTATTATGCTGAAGAGAATTGGAGACGGAGTGAAATGCAAGGGTCGTCCTGTTACAAAATGGTGCTTTCTGTTTGTCCAATCCCAGGACAACTTGTATGGACGACTGTCTGATAGAGTATACCTAACAAATCATGTACGATTGATCTCTAAAAGGTATTATGTCTGGTGGCGGTGGAATTCGTTCCTCTTTGCTCTTTATACCTGTGATATTTTTGGAAATCATTTAGTAAATTGACGGGTTTGACGATGTGGCATTCAAAGTGAATGGTGATCAGATGTTCTGAAGATAGACATAGCCTCTAGCCACACAAACGGAAAATGACAGAAATCGGGCAGGCGGCATGGCTATGTGGGTCATTCTCATTAGGGTGTATTGTCTCCGATCTAGAGAAAATTCATATTTGTTCATCTTTAGTTTCCGTATCTTCAGATGACGGTTGGATGGCCAACAACGGTAGGTGGCAATATATTCGATACACTCAAGAGAAATGAGTGGTCGGTCATGTGTGGGCCGGGTTGCAAGATGTTCTTGTTGAACCCCAGTGTATCCCCTCTAGAATACATACCTTGTCATAGTTGGAATCCAATCTCCAATAAGCGCCTTGCGGTTTTTGATTTTATACTATGTATGTGGAGCGTGAGATGCAACCGTTCTACTATTTGATTATTTATTTGAATAGACATTATTATAATATCATTGGATTTTGATCACAAAAATGTTTTGGGTTATAGTAAGGTAAAAACTGTCCATGTTTATGTGTGGGCTGGTCTTACTATTATGCTTCCTTTTAAAAGGATTTTCAAGGTTAAACAATATGTTTTGGAGTTTACTCACACCAATCCCATGACTGACCTAGAGTTTATTTTTCTATGTTTAACCTAAACTCTTCGGTGCCCAAATTTGTATGGATAGTCAAGTGTTTAAGGCTTTTATAGATACACTTGGAGGAGCTTGAAGCAAGAGGCTTCACCACTAGTTATTTAGAGATTATTTCCGCTGTAATGTATATGAGTTATATTCTGATATGGTATGTATATACACAAATTCAGATTTGTATTTCAAAGTGTTATATAATATATTTTATTCGTTCCACTGTGAGATTCGTGTTTACCCTGATTCTGTTCAGTTGTGTTATGTCTTCTTCTTCTATTCTAATTTTCTTTCTTTCTATTCTCACCCTCTAACTTCTTTCTCTAAATGATCCGGTGTTTCCGATGTCTGATTAGTCAACATTATGTTTTATGTTGATTTTTCGGGATCGAAAATGTCGTGGTCGTTACAGTGAGCGGGGCAAAAGAAAACGTGTTTTAACAGTTTCAGTAAATTTGGATCAACCAGAAAATGGCCATTTTTCAAATGATCTTCAAATTTGACGAAATTAGTTTTGTTAAGACCGTATCGTTAAAACATAGCCGGATTTATTTTTCTGGAATTTTTGGGGTCCGTATGTGGCCCCAGTAAATTGAAATGTACGTTTAAATTGAATATACATTGATTTATAATTTAATTTTGATGGAAACTGATCAAAACATTAGAATTGGCGTATGAAACATATTCCATTGTGTTTGGAATGGGGGTAATTAGTTAGGGACGACAGTCGTTGGGTTTGATTTGGAGTTAATATTGATAAACAAATATATTTGAAACAAAATAATAGAAAATGAATATTATATAAAACCTTATATCTACACGCACCCTAAGTCAAACCTTAAAATTATTCATTGTGGGGTCAAACTCTTCAGCTGCCGAACTCTCAAAAGAACGGACCAAATAGTCCTGATTTCTTCCTTAAATCGCATCCCAAATATCACAAATTAAATCTCTAGCAGAAAACAAAAATTCAAGAATGAGTTGAGGGCTTTAATTACATACGGTGATGATGGGATTTGGTGGCATAAACCGTTCAATTTTTGGGTGTGAAGTCAAGGAGTTCGAAGTGGATTTGCGGGCAAGGGGATGAGTCGCGGTTCATGGCGCTCGAGGTGAAGGAAGCTGGAGGCTAAGCGCGTCAGCCGCCGCAGTTTGATCGGGCCCGATCGCCGGAGGGAGGGGCATTGTGGAGGTGTTCAATTCGAGCAAAATGGGATCGGTTCCTCGTGTAACCTTTAGCCTTCAGAAGGAAGAAGGCTGATTAGCCTTAATGATGGATTAAGTGAAGTTAATTTAATTGTTAATTTCAGAAATCATTTAATTAAATGTAGTTAGAGTTTAAATCAGCTTTTTTACATATAAAAGCATTATTTTTTTATTAGTTTTAAAAGTAAAAGTAGCATTAATTTTAAAAATAAAAGTAGCATTAGTTTTAAAAATAAAAGTAGCATTTGTTTTAAAAATATAAAATAGCTTCGATTTAAAAATGTAATTTAAAAATGAAATAACATTGTGTTAAAAATCTTAAATTTTTATATATAAATAGTGAAGTATAAAAATCAGTTTTAAAAATATAATCTTTGTAATAAAAATCTAATTTTTATAAATATACTTTGTTTTAGAAAATAAAAATAGCAAATTTTTTGAAAATAAAAGTAGCATGGTTTTTAAAATATGAAAAGTAATGATTTTTAATATAAATATCTATAGCATTGTTTTTAAATATATATGGCGATGGTAAAAATCTGATTTCTATATAAGTAGAAATATAAAAATATAATTTCTATATAGAAAATAGTGTTTTAAAAATGTGATGTTCAAAAATATAAACGTTGATTTGAAATATAAGCATCATATTAAAAATGTGATTTTTACTATGAACAGCGAGAAAAGATTGCGATGGAACCGATTGGAAACAAATCCAAACCGTTCAGAAATAAAGAATGAAGAAGTGGATCCCAAAGGTGATAACTTCTCACTCTAACTTCTTGTTCAGCTATTTATTTTATAACTGCTTGTATGAACTGCTCCCCGTCGTCCACAGACTATGGACGACTTGCTTGTTTGATTGTATTGTGATGTTGAAATTGATTGTGAAGTGGAATGGAATAAATCAAATATTCATGTGTTGAATAAAATATTTTATCGTTAAAATATAAATTTTAACATGTATATGAATAAAATAAATATTCATTTACAAATCGGACGATTTGTTTATGTACACACATTTGACAGATATTGATTGGGACAATTTATTTTACATATCGCCCAACTGTACAAATAAAATCTGTGTTTGTTGAATGAAACCCCACACACGGTTATTGGGATGATATTTGACGTACACTAATCCCAATTATTTAGTTGTATGTCAATCGATTGGTTGACAGATTGCTATAAGCGTTAAATATTTATATTTAATGCTTATGCAGTTGTGTAGTGCACTCTAGATGATGGTTGATTGTTTATCATTGTTGTTATGTACATGTGTGGTATGAAATGCATATAAATCACATTATATGGTAATTGACTGTGTCCGATTCCAGTTCAGAAAGAATAAATATTTTAAAATAACGAATATTTTAAAATAACGAATATTTTAAAATAATATTCAGTCAAAGATCTAAATATGATTTTGATGTCCGATTTGGGATAGACACGAATATATTTAAATATATAAACCCGTGTTGGTTAGATTAACTCCATTTTGATGTGAACGATAATTATACTAATTTTATTCATTTTTATAATGAATATCGAAAAGGAAGCGATTTCAAAATCTAATGTTTTGAAAATGTTATCATTTATATATTAATGATATGGAATATTCAATTTTGATTTGAAATTGAAAATGAAGTTGAAATCGTTTTGAAAACTAATTTAAAAAAATGATTTATAAAATACGTTTTAAAAGGAAATAGACGAAATATATATAATATATATATTATATATATTTAATGGCCTGAATAGAACACGCCGCGGCAGTTCACGAATTTCGAACATTGACTTCGAATGGACATTACGGGAGATCCAACCGTCGGATTCTCCTAAAACTGGAACCGTTGGGTTTGTATCGAAAAGAGCTTTCTAATGAACACAAGAAATTAGAAATCTAATGGTTGGATTTGGAATTATGTCCAAATCAAATTTGGAAAAGGTCGTTGTAAGTGCAGTTCGACGGCCGTTTATGGAAATCGGCTGTACGGGTCTTAATAAAATTATTAAAAATAGCAATAATTTGTGTAAAATCATAATAAATGATTTGGAAGGAATTGGGATGAAAAATTCCATATTTAAAAAGATAAAAATAGATTTTTATCGAAATGAACTAGTTATGAACTAGAATAATAATCCAATATTTTTAAATAAATAAATTGGATTTGAAATGGCTTTAAAAATAACCAAAATTCATAGAATTTGAATTTCGAAATGGAAATATAATGTCTTCTCATGGTGACCCTATGTCACATCAATCCATCCTTAATCCCTTACCTCGTTCTGACACCACCTTCCCTCTCGTTGACTCTGCCGCTTCTCCACCTCCGCCTTCCAATCCTTTGCCTTCTCCTAACCCTATCGATCCACATCCGGTTCCACCCTATGTTCCTCTCATCTCTTCTTCTAATCGATCTGAGCATCCTCCTCCTATCTCTTCTACCTCTGCTATGAAATTCTCTTCTTTGTTTTATTCTAAACCTCGTAATGTTGGGAACCATGTCCCTATTCAATTCGACGTCAACTACACTGGAAAATCAGTGCCTCCACCAAAAGTGGTGATTGATGAAGGTACGAAATCTTGGACTGATTGTCTTGTTGGATCCTTTCTTGTTGATGACTTAAATTACATGGTTGTCAAGGTGCATCTGGATAGAGTATGGAAGCTTCGAGGTGATTATGAGATGTTCTATGATAAACAAAATTATTTTTTAAAATTCGTAAACTTGGAAGATAAGATGACAGTGCTGAAAAATGATCTGATGTTCATTGGAGGCCAAATGTTTATCTTATCAAACTATACACCTTCACTGTCTTCTGTTGTTGCTGCGGTCTGATCTGTTCTAATATGGATACACTTCTATAGGATTCCCATGTTGCTATGGTCGTTAGTTGGTATTAATTGGATAGCATGTCACATTGGAAGGGTTTTATGTTGCGATGAAAATATAGAAAAGATGAAAAGGTTTGAGTATGCAAAATGTTTGGTGGAAGTTAGCCCTAACAAAGTACTGCCTGAATTCTTGGTGGTCAGAGATGAAACTTGTCCACTTGTTCAAGTAGAGTACTCATGGAAGGCTTTAATATGTACACATTGCAAAAATTTTGGTCATGAAACAAAGTATTGTGAGAAACATGTAGTGGAGAACGTGGTTGAAACAACAAAAATGGCAAGTGTGAACAAGGATAAACATGTTGGACAGTTATCAAGTGGTAGGAATGAAGTTAATCAAAATAGAGTACAAAAGGACTTTACTGTTTATCATAGGAAGAGGAGTAGAAATAATAAACAAAAATGGAAAGAGGTGGTGAAGGAAAAAGTGAATGTAGGGGAAAATGCAGGAATAATAGCAGAAGAGAACGAACAGGAAAATGACAATGTTATTGATATGGAATGTGTCAACAACAATGGTGATATATCTTTGAATTTGGATGGTGAAAATACTGCAAATGCGACTGTCAACTTGAATGTTCATTCACAATTTACTTTCTCGGCTCAAACTTCTTCACATCCTTTAAACAAAAAGTTAATTGCCTCTTCATCAAATCCTAACCATCGCCACAAATCCCAACAAAACCAATCCAGCCCCATATCTTTAAACAACCCTTTCGAAAACCTTAATGACTTGAATGCTGGTCCTGATTTGTTAGATGGTACCATTACTAATTCTCATTTGCCTCTTGCATCAACCATCCACTCTGTAGTTGTGAATGATCTGCACACGCCTAATGTGTCTAACCATGTTACTCCTAATGACAATCAGAGAAATATTGTATCACCATGCATCTCTCTATCTATGCCAACTCACATTTTTGATGACATAAATTCCTTATCAACATCTCCTGTAGATCCTTTAATTGGTCATCAACCTATCTCTTCATCTTCTCTGCCAAAGACTTCAAAAGCACCAATTTTTCCGTTACCAAGAAACAGAGTGGTTAAAAGAGGGAGGAGTAGGCCTAAGAAAGTGGGTTCTACTGCTCTCGACCTTGATTCTTCTATAGAATTCTCTATCGATCAAACTGTCCTCAACTTGCCATCCTAACAATCTCAGTTAAGTTCCCCTTCTGGCGTGAAACCAGAGCTTCATCTTCCCTATCATTTAATGATAGATAAAATCGCTTATTGGAATATTAGGGGTGCAAATCCCCTAGCTAAACAGCTAGAAATCTCTAACCTTATTTCTAGCTTCAATATTCATCTTATTGCCATCGCTGAGACTAAGCTAAACCATATGACTACTAAGTAAGCCATGCATAATATCAGACCATCATGGAGCTACATTCATAATTTATCTCAAGCTCCATTTGGTAGGCTGTTACTAATATGGAATCCTAATTCCTTTTGTGTTTACCCTATCATTGTTCATCGTCATTATATCCATGCTGAAATATCCCATGTTCCCTCTAACTCTTCTTTTTTCTTAACTGTGGTCTATGCCGACAACTCTGCGGCATACAGACAAAATTTCCTTGACACTCTTCCCTCTCTTCAATAATCTAACTCTCCTTGGATTTGTTTGGGTGACTGGAATTGTATGCAAGCATCCTCTGACAAATCTGGTGTCTCCCCCCTTACTTTTAGTCAAACTAGACCTCTCAACAATGCCATTTTTGATTCTAATCTTATCCCCATTCTTTCTTCTGGTGCTGAGTTTACGTGGAATAACTCTGCTAGGAATACCATCAGAACTTTTTGTAAGCTTGATAGACCATACCAGAACTTTAATGCAATTTCGTCTTGGCCTACCCTGTGCTGCTTTATCCCTCCTTCTTCTTTATCTGATCATTCCCCTTTGGTGATTGATTGGGGCAAGACCATCATGAGAAAACAATCCTCTTTTTCATTTTTTAATAAATGGACTGGTCATCCTAATTTTATGCATGTTGTTACTGAAAGCTGGAAAACTAATGTATTTGGCAATCCTATGTTCATTGTGCAAGAAAAACTAAAGAGACTAAAAGGAGTTCTTAGATTATGGGCGAAGCAAAATTTTGGAGATGGTGAAAGTTTAACAAAGATGTCCAGAGAAAAATTATATCAAATATAAAATTCAATATTGGACTATCAAGATGTCTCTCTCATGGTGAGTCTTTCCAGTCAAGAGAGGTTGTTAACTTCGGAACTTTCAAAAGCTATAATTACTGAAGCTAACATGGCTAGGCAAAAATTAAATAACAAATGGAAGACTCACGGTGATAAAAATAGTTTTGTATTTCATAATACTCTTAAGATTCAGTAGATGGCGTCTACTACCTCTACTATTACTGATATGAATGGAGAGATATGCTCTGATACTGATTCCATCCAGGGTGCATTCATTGATTACTTCACATCCACTCTTGGTAACTCTGCTCATCCCCCAATCTAATTGAATTTATTCTCTAGCATTAGCCTTCCTAGAATCTCGGATGATCACAATAGTAGTATTATTTCTGAGGTTACTGCGGAGCACATCAAGCAATCCTTCTTTTTTATGCAGTCCTCCAGTTCTCCCGGACCAGACGACTTTAATGCGCATTTTTATAAAAAGTGTTGGTTGGTGGTAGGTGAGGATGTCATTAAGGCAATCAATTTTTTTTCATGCATAGTTAATTATTAGGGGGTATCAATGCAACTAGGCTTGCATTAATTCCTAAAAATAACCAACCAACTAATGTTACTCAGTATAGGCCGATTTCTTGCTGCAACGTGATATACAAATGCATTGCAAAGATCATTGCCGATCGTATGAAAAATGCTCTGAGTAATGTCATTTCTCCTAATCAAAGTGCATTTCTTCCAGACCGAGATATTGATGATAATATTATTTTGGCTACTGAGTTATTGAAAGGATACAATAGAACACAGATCTCCTTAAGAACAGTTTTAAAATTGGATATACAGAAAGCTTATAACTCGGTTAGATGGGATTCGATTATCTACATATTGTTCAAAATGAATTTCCCCATCCCTTTTCTATGTTGTATTTATACTTGTATATCTTCAGTGACTATCTCGCTTAGTGCTAATGGCTCGACATTTAGGTATTTCAGAGCCATGAAGGGGTTAAGAGTGGGGGATCCATTTTCCCTATATGTGTTTGTTTGTGTTATGGAATTATTTACCGTGATGATAAATAATGCTACGATAACTAAATGTATAGACTATCATCCTCATTGCAAAGACGCTAAGATATCATCACTTCTATTTACGGATGATCTTTTACTATTCACTAAACCAAATGTCAAGTCTATTGCTGGTATTTTGCTGTTCTGGACGAATTCAGGGATCTTTCCGGAATGAGAATTAATAGAGATAAATCAAAGATAAAGTTTGCAGGAATAAATGATCAGATGAAAACCTCATTATATATATTGTCTGGTCTTACTCCCATGGATGACGATGAGATGTATCTTGGAGCTCCCCTCTGCTCTTCCAGATTGAAATCAGCTCAATGCCTACCAATGTTTGAAAGATTTATTTCCAAGATTGCTTCATGGCCGGCGGCGAAACTATCTATGGCAGGTAGACTTTTATTAGTTAAATCAATAGCTTTTTCTATGTGTACGTACTATGCGAGTTTGTTTATACTTCCAGGGAAGGTTATAGACATGATAAATTTTGCATTAAATCATTTTCTCTGGCATGACAATCCATTCTCCAAAAAAATGATCCCTATTTCTTTATAAGAAGTGTGGTGAATTAGGCGTCATGAATATGAAGGTTTGGAATATTTCGGCTCTGTCCAAGCGAATAGACAAATTGGCAAAATATGATTTGAATTTATGGTCATCTCGGTGTAGAAATAACATGATCAAAGACACGTTTTTCTGGATGATGGATATGCCAGTTGATTATAGCTGGTCTTGGCGGAATTTTCTGAAGCAGAGGGGTATTTTTCTTCCATTCTACAGTAGTGGGTTCAAGCATGCTGATCATGTATCTTTCTGGTATGATCCTTGGCCCTCTGATGGTAACATTCTGGCTGATTCAGTTGAGTATAATCTAAGGTGTTTGACTGGTATTCATGATAAAGCTGTAGTGGGTTCTTTAATTTCAAATGGGAATATCAATCTTCCACATTGCAGATCCTTCGCTGTGAATGTTATATGGAATGGCTTGTGCAATTCCACTATGCCATTGTCTGATGATCATGCTACTTGGTGTGCTAAGTCTCATTCTATCTCATTAGTTTATGGTAAATTAAAGTTGAGCGGTGGAATATTTTCCTAGCACTCAAGAATATGGCTATCTTCCTCGATTCTGAAAGAGAACGTGTTTATGTGGAGAGTACTACTGAATGCTATACATACTAGAGGAAATTTAAAAATTCGTGGGATAATAGATGATGATACGTGTTTATTATGTGGAAGGTTTGCTGAGACTACACCCCATTTATTTTTTGAATGTGAGTATTCGTCATATGTGTGGACTTATCTCCTTTCACACTTTGGTCTTCATAATGCTGCATTGAATTCGGAGGATGAATGGTACATCATTTTTAAAGCAACGAGATGGAAAAGCATAAATGGAATCCTTCTTTTGAACTTATTCAAGAAAGATTTGTATGCATTATGGATGGAAAGGAACGCTAGGGTGTTTGGTAGTTTATTTACTCCTAAACATGTAATGGTCCTTTCTATTGTTAGGTGTATGTAATGAATTCTGTTTGTACTGTTTTTAGATAATAATATATGGTAGGGGCCATTTAACCCCGCTTGCTATGCAAAAAAAAATCCAAAATTTCCAATACATGAATTGGAATGGATATGAATCGAAATTATCTTCAGAATATTTCGATATTGGATTCCATGATTACATGGGCATTGTGGAGGAATTTGGAATATATATATATATATATATCGTTATTCCAATACGATGTTTGTTGAGTCCAGAATTTGATATTGAATATAAGCCTATATATTTTCTATTCAGAGTCTTGTATTTAATATCAAATGGGATTTTGGGTGTGTCATGAATGGTTTTTTAGATAACACTTATTCTTTAACCCGATCAACAACGGAATGAGATTTTGGGTTTGTCGTGAATGGTATCTTTATTAATACTGTTCTTAAACCCAATGGAGTTAAGGAAATTAGAAACTAACTGGAGGTTAGCTAAGTTGAATGGTTTCCTGGGTATTGATCTGATGTTGGTTTCGGCCTTTGGGATTAATACTTAGGGAATTGTTCTCTTACCAATTTACGGTTAGAGACTGATGGAATGGTGTCTTCATTAACACTGTTCTGAAACCCTATGTGAAAAAAATAAGTCTTTTAATTAAGATTTAAAAAAGAATTACCAATTAATGAACATTTAATTGGAATTGAAACGGAATGTAAATCGGGTTTATTATGAACCATGTTTTAACGACATTTGTTCTTTAACCCGATTTGCAGTGAAATTTGATTCTGAATTTATAAATCTTTATTCTAAGATTTAATGGAATTTCCAAAGTAAAGTTTTCCAGTTTAATAAAATAATTTGGAATGGAATGGGATTCGATTTGATAATAATCGAAATGAACTTCTGTGGAGGAAGACTGATAATATATATGGAATTTAAAAGGTTTTGTCGTTATTCCATTTATAATTTTAGTCAGATACGGAAATTGATAACGATAATATATTGGTTTGTTTTTCCGTGAAAATTCAATAATGAATGGAATGTGATTTTGGGTTTATCGTGAACTGTGTTTTAAATGACATTAATTCTTTAACCCAGTTAAAGACAAGATTTATTTCCTGAATTAGAATAATCATTAAGTAATGATTGCTGGAAATTAAAACTGAATTAGAGTTTTAATGAATCTTTAAATAGATTGAAAGGTGAATTTGATAACTAAAATTATCAAATCCAAGAAATGATCGAGAATGGAGTATCACCAGTTTTGCTCCAAGCGTTAGTTAAATCTTTAATTAGATTTGAACGTGAAATGATGATTAATTTTACTGATAACATCATGGTGTTAGATATGAAGTATTACCAGTTTTACTTCATGGGATGAATAGGTTGGGATTAGGAAATTAAAACAAATGATTACTTCGGTAAGGTTCGCTAATCCCGACTAGTTTGGATAAACCATAATTTGGTTTGAATTGATATCCAAAGGAAGATTAAAGAATAAATTTAAAGAATTTATCTTTGATAAAATTAATGGGAACCTTTCCCAAAGTATAAGAATATTTGAATAAAGGAATATTCTGGATTGGAATGAGGCGTACGTTGTGTTTTTATAGCACTTGTTTATTATATACGCGAGTTATTCAGAAAGACCGTTTTATCTCAATCTGAATAACTGGTTCGACGATAAGTCGATGATGAAGACGGTGGTTGACGACCGGAGGTCTTCACATCGTTTGGATGATTACCGATGTCTTGATTGGGATGTACACCCAAGACAAGGTAATAAGTGGTAATCGTTCCAGACGTACTTGGAGATCGACCGGATATGTGAGGACCTCTCTCCTATATTGGACATATGGGACGAGGAATAAGGTGCCTTCGGTTTCATTCAGACCCAGAATGAACTTGTAAATGGACTATGTGTCTGACATTGGATTTCATTCTGTGTGATTGATAGACATCGGTTGCATAGCATGAATTGCCTGTGTGGCATGCTGAGATGCAAATGATCAAGGCCTTTGTTGAAAAGCAGAGTCTTGTGGTTAATGATCAAAGCACGGCTTAAATATAGCATAGCTTTGTGTAGCATTAATTCGCGAGCCTCGCACCCCGGTGTGAACCAGAAACGGGAGAGGACATCAGGGAGGACATGCGTTTCCTTCTAGCCAGGAGTGGTGTCTGGGTTTTGCACGTCCAGATGTTTTACTTATGTGGATGATGGATAGCGAGCGCCTCGGATATATCGGCACTGCGGGGCCGATGGATGATATGGTCTTTATACAGACAAAACTTACCCCCCATAGGGCGGGGAAATGCATGTTCAGGCATTTTAATTCACCCTTTGCACTTCTGGTGGACCGGCCCTGACGATCCAAGGTGCAGTCGCGGCTGTTCCTAAGGCTCGGGCTAGAGAGTCTCGAATTAGCACAGAATGATCCCTTTGCCTTGGTTCATAGATGGAAATCCAACTTCCAACACGTGACTTTGCGGTTTTGATTGTAGAGCCTAGTATTGGCGACATGATATATGGTACCCATGCCGTCTAGGATTGATACATTTATATTTGAAGTTGATTTAAACACTATGCATTTATAATAGTATCAAATGATTTGTTTTAAACGTACCAAGCGTGTTTGGCTATTATAAGGTAAAACACTATCCTCCGGCTTGCGCTGCATTGTGTGATGGGACCTGAGTCTTATAATAGCTTCATTTTTCCTAAAAGCATTGCGTGTTTTGTTATATGCAGTGGTATTCTTGGGAGGAAACCCGTTTCGTGTTATACGACGTGGTCCCTTGATATATCTGATTTTAAAGTAAAGTTTTAAATAACTGTTTTAGTTCTCACACCAGTCACATGACTGACCTAGAGTTTATTGTTTTAACCTATACTCTGGGTGCCCCTATTTCCACATGGCAGCTAGTAGTTTTGGTTTTGCAGAATGGTATTCATAGGATCCTGGTTTACAGCTGGAATGATATTCGAAAAGCTCTGTATCCGTATATTTGTTTCAGTTGTGTTATGTATGTTTTTCCGCTGCATTGTAATTTAAGTCTCTGATATTTCTCTGATGTATAATATTTATTTATACTCTGTATATTCTTGTACTCTGATGTAAATAGTTGTAATAAGCAATGAAATGTCCTTCTGTTTGTGTTCTGATTTGTTATGTTCTCAACTCAATCCAGGCTTTCCTTTACGGGGAATTTCGGGTCGTGTCAGTTTGGTATCAGAGCTTTGGTTTACAGAGCTCGAGAACAAGACACATTAGAACCAGATGAAAGAATTCATCAGAGATTGGATTAGTAATATCTAATGGGAATTACTCATTAGAAATGGGATCAGTAGTATCCTAGAATGAGTGTGAAGAGTATATTTTAAAATGAAAACAAATTTTTGTTTTAAATTTTTTAAACAATTTTATACGTATTTGAATATTTATTTTATATTGAATTTGGACAATCCAATATATAAAGATTTTGCATATACGCCTTGCAAACGTATATTCGAAGTTTTAATATATTGGATAGATATAGAATCACACTCTAGTCGCCCGGAGATGACACTAATGATAACAGCTGCATCATCAGTATATATATGTTCGAGTTTCGAAAGTGGGATATCTATATATTTCCATAGACTGGTGTTAGAACCAAAACTAGATAGGGTTATTGTTGTAATTCGGCATCAAAAACATGATTTTCTGTATATATATCAAAATTATGAATTGGAAACAACAACCAACAAATTTATTGCTGGTTGTGTTGTATGATTATTGGTTTGATTAATTAAAATTTTGAACTATTAGCCAAATCAAATCAAAATATTGAACTGAATTGAAAATTGTTTGAAATTGCATATAGGTACATGCATATACATTGAACAGGTAAATGGATTTGCTGTTGAGTAAAGAATTTATTTGCGTGCCAGACAAATAGGTAAACCTTAATGAGTTGGATGTGCAATTTTATTTATATATCAACTCTTGTGAATGCCATTGGATGTAGAGTGCTGGTTGTTCTGTGTGAGATTATAAACATCGCCATAGGATAGTAACAATTAATTTTGAACTACACTACATGGCATACTGTGTGAAGATAGCATACTCTATCATATACCACATAAGCACTTGGAGCTTGCGTGACAAGGTTGAAGGTTTACCAAACAAGCGAGAGGCTTGTATGGCGATGACTATATTTCAGGTTGAACCGAAGACTGATATGGACTATATAAAACGTAACGGTAAATTGCCAGATTAATAAAAACCCCACACGGGTCTGGAATTGACAATAATCATGTCTCTCTAGTCATTAAGGCACAAAAACTATTTATAGGGTGACGAGAATTTATTCTTTGGAGTTATGATCTATACACACTCCCCTGTGGACATCGGAATACATCACTATAAATATGTGTATGCTTTTAAGGATATTTTGGGTGCCTAATACGGCCCAATAAATTTTCAAACCCCTCCCTGTACAAAGGAGGTTATGGCGAAATTTTTCGAAAATTTACGGTGTTAGCCAAATTTTTGAAAAATTGAAAAATTCTTAGAAACTGAAAAGTTGAAGAATGAAAGCCAGAATGAAAGTTGAGTTGATTAGTTAAAAAACTTTCAGCTCCGTTCCTTTTCGAGGACGAAAAGACTTTAAGTGGGGGAGATTGTAACAACGCGGAAAATCGGAACCAATTTAAAATTTTATTTTGGCAATTTTAATGAATTTTGAATATTTAAAATGATTTATTTTAAATAATAACGACTAGAAATATATTTTGAATAGAATTAGAACGTATATATTTATTTAAATCGAAGTTAGAATATAAATATTTATTTTTAATTATAAAAGGAATTGGAAATGGCGCGGTAGTTTGAAAATTAGGTTTCAAATTTCAAATGCAGGATTCAAAATAAACCGGATTTTGGTGAAATCAAAAATATTAGAATCTATTTGAAAATATCTTTCTAAGAATCCGAAAAATTGAAATTTCATACTGGGAAAAAAAAGTTATGCCCAGTTGAAAATTTAGAATAGTCGCTACGGAATTATAGCCCTTAAAAATAGTCATTTTGCAAACGACCTCCGTTTTTGATGAAACCACTTTTATTGGATCCGGGATGTCATATTATTGCTATATTCCAAAATTCATAATTTTTGAAATCAGTATGTGAGCATGGCAAAAGAAAACGTATTTTTAACAGTTTCAGTCAATTTAGATCAACCAAAAAATGGATATTTTTCAAACGTTCTTCAAATTTGACAAAATTAGTTTGTTAAGACCGTATCGTCAAAACATAGCCAGATTTATTTTTCTGGAATTTTTGGGGTTCGTATGTGGCCCCGGTAAATTGAAATGTACGTTTAAATTGAATATACATTGATTTATATTTTTATTTTGATGGAAACTGATCAAAACATTAGAATTGGTGTACGAAACATATTCCATTGTGTTCGGAATGAGGGTAATTAGTTGGGGGCGACAGTCGTTGGGTTTGATTTGGAGTTAGTACTGATAAACAGATATTTTTGAAATATAATAATATAAAATGAATATTATATAAAACCCTGTATCTCCATACACCCTAAGTCAAACCTTAAAATTATTCATTGCGGGGTCAAACTCTTTTGTTCTGACCTCTCAAAAGAACGGAAGAAATAGTCCTGATTTCTTCCTCAAATCACACACCAAATATCACGAATTGAATCTCCAATAGAAAACGAAAATTCATGAATGAGTTGAGGGCTTTAATTACATACGGTGATGATGGGATTTGGTGGCATGAATCGTTCAATTTTTGGGTGTGAAGTTAAGTAGTTCGAAGTGGATTTGCGGGCCAGGGGATGAGTCGCGGTTCATGGCGCTCAAGGCGCAGGAAGGTGGAGGCTAGGCGCGTCTGCTGCCGTAGTTCGATCGGGCTCCGATCGCCGGAGGGAGGTGCACGGTGGAGGTGTTCAATTCGAGCAAAATGGGTTTGGTTCCTCGTGTAACCTGGAGCATTCAGTAGGAATAAGGATGATTAGCCTTAATGACAGATTAAGTGAAGTTGATTTAATTGTTAATTTCAGAAATCATTTAATTAGTTAATTAAATGTAATTAGAGTTTTAAATCAGTTTTTTTATATATAAAAGCATTATTTTTTTATTAGTTTTAAAAATAAAAGTAGCGTTAGTTTTAAAATAAAAGTAGCATTAGTTTAAAAAATAAAAGTAGCATTTGTTTTAAAAATATAAAATAGCTTTGATTTAAAAATGTAATTTAAAAATGAAATAACATTGTGTTAAAAATGTTAGATTTTTATATATAAATAGTGAAGTATAAAAATCAGTTTTAAAAATACAATCTTTGTAATAAAAATATAATTTTTATAAATATACTTTGTTTTAGAAAATAAAAATAGCAATGTTTTTGAAAATAAAAATAGCATGGTTTTTAAAATATGAAAAGTAATGATTTTTAATATAAATTTATATAGCATTGTTTTTAAATATATATAGCTAAGGTAAAAAACTGATTTTTATATAAGTAGCAATATAAAAATATAATTTCTAATAGCGTTTTAAATATGTGATGTTCAAAAATATAAACTTTGATTTAAAATATAAACATCATATTAAAAAAGTGATTTTTACTATGAACAGCGGGAAAAGATTGCAATGGAACCGACTGGAAATAAATCCAAATCCAAACTGTTCAGAAATAAAGAATGGAGGAGTGGATCCCAAAGGTGAGAACTTCTCACTCTAACTTCTTGTTCAGTTATTTATTTTATAACTGCTTGTATGAACTGCTCCCCATCGTCCACAGACCATGAACGACTTGCATGTTTGATTGTATTGTGTTGTTAAAATTGATTGTGAAGTGGAATGGAATAAATTAAAAATTCATGCGTTGAATAAAATATTTTATCATAAAAAATATAATTTTTAATGTGTATATGAATAAAATCAATATTCATTTATAAATCGGATGATTTGTTTATGTACACACATTTGACGGATATTGATTGGGACGATAAATTTTACACATCGCCCAACTGCACAAATAAAATCTATGTTTGTTGATTGAAACCCCACACTGGTATTAGGATGATATTTTACGTACACTAATCCCAATTGTTTAGTTATATGTCAATCGATTGGTTGACAGACTGTTATAAGCGTTAAATATTTATATTTAATGTTATGCAGTTGTGTAGTGCACTCTGGATGATGGTTGTTTGTTTATCATTGTTGTTATGTACACGTGTTGTATGAAATCCATATAAATCACATTATATGGTAATTGACTGTGTCTAATTCCAGTTCAAAAAGAATAAATATTTTAAAATAACGAATATTTTGAAATGACGAATATTTAAAAATAATATTCAGCCAAAGATCTAAATATGATTTTGATGTCCGATTTTGGGATGGACACGAATATATTTAAATATATAAAGCCGTGTTGGTTAGATTAACGCCATTTTGACGTAAACGATAATTATATTGATTTTATTCATTTTTACAATGAATATCGAAAAGGAAGCGATTTCAAAAACTAATGTTTTGAAAATATTATCATTAATATATAATGATATGGAATATTCAATTTTATTTGAAATTGAATATGAAGTTGAAATCTTTTTGAAAACGAAATTAACAAAAAAGATTTATAAAATACGTTTTAGAAGGAAATAGACAACATATATAATATATATATATATTATATATTATATATTTAATGGCCTGAATAGAACGCGTCGTGTCGCGGCAGTTCGTGAATTTCGACCATTGACTTCGAATGGACATTACGGGAGATCCGACCGTCGGATTCTCCTAAAACCGGAACCGTTGGGTTCATATCGAAAAGAGCTTTCTAATGAACACAACAAATTAGAAATCTAATGGTTGGATTTGGAATTACGTCCAAATCAAATTTGGAAAGTGCAGTTCGACCACCGTTTATGGAAATCGACTGTACGAGCCTTGATAAAATTATTTAAAATAGCAATAATTTGTGTAAAATCATAATAAATGATTTGAAAATAATTGGGATGAAAAATTCCATTTTTGAAAAGATAAAAATAGATTTTTATTGAAATGAACTAGTTATAAACTAGAATTATAATCCAATATTTTTAAATAAATAAATTGGATTTGAAATCGTTTAAAAAATAACCAAAATTTCCAATATATGAATCGGAATGGATTTGAATCGAAATTATCTTCGGAATATATCGATATTGGATTCCATGATTACGTGGGCATTTTGGAGGAATTTGGAATATATATATATATCATTATTCCAATACGATGTTTGTTGAGTTCAGAATTTGATATTGAATATAAGACGATATATTTTCTATTCAGAGTCTTGTATTTAATATCAAATGGGATTTTGGATTTGTCGTGAATGTTTTAGATAACACTTGTTCTTTAACCCGATCAACAATGGAATAAGATTTTGGGTTTGTCATGAATGGTACCTTTAATAATACGGTTCTTAAACCCAATGGAGTTAAGGAAATTAGAAACTAACTAGAGGTTAGCTAAGTTGAATGGTTTCCTGGTTATTGATCTGATGTTGGTTTTAGCCTTCGGGATTAATACTTAGGGAATTGTTCTCTTACTAATTTACGGTTAGAGACAGATGGAATGGTGTCTTCATTAACACTGTTCTGAAATCCTGTGTGAAAAGAATAAGTCTTTTAATTAAGATTTAAAGAAGAAGTACCAATTTATGAACATTTAATTGGAATTGAAATGGAATGTAAATCGGGTTTATTATGAACTGTGTTTTAACGACATTCGTTCTTTAACCCGATTTGCAGTGAAATGTGATTTGGAATTTATAAATCTTTATTCTAAGATTTAATGGAATTTCCAAAGTAAAGTTTTCCAGTTTAATATAATAAATTGGAATGGAATGGAATTCGATTTGATAATAATCGAAATGAACTTCTGTGGAGGAAGACTGAAAATATATATGGAATTTAAAAGGCTTTGCCGTTATTCCATTTATAATTTTAGTTGGATACGGAAATTGATATCGATTATATATTGGTTTGTTTTTTCATGAAAATTCCAAAATCAATGGAATGTGATTTTGGGTTTATCGTGAACTGTGTTTTAAATGACATTAGTTCTTTAACCCAGTTGTAGACAAGATTTATTTCCTGAGTTGGAATAATCATTAATTAATGATTGTTGGAAATTAAAACTGAATTAGAATTTTAATGAATCTTTAAATAGATTGAAAGGTGAATTTGATAACTAAAATTATCAAATCCAAGAAATGATCGAGAATGGAGTATCACCAGATTTGCTCCAAGCGTTAGTTAAATCTTTAATTAGATTTGAATGTGAAATGGTAGTCAATTTTACAGATAACACCGTGGTGTTAGATATGAAGTATTACCATTTTTACTTCATGGGATGAATAGGTTGGGATTGGGAAATTAAAACAAATGATTACTTCGGTAAAGTTCACTAATCCCGATTAGTTTGGATAAACCATAATTTGTTTTGAATTGATATCCAAAGGAAGATTAAATAATAAATTTAAAAAATTTATCTTTGATAAAATTAATGGGAACCTTTCCCAAATTATAAGAATGTTTGAATAAAGGAATATTCTAGATTGGAATGAGCGTATGTTGTGTTTTTATAGCACTTGTTTATTATATACACGAGTTATCCAGAAAGACCGGGTTTATCCCACTCTGAATAACTGATTCGACGATAAGTCGACGATGAAGATGGTGGTTGAAGACCAGAGGTCTTCACATCGTTTGGATGATTACTGATGTCTTGATTGGGTTGTACACCCAAGACAAAGTAATAAGTGGTGATCGTTCCAAATGTACTTGGAGATCGACCGGATATGCGAGGACCTCTCAGCTGTATTGGACCAATGTGACGAGGAATAAGATGCCTTCGGCTTCGTTCAGACCCAGAACAAACTTGTAAATGGACCGTGTGTCTGACATTGGATTTCATTCTGTGCGATTGATAGACATCGGTTGCATAGCATGAATTGCCTATATGGCATGCTGATATGCAAATGATCAAGGCTTCTGTTGAAATGCCGAATCTTGTGGTTGATGGTCAAAGCACGGCTTTAATATAGCATAGCTTTGTGTAGCATTAATTCGCAAGCTTCGCACCCCGGTGTGAGCCAGAAATTGGAGAGGATATCAGGGAGGACATGCGTTTCCTTCTAGCTAGGAGTGGTGTCTGGGTTTTGGACGCCCAGATGTTTTACTTATGTGGATGATGGATAGCGAGCGCCTCGGATATATCAGCACTGCGGGGCCGATGGATGATATGGTCCTTATACAGACCATATTTACGCCCCATGGGGCGGGGAAACACATGTTCAGGCATTTTAATTCACCCTTTGCATTTTGGGTGGACCGGCCCTGACGATCCAAGGTGCAGTCGCGACTGTTTCTGAGGCTCGGGCTAGATAGTCTCGAATTAGCATAGGATGATCCCTTTGCCTTGGTTCACAGATGGAAATCCAACTTCCAATACGTGACTTTGCGGTTTTGATTGTAGAGCCTAGTATTGGCGACATGATATATACCAATGCCGTCTAGGATTGATACATTTATATTTGAAGTTGTTTTAAACACTATGCACTTATAATAGTATCAAATGATTTGTTTTAAACATACCAAGCATGTTTGCCTATTATAAGGTAAAACTCTATCCTCCGGCTTGTGTTGCATTGTGTGATGGGACCTGAGTCTTATAATAGCTACATTTTTCCAAAAAACATTGCGTTGTTTTGTTATATGCACTGGTATTCTTGGGAGGAAACTCGTTCCGTGTTATACAGCGTGGTCCCTTGATATATCTGATCTTAAAGTAAAGTTTTAAATAACTGTTTTAGTTCTCACACCAGTCACATGACTGACCTGGAGTTTATTGTTTTAACCTAAACTCTGGGTGCCCCTATTTCCCCATGGACAGCTAGTAGTTTTCGTTTTGCATATTTATATTCACCGGATCCTCGTTTATAGCTGGAATGATATTTGGAAAGCTCTGTATCCGTATATTTGTTTCAGTTGTATTATGTATTATTTTTCTGCTGCGTTGTAATTTAAATCTCTGATATTTCTCTGCTGTATAATATTTATTCATACTCCGTATATTCTTGTACTCTGATGTAAATAGTTGTGATAAGCAATGAAATGTCCTTCTGTTTGTGTTCTGATTTGTCGTGTTCTCAACTCAATCCGGGCTTTCCTTTACGGGGAAGTTCGAGTCGTGTCAGTAAATATATATAATAAATTTATTTTAACTATAATTGTTCCTTTCTTCCGAACTTCCAACACTTGAATCTATACTTCAGTCTCAATGGAGTTTTCCTAGTTCAATATCTTGTTTCAAACACCATTCAAACCGACCTTTCAATTTAGAGAGTTCAACCCATATTCAACTCTAAGTTTAAAACAACTCCGAGTATTCTTGATTATCTTTATTCCAAATTAAATTCAATAAGAATTTATTACATTCAAATCCACACCCTTAATTTGAAAATCTCAAATTTTATTCAATTCCTAATTTAAGAATTTCCACTTCGTTTGGGAAAATTCTCTTAACCATTTCAAATAAACATTCACGGTCCAGATCTTCAAAGGAAACAAGTTTATCGAGTATCGGCTCATTCTTTTAAATGAAATTTCTATCAAATAAAATTTTCAAATATTTAAAAATCATTTAACCAACCAATGTCCGTATATAATTTTCTATCCTATGGCCAAGTGATATTAAATTTAATTTCTCGATATTTCAGGGATTGATTTATCATTTCAATCCAAATCAGGGTCACAGATATTTATCATTTCAATCTGTGTTCTTAATTCAGTTTTATCGATTAACCCCAGGTTTATTGGATGCCCGTAACATCTAGGGTGCAAATAGAATTAATCATCACAATAAAATACAACATTCATATACTGAGTAACAGAACATGAAATATCAATACCAATTCAGTAACAAACCAACCAAGGCATCCATCACACCAATTTATTCCAACAGTAAATATTTAAATCATTTCACCGGTTAACAAGTGTCAGGATTTCTAACTAGACATTTCATTTGAATTAAAATAACTAGTTATCAATTAAATTTACACATTAACACATGTCATGTCAGTTTTAAGCACTCAGCAACAATCAAATCAAAACCATACAACCAAACTTATTTCATAATTCAATAAACATGGGAATAATTCAGTTATTCATGAGCAAGAAATTCACTCACCTTTGGGTCTTTAGTGGATCAGACATCCAATAAAAGCCCAAAAATTTTATAGTCTCCAAATGCAGCCAAACCAGTCTTAAAACATACGCAATTCTTCCATGATTCCAATGCACCCAACCGCGTCCAGATCCGAGTTCGCATGTAAAAGTTATCAGTGTTTTACCATTTGAATTTAAAATTTATAAAAATTTATAAAATAAAGCCTAACCATTCAGAAGGTGACACGTCAGCTTTCTTCTTAGGACTCCCGCTCGTGAATCTCTCGGCTACAGTAAACTGCAAAGAACCCAAACGAGCCTCCCTTTGACCTTCCGACCACTGTTCAACGAGCCACCACCTCGGCTGAAAGCTTGTCGAAACCGCACCTCCCTGTACTGGCCTCACCACCTCCGATAGTCCCCTGCACAACCGCGGTCTCCAAAAAGGGAACCGCCTCCTAGCCCTAAAACGCAAAATACAACCACCTCCGGCGCCATTACGACCTGCGACCACTTTCCTTCAACTCCCCGAGACAAACTCTACAAAACCTGTAACAGCCCGCACCTCTGTTCGCGCAAGATATTGTCCCCAACTTAGCCACCGTATAGGTGTGGGGTTTTGTTCCTCAAAAGGCCTCAGCGTTAGTAAGAGATGGGCTCTACTATATAAGTACCCACTTCACACAGGCTTCCATGATGTGGGACTTAGTGGTGTTACATTCTCCACTCCTATAGAGACCAACGTCCCCGTTGGCTCATAAACACCTCACCTAGGCGTTGTGGTCCACACAAGAGTCACAATTACGGCTGGGTATTGGCACTGATACCACTTTAACAACTCGCACCTCTGTTTGCGCAAGATATTGTCCCCAACTTAGTCACCGTATAGGTGTGGGCTTTGTTCCTCAAAAGGCTTCGGCGTTAGTAAGAGATGGGCTCTACTACATAAGTACCCACTTCACATAGGCTTCCACGATGTGGGAATTAGGGGTGTTACATTCTCCCCTCCTATAAAGCCCAACGTCCCTGTTGGCTCGCAAACACCTCACCCAGGCGTTGTGGTCCACACAGGAGCCACAATCCCGGTTGGGTATTGGCTCCGATACCACTGTAACAGCCCGCACCTCTGTTCGCGCAAGATATTGACCCCAACTTAGCCACCGTATAGGTGTGGGGTTTTATTCCTCAAAAGGCCTCGACGTTAGTAAGATATGGGCTCTACTATATAAGTACCCACTTCACACAGGCTTCCACGATGTGGGACTTAGGGGTGTTACAAAACCTATGATAACCCCAAACTTCCACGAAATGAAAGTAAGGAATAATCATTTGGAATACAACATAAATATAACAATACAGATCACAGATACAACATAGCACAGGAAAACTATAGAATAACAACATCATAGCAGCGGAATATGAATGTCATCATACACAGAATCCCACAGTCACAGAGTACTAAATTTTTACATCAAGTTTCAGCAAAAGGAAATAAGTTCCAACTTCAAAATAGAACAACTGGAAATAAAATAGGTTTGGATGTCTCAAAGTCTAAAGATAAAATGCAACAAAAGATAAATGATAGATAGTCTTCATAGCTACAAATCATCACCTCAACTAAGCAACTCCAAGAAAACTCCAAAGACAGCAACTCCAAAGAAAGTGAAACCTGCTACTTGGCTGCCCATGTAGAAAAGAGGGCACCCGAGTTTGCAAAGGTGAAAACAAACTACGAGTCAGTCATGGGACTGGTGTGAGAATTCTTAACTAATAGTAATAAGGCAAATTCAAAGACCACGCCGCTAACACAGAACGGGTTTTTATTTCAATGGATTGCCATGCATAATTTAAAGTGACAGAAAAAACAATAAGTAATTCGTAAAACAACACTATGCTTTTAAAAAAATGGAATCACCATAAGACTCAAGTCCCATCACACAATGCAGCGCAAACCAGAGGATAGAGTTTTACCTTATGATGATTAAACTTGCTTAGTATGATAAAAACGAATTTGATATTATGATTAGTGTATATATGCTATAAAAACATTTCAAAGTAAATGTATCAATCCTAGGAAGCATAGTACCCCATACTACTATGCCTCCATACTAGTAATACAATCAAATCCGTAGGGTCGTATTGGGAATTTGGTTTTCCATCATGAGTCAAGGCTAGGGAGGAGCTCCTTACCGATTCGAGACATTCTAGCTAATGTCTCAGGATCCCCCGCAGTTAACCCTTGGATCCTGCAGGGCCGGTCCGCACATACGATTTTGCGGATTGGCAATTCCTGAACACACGTTTCCCGGTCCTATAGGACCTAATATCCGAGGCGCCTCGTTCCATCATCCACATAAATAAAATGTCAGGCCGTGCAAAAACCCAAACATCATTTCTAGCTAGAAAGAAACATGCTGCTCTCCCTGCGTTCCCTTCTCCCGTTTTAGACTCAACTGGGTTGTGAGGTTCGTGAAGCTACGTAATACACAAAGCTATGCCTATTCAAGCTTTGCTTTGATCGTCACCACAAGATTCTGCTTTTCAACAAGAAACCTTGATCATTGCATCTTGGTATGACACACCGTCACTCCATATCACACTATCAATCCATTGCCAAAATATACAAAAGGGTGTTAAGCAAGAGAATGAATTCTCCGCCACCAATCATTCATACATTCGGCAGAAAATTAATAAATGCAATATAAAGGAGTACGATGTCGGACACACATTCCATTTATAAGCCCGTTCTGGGTCTGAACGAAACTGGAGATACTCTCGTCCCGTATGTCCAGTACGGAAAGGAGGTACCCGCATATCCGTGAAATCAACATGTACGTTTGGCCAACTACCCCGACCCTTGAATTGGGAGCAAGTCAGTTCAGGGTCTTGATCGTTGTCCATTAGAGGGAAGATTTACGGTCTTCGTTCGCCGTCTTCACACTTCGATCTTTAACGTCGTTTGATTATTTGGAATGAGATTAACTCGGACTTTCCAAATAATTCTCGCATATATAATTTGAGAAAACCCATTTCATGTCGTTATATTATTTTATAACGGTTAATTATTACCTTAATTATTTAAGATAATTAAATCTTTAATTAACGACGCTTCGGGTCAAAGGAGAGACCCTGGCGCTGTTTTGAACCAATTTTTATTTATACATTTCTCAAAAACTAACAGTTGGATTTTAACGTAGTTTATATCGTTGGAAAGATCTTCCCAAAGCGGTCCTAATGGTTTTCGTTTTGGGAAAATCCGATGGTCGGATCTTTTGATATAGTCGTTTAAAGGTATGATTTCAAAATGCGAACTACCGCGCTCGATTCGTTTAATTTTAATTATATTTATATATAAATATATAAATATAAAACGTTTAACCATAATAACGTTGTCCGATTCAATAACAAGCTAAACAACTACCGATACCCATTCAATTTTTTTTCTATAAGTGAAGATAAGATTTCAACATTTAAAAAAATTATTCTATTTCTTTTATCCCTTTTTTTACATTAAAATGTAAATTACAATTCAACTATGAATCCTTCCTTTTATTTCTTTCCTTTACATAAAAATGTAAATTCTAATTCAACGTTACATTTCATTCCTTTTTATTCTTATATTTGCATAAAAATGTAAATTTTATTTCAATGTTGAATTCATTCTTTTTATTCTACAATGCAAAATCCTCTTTTAATTACATTAAAAATGTAATTAACATTCTATGTTAAATTTTCTATCTTTTTATTTACAATGCAAAATCCACTTTTAATTACATTAAAAATGTAATTAACATTCTATTTTAAGTTTTTTATCTTTTTATTTACAATGCAAAATCCTCTTTTAATTACATAAAAAATGTAATTAACATTCTATGTTAAATTTTCTGTCTTTTTATTTACAATGCAAAATCCTCTTTTAATTACATAAAAAATGTAATTAACATTCTGTGTTAAATTTTCTATCTTTTTATTTATTACAACAAAAATGTAATTTACATTACAACATCAAATCCTTCTTTTTAATTACATTAAAAATGTAATTATCATTACATGTCTAATCTTACTTTTTAATTTGCAATGTAAATTTTATACTTTAATTACACATAAAAAATGTAATTTTATTGACTATTCAAATTCTTTTATTACATATAAAAATGTAAATTTTATTTTCAATGCAAATTCTTCTTCTAATTACATATAAAAATGTAATTTCCATTACAATGTAAATTCTCATCCTTTGATTACATAAAAAATGTAATTTTTAATTTACCATGTAAATTCTACTCTTAAGTTTCATTCTTTCACTAATGCTAAAAATGCACATAAACTTTCATTCCTTTTAATTTATTAAAAATGCAACACCAAATTTTAATCTTTTATTTACATTAACCATGTAAATAAAAATGCAACAATACACTTCATTCATTACTTTACAATAAACTTCATTCTTTTTAATTCATTGAAAATACATATAAATTGCATTAACAAAATCTAATCTTTTATTTTATTAAAAATGTACATAGAAATGCAGCATCGAATTCCTACTCTTTTTATTACATTAAATAAATGTAAATAAACATAATACGGTAAATTTCATTTTTCTATTTGCATCCAAAAATGTAAACAAAAATACTACACTACATTTCATTCTTTTACTTGCATTAAAATGTAAACATTAAACTCTAATCTTTTATTACATTAAAATAAATATAAAAATGTAACACTAGATTTCAATCTTCCTAATTCATTAAAAATGCAACCTAAAGTTTCAATTCTTTGTTTTACATGAAAATGCATATGAAATGTGTCGACAAAATATAATCTTTTTATCTTACATGAAAATGCATATAAAATGCATTGACAACATTTAATCTTTTTATTTCAATCAAAAATGCATGTGTGCTTCGTCGTCAAAATTTCATTCCAAATTGCATGGAAATTTTATCGTCAAAATTTCGCCTTTTTAATTACATCAAATATGGCAGTGTGAGCAACTCAAACAACTTTGAATTAGAATGAAATAACAAACTAGCATTGCGTATATAGTTCTAAAATGATAGATCCGAACAAATAAGTAAAGTAGATGCGCGTGCTTAGATCTACAATGATAGATCCGAACAAATAACAAAAGTATAAGCGCATACATAGATCTAAAATGATAGATCCGAACAAATAACAAAATTTACATCGCAAATCAGAGATAATAGCATTCAAATCACAGATTCATAAGCGAGAAAAGTAATAAATTAAAATCAGTTAAGTAAATAGGAATTCTCACATATACATATTTATTATTTAAGAAAGATAATTAAATTTAATTTAATTAAATTAAATTCAGAATATCTCACATTGGGATATGACCATAACTAGAGTCAAAGAAAGTTAGGAATGGGTTTACAACAAATCTAGCATGTTGTGTTGTATCACTCTGTTCCAATATTGTCAAACTCGTCGAGTTCTATATTGATGGAGGAAGGAAGAAATTTTATGGAGGAAGAAAGAAGAGAATGGTGGCTACGACTTGGAGAGGAAGAAAAGAAGATGGGCATGAGAATAGAATACTGCAGCAGAAACCAAGTAAAGGAATAGGGATATAAATAGAGCTGCTTGGCCAAAAGAATCGGATGGTTTCTCACCAATTTAATTTTCCTTTAATTTTGTTGCGTCTTTATATATACGGCTATGAAGAGGCATTGGTTACAACCCTTTTTATTTAATTTGAAAGGTTCAATTAAGAATAACATAATGTATAAAACAATTTTAACTACAAATATATATATATATATATATATATATATATATATATATAGGGAAGAAAGCCTTACGCATCTTTTTCAAATAAACCTATTAATGTGTCTATATATATTCATCGTCAACCTTATATTAGGTAACGATCTTATTTAACAACAATCAATCAATTTAATGCAAGATATTTAAATTGCACGAGGGACTGATATTACAAGCGCTAGATGTAATTCGCAGAAACAAACAATAAAACTGCCATCTTGTTAAATCTTTGTTTAGCATATAAGTTTGATTTGATTGCAGTCTTTATATTACTGTTTCTGTTTATTAGTGGAACAATACTTATCGCCATTAGGAACAAAACATGTAAAAATATTAGAAATGGAAAGTAACACGTGATACTAAAATTTAACCCATTTGAATTTTATTGCTTAGTTTAAATCCTGGTCATGCATTAAATGTTAGGAATCATTGATTCCTTACTTCATATACATATGAATACAAATACGAAAATAGCATGAAGAATTAATTTGCTTTATTTTCGTGCATGAAGAATTCATTTCCTGCTTAATTTACTCCTTTAATACATATGAATACTTTTTCCTTTAATCATTTTGTTTTTATAAAATTACACCTGCATTCAATGAAAGGAATATTAGCCTTTTTATATAAACATGCCATGAGTCATTAATTCCTTAACGTGTATTAACAATTTAGGAGTCATTGATTACTTACTTAGTAAAATATGTATAAAAATATGAAAATGTGTTTCTTGCATCATGGCACCTGAAATACTTACATATAAGAATATTTATTCCTTTATTATCACTCTATTAAACATATAACATATCTATCTGAATTTTGTTTCATTAATACTGCATTCATTGATTTGAATAAAATTAAAAATTGTCATAAATTGCATTTTTAAATTTCTAACTTCCCTTCTTGTCAACTTGTTAGAATATTTATTGAATCTTCTGTTTTAATGTTTCCCACATTACATTATATTACAGAATAAATTTTATTACATGCAAATTGTATACGCTCCGTATTTACATTAAAAAGAATATATTTAATTTTTCAAAATAAATTATTTTAGACAACCAAAACTCATTTAAAATAACTTAAAATAAAATTTTAAATTGGCTCCAAAATTCAGGGTTGTTACAGTCACCCCTACTTAAAAAATTTTCGTCCCCGAAAAGGAAAAAGAAAAATAGAAGAGTAGGAACCAACACAGAGAATGTAAAATATTTTAATTTTTAATTTCTAGCAGCTCTAGCGGCAACAATACTCATTTTTAGTTAGTTTTGTATGATCCAGGAAAGAGCCAGAAAAACTGTAATGGTCATTTTAAGAAATGATAAAGATAAAATGATGGACAAAAGGTTGGCGATAAAGTGACTGACTATTATGTATTCTCATGAAATGTTCGCCATAGAATATTGTGATTCTATGTAAACGAATTATTATAAATATGTTATATTCCAAAGCTAAGTGTGACGACCCCATTTCCCGTTCAGACGGAGACAAGGGTAATCTTTGGAATATAACACAGAAACATATAATAGCAGAACAGAATTAAATAAATGCAACAGATAATGAACAATAGAATATACTGGATAAAAGTAATCATCAGACTTACACAGTATACAGGGTCATACTTAGTACAAATACAGTTCAGCTATACATAAATGTCTACAGCGGAAACAAACAAAATATGTACAATAGGAGCTGAACAGCATAAAAAGAGATAAATGATAGAATCCATCTTCAGCTCCAGCTATCCGGATAAAGCCTGCTAAACCTGAATACAAGGCTGCCCGTGTAGAAAAATGGGCATCCGAGTTTGAAAGTGAAACAAACTACGAGTCAGTCATGGGACTGGTATGAGAAATCTACTCAACACATTTAATATATGGCTAATCACAGGACCACGCCACTTTCGTGGAACGGGTTTACTCCATTGGATCGCCAGTGCTCTAAAACAAATCTTTCTTTTAGACATCGCAATGCTTTTTATAAAAATGAAGCCATTATAAGACTCAGTTCCCATCACACAATGCAACGCAAACCGGAGGATAGAGTTTTACCTTATAATGGCCAAAATATGCTTGATACGAATAAAACAAAAGCATTTGATATTATTACTAGTGTTTATAGGTTTTGAAAACAAATTCAATCATAACTATCAATCATAGACGGCATGGGTACCATATATCATGTCGCCATATATATATATATACAATCAAAACGGCACAGTCACTTATTTAGAAATTGGATTTCCGTCATGAACCAAGGCAAAAGATAGTCCTTACTGACTTCAAGACAATCTAGCCCATGTCTCAGGGTCAAAGCGCATCGACCCTTGGAGCGACAGGGCCGATCCACCGATGTGGATTAGAATGCCTGAACATTACGTTTCCCCGCCCTATAGGGCGTAAGTGAGCCAACGAATGACTCCATCGGAACCGGATCGTCCGATCAAACCGAGGCGCCTCGCAATAGCAACAACCACATAAGTAAAATGTCAGGCCGTGTAAAAACACTGACACAACTCCTAGCTAGAAGGAAACACATGCCCTCCCTGAGGTCCTTCTCCCGTTTCTGGTCCATACCGGGATGTGAGGCTCGTGAATTCACGTTATACACAAAGCTACGCCACATAGGCGGGGCTTTGATCATCACCACAAGACTTTGCTTTTCAACAGAAGCGTTGATCATTTGCCACTTAGGCATGCCACACTAGCAATTCATGCCATGTGACTGATGTCCATCGATATACAACCTCTGAGCTTGTCCGTTTCAGAGAAGGGCGTTAAGCAAAAGAATAAATTCTCCGCCGCCAAACAGATGTATATTTAATAGAGATCAATCAACACAGAATAAAATCCAATGTCAGACACACAGTCCATTTACAAGTCCGTTCTGGGTCTGAACGAAACCGGAGGCACTATATATCTCGCAAACCCATCGATCACCACGTACGTCTGGACGATCACCACTCATTATCCATATTTCGGGATGCCTCCCAATCAGGACCTCGGTTACCGTCCAAACGAGGTGAAGATCTCCGGTCTTCTACCACCGTCTTCATCTTTGACTTTCAATCGTCAGTCAATTATTTGAAATGAGAATTAACTCGACCTTTTCAAATAATTCACGTATATTTAGAATTTCAAATCAATTTATTTCAATGGTTAAATCATTCGACAACACCAATTTTGTTCTTTAATGTAATTTTCATACCAAACACATTCAACCATCAAATACCACATAAATCAAGCAAATTCAATTTATTTCCATCCCATATCATTTATGATATTTTATAACGATTTATCGCTATTTTTATTCATTTTAAAATAGCCAATTTATTCAAAACGACGCTTCGGGCCATAACGCGGCCGTGGCGCTGTTTTTCTTCAGATTTGATTTACACATATCTAAAAATCTAACCGTTGGATCTTCACAAAATTTACATCATTAGAAAGATCTTTTCAAAACGAATCCAACGGTTCCAGTTTCGGGAAAATCCGACGGTCGGATCTCCCGGTATCATCGTTTGAAGTTTCGACTTCAAAATACGAACTGCAGCATCGTTATTCGATTAAATATAATTATATATATATATATTCGATTCTGGCGCTGTTTTTCTTCAGATTTGAATTAAACATTCCAGACAATCCAACCGTTGGATTTTTACAAAGTTGGTGCCGTTCGAAAGATATTTCCCAAGCGAACCCAACGGTTGCGGTTTCGGGAAAATCCGATGGTCGGATCTCCCGCACTATTTGAAATCACGATTTCAAAATACGAACTACAGCGTCGTTATTCGATATATTTCAATTCTATTTATATATATATATATATCGATTCTTCGATTTCAATACCATATGAATTTAATACTTTTGGTAAAAATGATATTTTTATCAAACTGTCTTCTATTTCAACACTTCACTATATTTGACAACTCATGTATACAATAAAAATGTGATTTTTATTGTAGAACAATTTGTTTCAAAACACTATTATTTTACATAGTTCATATAGGTAATAAAAATAGGATTTTTATTATAAAACAATTTCTTTCAAAACAAGATTATTTTATATAGTTCGTATAGATGATAAAAATGTGATTTTTATTATAAAACAATTTATATCAAAATATGAATACCATTCAACATATGAATTTCAACTCAACAAATGAATATCGTTTCCACACTTGGAGGTTTTCTATTCAATGAATAAATATAGTTTCAACAAATGAAAATAATTCAAACACATGAATATTATTCAAAATTTCGGCAGCATAACGGCAGGGTAGTTAAAACCGGGACCGTCCCTAGTACGACTCCTCGCTCTACCTTAAAACCTCGCGGTTTTTGACAATGGGGAATCATGAATCTAGTTCGCACGCAGGCGGCATGTATATATTTATTTCATTTCCACAAACTAATCCTATGTGGTTTCAACCAAATATTTCTCAACCACAAATGGGTATTTTTCAACCACAATCAATCAATATCAACCACAAACAATTCCAATCAACCATTCGCTATCAATCAATTTTCACACCAATCACAATCAATAAATATCGTCCATGGTTTGTGGACGAGGGGCGTATATATATATTTATATATAGCAATTCACTTCTATTTCAACACATATATAATTTTTACAACGCATATATAACTTATACATCGAACGTACAACTTATACAACGCTTATACAAGAGGTGTACAACGCTTATATAACTCATACATCGACTATATAATTTATACATCGTCGTTTTCCATCTCGTTTATAAATTAGAAATCTCACATTAGGTTCCACTCCACCAAAAATAGCAGAAGGCTCAGAAAAATACACGGTCTCTTCTAAAATGTAGAAGACGTCCACACGAGTCCACTGTCTCTTGTTTCACTGAATTTCGACAAGAAACGAAAAAGATATGATTTTTCAAAGTTTGCAATGGTTTTAAACTGTAAAAAAAACAGTTTTAATTAAACAGCCGTATACCTCTATTTTTCTTCAAAACTAGGTTTTCGATTTTCTTCAAATCCGTTGATTGTTGCTTCGATCGGCCAGCGCCACCTTGTCGGGCTAGGAGAGGAGCACGTGCGCCAGGGAGGGGGTCGAACTCGGTGGTCCCTAGGCGGCGGAATCCAGGCGTGAACGGCCGAACTTCTCGAGGGTGGTTCTCCTCCTACAGGCCACGAAAAGATCCAATACTTATATGGATTTGAAGATCTCTCCTAGATCTATGAAAAACATAACTGGGGGTGGTGTTTCGTTGCGTGGATTAGAAGAAAAAGAAGAGAGAAGGTGTAGAACGGCTTCCGTCGTTCGATCTGGTCGGGGAGAGAGAAAAGCGGGCGGGGGTGTTCAGACGTGGACTAATTTTTTATTTTTTTATTTATAAAGTTTTAAAAATCCGAAAATACCCCTTGTCACACACGAACACCAATCCAAGCCCAACGACTGTCATCCCTAGCGTTTTACCCCCATTCTGAACACAATAGGATATGTTTCGTAGGCCCATTCGACTGTTTCAGTCAGTTTTCCTTCAAATTAAAATATAAAACATTCAATATTCGATTTGAACGTACATTTCAATTTGCCAGGGCCACAAACTGATTCGAAAAATTCCAGAAAAATAAACCTGCCTATGTTTTGACGATACGGTCCCAACAAAACTAGTTTCGTCGAATTCTGAGACCGTTTGCAAAAAGGCCCATTTCTGGTCGATCCAATTTAACTATAATTGATCAAAACACGTTTTCCTTTGCCACGCTCACATACTAGCTTCAAAAATTATGAAATTTGAAACCTAGCAATAATCTCACATCTCAGATCCAACAAAATTGGTTTCGTCGAATTCCGAGGTCGTTTGCAAAATGGCCAATTTCACGGGCTATATAAATTCCATAGCGACCTTTCTGAAAATTCATTTGGCCATAACTTTTGTTTTTCGCTATGAAAATTCGATTTTTCAGATTTGTTAGAAAGGTATTCACTAACAGATTTAAATATTTTTGGTTTCGCTCAAATCCGTTTTGTTTTGCACCTGGTATAGTCCGACAAAGTTTGAATTCAATTTTTGAAACTGCAGCGCCATTTCAGGCCTTGTTTATAATTAGAATTAATTATATTCATTTTCAAACATCGATTCAAACTCACTTTTCATCGCTATTATTTAAAATATTTATTTTAAATATTTAAAATCCATTATTTTAGCCAATTTAAAAAAAATTAAATTGGTTCAGATTTTCTGGGTCGTTACAATCTCCCCCACTTAAAACTTTTCGTCCCCGAAAAGGAACAAAGTCGAAAGTGGTTTGATTAATCAACTCTACGTTTGATCCGGCTTCCATTCTCCAACTTTTCAGTTTCTGAGAATTTTCAAATTCTTCAAAAATTTGGCTAGCACCCGGAATTTTCGAAAAATTTCGCCATAACCTCCTTTGTACGGGGAGAGATTTGGAAATTTATTGGGCCGTATTAGGTACCCAATAAATCCTAATAAGCATACACATATTTATAGTGATATATTCTGGTGTTTACAGGGGAGCGTGTATTGATAATAACTCCAGAGAATAAATTCTCATCACCCTGTCAAAGCCTGAGGGAGTGTGTATTTTAAATGCTCCAGAGGATAAATCCTCGTCACCTCGTCCCATGTGGGAAATAAATAGTCCATGTGCCGTATCTAATAACTAGAGAGACGTGATTATTGTCAACTCCAGACCCGTGTGGGTTTTTTATTAATCTGGCAATTTTATCGTTACGATTTAAATAGTCCATATCAGTCATCAGTTCAACCTGTAAAATATAGTCATCGCCATACAAGCCTCTCGCTCGTATGGTAAATCTTCCACTTCGTCACACAAGCTCCAAATGCTTATGTGGTATATGATGAAGTATGCATATCCTCAGAAATATGCCACGCAGTGTAGTACAAAATTAATTGTTACTATCCTATGGCGACATTTATTATTTTCACACAGAACGACCAGCACTCCGCATCCAATGGCATTCACAGGAGTTGATATAATAATATTTCGCATCCAACTCATTGAGGTTTACCTATTTGTCGGGCACGCAAATAAAATCTTTACTCAACAACTAATCTATTTTCCTGTTTAAACATATATAATGCACATGTATATATATTTCTATCTATTTTCTAATCAATTCAATGTGTGATTTAATCGAATAAATTAACTATCGCTTTAATAATTTTAATCAATCAAATCTACTATCACACAACACAAACAACAATCAAATTGTTTTTAACTTTTCAAAAATATACTAATCAATTTCTATACTCCTTTAAAATTATTCAGACTATAGAATTAAAAGTACACATCCATGGAAGGAAAACAACAACAGAGTAGAGAACTAATTAGTAATGCAAAGTATGGTAAATGTACCTTGCACCGGAGTCAAACAGAGATATCCACTCAGCATCTAGGATAAGCTTTCCGAATGCTCTCCTCAGTTTCCCAAGTACAATCTCGCGGATCTCCACTCCATTTCACTTTGACTAAGCGAACCTTCTTGTTCCTCAGTTCCTTGGTTTCTTTGCCGATAATCTTTAGCGGCTCTCTTCTCACAGCTAGTTCTGGAGTAATTTCAATATCCTGCTGAGCTGCTTCTTCCACGATCAAGTCTGGATCATGAACGTGCTTTCGAAGTTGAGATATGTGAAATACATCATGAACTCCAGGCAACCAATTTGGCAATTTAACCCTATAAGCGAGAGTTCCGATCCGTTCCAGAATAGGAAACGGGCCAATGAATTTGGGCGCCAACTTTCCAGTTTTACCGAACCGGATAACTCCTCTCATCGGCGATACTTTCAAATATACATAGTCGCCAACGGCAAAGGATATATCTCTTCTTCTCCTATCGGCATAGCTCTTTTGTCGGCTTTGAGCGGCAAGTAAACGCTTCTTAATAAAATCGACTTTGTCGGTAGCTTCTCGGATCATATCTGGCCCCAACACAAGTCTATTACCGGGTTCGACCCAACAAGCGGGAGATCGGCACGGTCTACCATACAGTGCTTCAAATGGCGACATTGTCAGGCTCGCCTGGTAGCTGTTGTTATATGAGAATTCAGCCAAATGTAAATGGTCTTCCCATGACCCACCGAAATCTAGAACACAAGCCCGCAATAGATCTTCTAAAATACGATTCACCCTCTCAGTCTGACCGTCTGTCTGAGGATGATAAGCGGTGCTCAAGTTTAACTTCGTTCCCAGCTCGACTTGAAATGCCTCCCAGAATTTACTAGTCAATATTGTATCTCTATCACTGACTATACTGAGCGGCACTCCATGTAGTCTAACTATTTCCTTGAAGTATATATGCGCCATACTCTGAGCAGTTCTGTTTGATCTAACAGGTATGAAATGGGCGGTCTTCGTGAAGCGATCTACGATCACCCAAATACTGTCATTCCCTTTTCTGGTTCTGGGCAGACCATCAATGAAATCCATAGAAATATGTTCCCACTTCCAACCAGGAACGTCTAGCGGTTGTAATAATCCAGCAAGTTTTTGTTGGTCGCTTTTGACTAGCTGGCAAGTAGGGCATCAGCTAACATATAAAGAAATGTCCCTCTTCATCGACTTCCACCAGAAAGTGCGTTTGATGTCATTATACATTTTGCTTACTCCCGGGTGGATACTAAGTTTTGACTTGTGGCATTCATCCAGAACTTCCTTTCAGAGCTCAGCAATGTTAGGAACACAAATTCGACCCTTCAGCCTTAGAATGCCCTCATCATCAACTTGAAAACTCGAGGGTTCCCCTTTCTGAATTATCTCTCCGATCTTCTGAATGAAATGATCATCCTTCTGAAGAGCAGATATTTTATCTATCAATGAAGTCGTGATAATAAAGCTGGCAATCATTTCATTTTTTCGGCTTAACGCATCGGCCACGACATTGGCTTTCCCTGGAGTGTATATTATTTCAAAGTCATATGCTGCAAGAAACTCCAGCCAACGTTGCTGCCTCAGGTTCAAGTCCTTCTGGGTGAATAGATACTTTAGCGACTGGTGATCTGTAAACAGTTCAAATCTCTCACCCAGAAGATAGTGTCTCCAGATTTTCAAAGCGAACACGATAGCCAATAACTCGAGATCATGAGTTACGTAGTTCTTCTCGTGCGGCTTAAGTTGACGGCTAGCATAAGCAATCACTTGGCCTCTTTGCATTAACACTGCGCCAAGGCCTTCTCTAGAAGCATCAGTCCAGACTTTCAAATCCTGATTGCCATCGATGATGGTTAACACTGGAGCTGTTGTTAATCTTAACTTTAGCTCCTCGAAAGCCTCCTCACTTTCTGGAGTCCATTTGAATTTAGAGTGCTTCTTTGTAAGCTTCGTTAAGTGACCAGATATCTTCGAAAAGTTTTTAACGAACTTCCGGTAATAACTAGCCAATCCGAGAAAACTACGGACTTACGTAGGGGTACTGGGCTGTTTCCAGTTTTGAATAGCTGTGATTTTGTTTGGATCTACAGCAATTCCTTCTTTCGATACGACGTGGCCCAGAAATTTCACTTCATCTTGCCAGAATATACATTTGAACAGTTTGGCTTTCAATACATTCTTTCTGAGGATTTCCAGAACTTGTTCCAAATGCTTTTCATGTTCGACCTTTGATTTAGAGAAGATTAGAATATCATCAATGAAAACCAGAACAAATTTATTCTAAACCCCTCTGAACACTCTATTCATCAGATCGACGAAGTAAGCTGGAGCGTTACACAAGCCGAACGGCATTACTAACCACTCGTAGAATAAGTCTGGACCTCCGAATGCTGTCATTGGAATACACTCTTCGGCAATTCGAAGTTGATGGAAACCTGTAGCTAGGTCCATTCTTGAGAATACTTGTGCTCCATTCAGACGATCCAATAAATCATCAATTCGCGGCAATGGATATTTGTTCTGTATTGTTTGCTTGTTCAAATCACGATAATCCACACATAGCCGTAGAGTACCGTCAGACTTTGGGACAAACACCACCGCTGCACCCCAATCAGAGAAACTAGGCCTGATCAGGCCCTTCCATACTAGTTGTTGTGTTTGATTGTCTAATTCCTCTTTCTCTTTTAAGGACATTCTTCGAATAGCGTGAACTACCGGCCTTGCATTCGGAATTAAAGCAATTTTGAAATCTATTTCTCTCTGCGGAGGTAAGCGAACAATTTCTTCGAACACATCCACATAGTTCTTGACGACAGGAATATCTTTCACTAGGTCGGGAATATTCTCTGTGATTTCAGGGACATTTTCTATTTGGGCTGGAGAAACATCGAGAGCTGCCCAAAAGTCTTTTCTATTTGAATTCGGGCCTTCGCATGGTATGGTTATATAACTCCCTGATTGGGCCTTTGCCTTAACAACTCTCTCGGAGCATCTAACCTCTGCTTCATATTTGGTTAGCCAATCCAATCCCAGAATAAGATCGAATTCATTAAAATTCATGACGACAGAGATAGTAGGGAATTTATAGCAGATAAAAGAGACAGACACTCCACAAACCCAACTGAGACCGATGGAACCCCCAACCGGATTCTGGACAGTCATTGGTTCCCTGAGCTTCTTCAATTTCAAATCCAACTTCTTGACTGCACTCTTTGCAATAAAGCTTCATGACGCGCCAGTATCAAACAGTACTTTAACTGGAATGTTCTTGACATTGAGCGTGCCTTCTAAAACATCAGACCTTTCCTGAGCAGACGAAGATGCAGGTACTTCTACCACTTCATTTACATGCGCTGCTTTGGATTTCTTAAATTGCCTGCAGTCCTTTTCAAGATGGCCAGTCCAACGGCATTGAACGCACTTTCTATTTTCTTGAAACTCTCCATCAGTTCTAAAACTCTTCTTCTTTTGCTTTCGATTTGCTCTATATCCATCCATTGTTTGTTTCTTTAAAGATATACAATTCCCTTGCAAATGCTCTTGCTTATGGCAGTTATTGCATACGGCGGCCGTTACTGGTTCCTTCTCAGATTTAGCCCTTTTCCTCTTAGCACTGGGCTTCTTACTGATCTCAGACGTCGTACTGGCCTCAGGACGATCAGTTTCTGATTCAACCTTATTGCTAGAACTAACTTCCTCTTCGTCGCGCAACATGCCTTTCTTATGGAGATCTTCAAACTGATAGGCCATATAAATCATTTCTGAAAAAGGAAGCTTTACATGACCCATTACTTTATTCTGGTATTTCCTTTGAAGCCCGTTAATAAATCTCAGATTCTTTCTCTTCGTATTTTGAATCAGATGAGGAGCAAAGTGAGAAAGTTCATTGAATTTCTTATGATATTCTGGGATGGTCATATCTCCTTGTATCAGATAAGAGAATTCATCACATAATCGCTCAGTCGCTTCAGGAGGAGTAAATCTTCCTAGGAAAATCTCTTTGAATTTATCCCAGGTGATATCACCTTCTGGATTATCTTTGATGATTGTTTCCCACCAGATTAAAGCTTCTCCATTGAGCGCCCAAGATGCTACTAATCTTTTCTGGTCGTCTCTCAGCTGGAAACGCTCAAATATTCTTTCTGCATAGCTCACCCAAGCTTGAGTTTGAATAATAGATTCATTGCCCGAGAATTGTGCTCCACCCAGATTTCGATATCTCTTAAATAGAGCCTCTAGATCTGGTTCTGCAGTTCTTATATTTCTGACACTCATTTTTCTAGTACTTCTGCAAACAGCAGATCAAGTGTCAGGTCACAGAAAAGATAATTTAAAACATAGAAGCACATACTTCAATGTAAATGTGTCTATCGAGGTGTAATTTCATTCTGCTTTACCTATAATAGGACATTACTGATCCTATCTGTATAGAGTTACCCGTCCTAGAACACTACTGGTTCTATTTCTGACGAGTTCGTTAATATGTTATATTCCAGAACTAAGCTTAACCAAAGCTCTGATACCACGATGTGACGACCCCATTTCCCGTTCAGACGGAGACAAGGGTAATCTTTGGAATATAACACAGAAACAGATAATAGCTAAACAGAATTAAATAAATACACCAGATAATGAACAATAGAATATAATGGATAAAAGTAATCATCAGAGTTACACAATATACTGGATCATACTTAGTACAAATACAGTTCAGCTATACATAAATGTCTACAGCAGAAACAAACAAATTATGTACAATAGGAGCTGAACAACATAAAAAGAGATAAATGATAGAATCCATCTTCGGCTCCAGCTATTCGGATAAAGCCTGCTAAACCTGAATACAAGGCTGCCCGTGTAGAAAAAGGGGCACCCGAGTTTGAAAGTGAAACAAACTACGAGTCAGTCATGGGACTGGTATGAGAAATCTACTCAACACATTTAATATATGGCTAATCACAGGACCACGCCACTTTCGTGGAACGAGTTTACTCCATTGGATTGCCAGTGCTCTAAAACAAATCTTTCTTTTAGACATCGCAATGCTTTTTATAAAAATGAAGCCATTATAAGACTCAGTTCCCATCACACAATGCAACGCAAACCGGAGGATAGAGTTTTACCTTATAATGGCCAAAATATGTTTGATATGAATAAAACAAAAGCATTTGATATTATTACTAGTGTTTATAGGTTTCGAAAACAATTTCAATCATAACTATCAATCATAGACGGCATGGGTACCATATATCATGTCGCCATATATATATACAATCAAAACCGCACAGTCACGTATTTGGAAATTGGATTTCCGTCATGAACCAAGGCAAAAGATAGTCCTTACCGACTTCGAGACAATCTAGCCCATGTCTCAGGGTCAGAGCGCATTGACCCTTGGAGCGACAGGGCCGGTCCACCGATGTGGATTAGAATGCCTGAACACTACGTTTCCCCGCCCTATGGGGCATAAGTGAGCCAACGAATGACTCCATCGGACCCGGATCGTCCGATCAAACCGAGGCGCCTCGCAACAGCAACAACCACATAAGTAAAATGTCAGGCCGTGTAAAAACACTGACACAACTCCTAGCTAGAAGGAAACGCATGCCCTCCCTGAGGTCCTTCTCCCGTTTCTGGTCCATACCGGGATGTGAGGCTCGTGAATTCACGTTATACACAAAGCTACGCCACACAGGCGGGGCTTTGATCATCACCACAAGACTTTGCTTTTCAACAGAAGCCTTGATCATTTGCCACTTAGGCATGCCACACTAGCAATTCATGCCATGCGACTGATGTCTATCGATATACAACCTCTGAGCTCGTGCGTTTCAGAGAAGGGCGTTAAGCAAAAGAATAAATTCTCCGCCGCCAAACAGATGTATATTTAATAGAGATCAATCAACACAGAATAAAATCCAATGTCAGACACACAGTCCATTTACAAGTCCGTTCTGGGTCTGAACGAAACCGGAGGCACTATATACCTCGCAAACCCATCGATCACCACGTACGTCTGGACGATCACCACTCATTATCCATATTTCGGGATGCCTCCCAATCAAGACCTCGGTTACCGTCCAAACGAGGTGAAGATCTCTGGTCTTCTACCACCGTCTTCATCTTCGACTTTCAATCGTCGGTCAATTATTTGAAATGAGAGTTAACTCGGCCTTTTCAAATAATTCACGTATATTTAGAATTTCAAATCAATTTATTTCAATGGTTAAATCATTCGACAACACCAATTTTGTTCTTTAATGTAATTTTCATACCAAACACATTCAACCATCAAATACCACATAAATCGAGCAAATTCAGTTTATTTCCATCCCATATCGTTTATGATATTTTATAACGATTTATCGCTATTTTTATTTATTTTAAAATAGCCAATTTATTCAAAACGATGCTTCGGGCCATAACGCGGCCGTGGCGCTGTTTTTCTTCAGATTTGATTTACAAATATCTGAAAATCTAACCATTGGATCTTCAAAAAATTTACATCAATAGAAAGATCTTTTCAAAACGAATCCAACGGTTCCAGTTTCGGGAAAATCCGACGGTCGGATCTCCCGGTATCATCGTTTGAAGTTTCGATTTCAAAATACGAACTGCAGCGTCGTTATTCGATTAAATATAATTATATTTATATGTATATATAAATATAATCGATTCTGGCGCTGTTTTCCTTCAGATTTGAATTAAACATTCCAGACAATCCAACCGTTGGATTTTTACTAAGTTGGTGCCGTTGGAAAGATATTTCCAAAGCGAACCCAACGGTTGCGGTTTCGAGAAAATCCGATGGTCGGATCTCCCGCACTAATCATTTGAAATCACGATTTCAAAATACGAACTGCAGCGTCGTTATTCGATATATTTCAATTCTATTTAAATATATATATATATCGATTCTTCGATTTCAAAACCATATGACTTTCATACTTTTGGTAAAAATGATATTTTTATCAAACTGTCTTCTATTTCAACACTTCACTATATTTGACAACTCATGTATATAATAAAAATGTGATTTTTATTGTAGAACAATTTGTTTAAAAACACTATTATTTTATATAGTTCATATAGGTAATAAAAATAGGATTTTTATTATAAAACAATTTCTTTCAAAACAAGATTATTTTACATAGTTCGTATAGATGATAAAAATGTGATTTTTATTATAAAACAATTTATATCAAAATATGAATACCATTCAACACATGAATTTCAACTCAATAAATGAATATCGTTTCCACACATGGAGGTTTTCTATTCAACGAATAAATATAGTTTCAACAAATGAAAATAATTCAAACACATGAATATTATTCAAAATTTCGGTAGCATAACGGCAAGGTAGTTAAAACCGGGACCGTCCCTAGTACGGATCCTCGCTCTACCTTAAAACCTCGCGGTTTTTGACAATGGGGAATCATGCATCTAGTTCGTACATAGGCGGCATGTATATATTTATTTCATTTCCACAAACTAATCCTATGTGGTTTCAACCAAATATTTCTCAACCACAAATGGGTATTTTTCAACCACAATCAATCAATATTAACCACAAACAATTCCAATCAACCATTCGCTATCAATCAATTTTCACACCAATCACAATCAATAAATATCGTCCATGGTTTGTGAACGAGGGGCGTATATATATATATATATATATATATATATATATATATATATATAACAATTCACTTCTATTTCAACACATATATAATTTTTACAACGCATATATAACTTATACATCGAACGTACAACTTATACAACGCTTATACAAGAGGTGTACAACGCTTATATAACTCATACATCGACTATATAATTTATACATCGTCGTTTTCCATCTCGTTTATAAATTAGAAATCTTACATTGGGTTCCACTCCACCAAAAATAGTAGAAGGCTCAGAAAAATACGCGGTCTCTTCTAAAATGTAGAAGACGTCCACATGAGTCCATTGTCTCTTGTTTCACTGAATTTCGACAAGAAACGAAAAAGATATGATTTTTCAAAGTTTGCAACGGTTTTAAACTGTAAAAAACAGTTTTAATTAAACAGCCGTGTACCTCTATTTTTCTTCAAAACTAGGTTTTCGATTTTCTTCAAATCCGTTGATTGTTGCTTCGATCGGCTAGCGCCACCTTGTCGGGCTAGGAGAGGCGCACGTGCGCCAGGGAGGGGGTCGAACTCGGTGGTCCCTAGGCAGCGGAATCCAGGCGCGAACGGCCGAACTTCTCGAGGGTGGTTCTCCTCCTACAGGCCACGAAAAGATCCAATACTTATATGGATTTGAAGATCTCTCCTAGATTTATGAAAAACATAACTGGGGGGTGGTGTTTCGTTGCGTGGATTAGAAGAAAAAGAAGAGAGAAGGTGTAGAACGGCTTCCGTCGTTCGATCTGGTCGGGGAGAGAGAAAAGAGGGCGGGGGTGTTTTGACGTGGACTAATTTTATTTATTTATTTATAAAGTTTTAAAAATCCGAAAATACCCCTTGTCACACACGAACACCAATCCAAGCCCAACGACTGTCATCCCTAGCGTTTTACCCCCATTCTGAACACAATGGAATATGTTTCGTAGGCCCATTCGACTGTTTCAGTCAGTTTTCCTTCAAATTAAAATATAAAACATTCAATATTCGATTTGAACGTACATTTCAATTTGCCAGGGCCACAAACTGATTCGAAAAATTCCAGAAAAATAAACCTGGCCATGTTTTGACGATACGGTCCCAACAAAACTAGTTTCGTCGAATTCTGAGACTGTTTGCAAAAAGGCCCATTTCTGGTCGATCCAATTTAACTATAATTGATCAAAACACGTTTTCCTTTGCCACACTCACATACTAGCTTCGAAAATTATGAAATTTGAAACCTAGCAATAACTTCACATCTCGGATCCAACAAAAGTGGTTTCGTCGAATTCCGAGGTCGTTTGCAAAATGGCCAATTTCACGGGCTATATAAATTCCATAGCGACCTTTCTGAAAATTCATTTGGCCATAACTTTTGCTTTTCGCTATGAAAATTCGATTTTTCAGATTTGTTAGAAAGGTATTCACTAACAGATTTAAATATTTTTGGTTTCGCTCAAATCCGTTTTGTTTTGCACCCGATACAGTCCGACAAAGTTTGAATTCAATTTTTGAAACTGCAGCGCCATTTCAGGCCTTGTTTATAATTAGAATTAATTATATTCGTTTTCAAACGTCGATTCAAACTCACTTTTCATCGCTATTATTTAAAATATTTAAAATCCATTATTTTAGCCAATTTAAATTTTTTTAAATTGGTTCAGATTTTCTGGGTCGTTACACTAAGTTTAACCAAAGCTCTGATAACAATTATGATAACCCCAAACTTCCACGAAATGAAAGTAAGGAATAATCATTTGGAATACAACATAAATATAACAATACAGATCACAGATACAACATAGCACAGGAAAACTATAGAATAACAACATCATATCAGCGGAATATGAATGTCATCAAACACAGAATCCCACGGTCATAAAGTACTAAATTTTTACATCAAGTTTTAGCAAAAGGAAATAAGTTCCAACTTCAAAATAGAACAACTGGAAATAAAATAGGTTTGGATGTCTCAAAGTCTAAAGATAAAATGCAGCAAAAGATAAATGATAGATAGTCTTCATAGCTCCAAATCATCACCTCGACTAAGCAACTCCAAGAAAACTCCAAAGACAGCAACTCCAAAGAAAGTAAAACCTGCTACTTGGTTGCCCGTGTAGAAAAGAGGGCACCCGAGTTTGCAAAGGTGAAAACAAACTACGAGTCAGTCATGGGACTGGTGTGAGAATTCTTAACTAATAGTAATAAGGCAAATTCAAAGACCACGCCGCTAACGCAGAACGGGTTTTTATTTCAATGGATTGCCGTGCATAATTTAAAGTGACAGAACAAACAATAATTAATTCGTAAAACAACGCTATGCTTTTTTAAAAAATGGAATCACCATAAGACTCAAGTCCCATCACACAATGCAACGCAAACTAGAGGATAGGGTTTTACCTTATGATGAATAAACATGCTTAGTACGATAAAAACGAATTTGATATTATGATTAGTGTATATATGTTACAAAAACATTTCAAAGTAAATGTATCAATCCTAGGAAGCATAGTACCCCATACTACTATGCCTCCATACTAGTAATACAATCAAATCAGTAGGGTCGTATTGGGAATTTGGTTTTCTAGCATGAGTCAAGGGTAGGGAGGAGCTCCTTACCGATTCGAGACACTCTAGCTAATGTCTCAGGATCCCCCGCAGTGAACCCTTGGATTCTGAAGGGCCGGTCCGCACATACGATTTTGCGGATTGGAAATTCCTGAACACACGTTTCCCGGTCCCATAGGACCTAATATCCGAGGCGTCTCGTTCCATCATCCATATAAATAAAATGCCGGGCCGTGTAAAAACCCAAACATCATTTCTATCTAGAAAGAAACGTGCTAGTCTCCCTGCGTTCCCTTCTCCCGTTTTAGACTCAACCGGGTTGTGAGGTTCGTGAAGCTACGTAATACACAAAGCTACGCCTATTCAAGCTGTGCTTTGATCGTCACCACAAGGTTCTGCTTTTCAACAAGAAACCTTGATCATTGCATCTTGGTATGCCACACCGTCACTCCATATCGCATTATAAATCCTTTGCCAAAATATACAAAAGGGTGTTAAGCAAGAGAATGAATTCTCCGCCACCAATCATTCATACATTCGGCAGAAAATTAATAAATACAATATAAAGGAGTACGATGTCGGACACATTCCATTTATAAGCCCGTTCTGGGTCTAAACGAAACTGGAGATACTCTTGTCCCGTATGTCCAGTACGGAAAGGAGGTACCCGCATATCCGTGAAATCAACATGTACGTTTGGCCAACGACCCCGACCCTTGAATGGGAGCAAGTCAATTCAGGGTCTTGATCGTTGTCCACTCGAGGGAGGATTTACGGTCTTCATTCACCGTCTTCACACTTCGATCTTTAACGTCGTTTGATTATTTGGAATGAGATTAACTCGGACTTTCCAAATAATTCTCGCACATATAATTTGAGAAAACCCATTTCATGTCGTTATATTATTTTATAACGATTAATTCTTAGCTTAATTATTTAAAATAATTAAATCTTTAATTAACGACGCTTCGGGTCAAAGAAGCGACCCTGGCGCTGTTTTCAACCAACTTTTATTTACACATTTCTCAAAAATTAACCGTGGGATTTTAACGTAGTTTATATCGTTGGAAATATCTTCCAAAGCGGTCCTAACGGTTTTCGTTTTGGGAAAATCCGACAGTCGGATCTTTTGATATAGTCGTTTAAAGGTACGATTTCAAAACGCGAACTACCGCACTCGATTCGTTTAATTTTAATTATATTTATATATAAATATATAAATATAAAACGTTTAACCATAATAACGTTGTCCGATTCAATAACAAGCTACACAACTACCGATACCCATTCAATTTTTTTTCTAAAAGTGAAGATAAGATTTCAACATTTAACAATATTATTCTATTTCTTTTATCCCTTTTTTTACATTAAAATGTAAATTACAATTCAACTATGAATCCTTCCTTTTATTTCTTTCCTTTACATAAAAATGTAAATTCTAATTCAACGTTACATTTCATTCCTTTTTATTCTTATATTTGCATAAAAATGTAAATTCAATTTCAATGTTGAATTCATTCTTTTTATTCTACAATGCAAAATCCTCTTTTAATTACATTAAAAATGTAATTAACATTCTATGTTAAATTTTCTATCTTTTTATTTACAATGCAAAATCCTCTTTTAATTACATTAAAAATTTAATTAACATTCTATGTTAAATTTTCTATCTTTTTATTTACAATGCAAAATCCTCTTTTAATTACATAAAAAATGTAATTAACATTCTATGTTAAATTTTCTATCTTTTTATTTACAATGCAAAATCCTCTTTTAATTACACTAAAAATGTAATTAACATTCTATGTTAAATTTTCTATCTTTTTATTTACAATGCAAAATCCTCTTTTAATTACATTAAAAATGTAATTAACATTCTATGTCAAATTTTCTATCTTTTTATTTACAGTGCAAAATCCTCTTTTAATTACATAAAAATGTAATTAACATTCTATGTTAAATTTTCTATCTTTTTATTTATTACAACAAAAATATAATTTACATTACAATGTCAAATCCTTCTTTTTAATTACATTAAAAATGTAATTAACATTACATGTCTAATCTTACTTTTTAATTTGCAATGTAAATTTTATACTTTAATTACACATAAAAAATGTAATTTTATTGACTATGCAAATTCTTATTCTTTCATCTATTATCTGTTATATTATATGAAAGCACAATCTTTGTCGGAAGACTTTTCAGATCCAGATTCTTCAAAAAATTCACAGGTTGCCACGTGTATAGCGTTTGAATCCTCGCCATATAATAGAGTAACCGCACTTATCTGTTCAGTTACCGCTTACACGGTTATGCCTTTTAGCGGTTCTGCTTCTAAGGAAACTGTAACCTTCCAGATCATCTATTCAAGCCTCTTGCTATTCCACGTTCCTTTGCCTCGGTAGGAAAAAGCTTAATCCATTAGCGGTTTCCTCTCTTCCCTCGCTACTCTTTCCACAGATTGTTACGACCTCCTTTGCTAATTCCATGGGGGTGAACAGGTGATTTTCTTCGATTGAATCGAATCGATTAGGCTATTCCGTCACTCAAGCATCACAAACCCTAATTTTTCCCTCTCACACTCATTTTTGCTAACCCTCGATTACTGCTTGGATTATTTGATTTCTGTCAATCTCACCGCTATTTCTAACAGGTAAGTTGTTACGTCAAAAATTCCATTTAGCTTCTGTTCCCTAGATTTTTTTGCTCTCACTGATTTTTATTCCACCATTAGGTTTTGTTTTCTGGGATTTTTAACTCACTGTTGTCTGTGTTATACAAATTTGTGTCCAGATGAAAGAGGAAATTTCTACCATTTCCTTTCCATTTTCATTGTAATTTCTATGACAATTCTTTTTTGTTACTGATTTGAATCTGTTCCTGTTTGTCTACATCTAGACCTTGATTTCATAGCCGCAGTCAGGTTTCTCTCTAGCCGACTTTTTGTTCCAGGTATTTGTTTTCCCTATGCCGTGACTTTTTTGTTTTAAATTTGCTTTATTATGTTCTAATTTAGTCTTTATTCAGTCCTTCTATCGCTCTTTTTTGTTCACTCTAGCTGACTCTAATGATGTTTGACTTATTTCAACAGCTTGAAATAGTTTCAAGCTATTTTTTTAATTATGTCTATAAATTTTATAAGTAACTTATGGAGGAAATGCCATTTTTTTTTATACCTTCCAATGTTTTGCTCCAGTTGTGTTTTATTTTTAAACCAACTAGATCCACTCAAACGTTGTATTTCCACATGCTCTACGTGCCGAATCAAATATTTTATTACTGTTCTCACAATTCACTCTATAGATGTTAATTTCCTAAATCTTCCTTGCATCAATGTTGAAAGTGTCAATAAATTTAAATTATTTTGATCTCAAGTATTTTTGCCAACACTAAAGCTCACAAATAAATTATACTGTTTCACTAAGAAGGTAACTGAATATATTATTTGACTGGCGGTTGCCGGATATCGTCCAATACCAAATTGGTATAATATTTGATAGGCTACAACGAAGATTCTTATGATTGACTTAAAAACTTAAATAATATGCAATTGATTTTGAATTACAAATATGTCAACGTAAGTATTCTATGAGAAGTAATTTAACTGTGTGTGTTTGAGTGCGTGCGCGCGCACGCGCGTTAACCGGCGATGTTTGTAATATTTACTTTATGTTTTTTTTAAGGAAAATATTCTTACTGCAGAAGTTTTCGAAAATTTAAGATGCAGCCAAGATGGACTCACAAGCGGAGTGGCACAAGAAAGACTCAGAATTTCTGGCTATAACAAGTTAGAAGAGAAGAAGGTAAGTGTTAGGTTTATTTTTGCAGAATCCGAATGTTTTTGTTAGAAATCATATCAGTTGGATTGCTATTGTTATATTTGTAGGAAAGTAAATTTGTTAAGTTTTTGGGGTTTATGTGAGACCCTTTACCATATCGGTTATGGAGGCTGCAGCTTTTACGGCTACTACTCTTACTAATGGAGGGGCGAAAGTAGATTGTTAACTTTATAGTTTTAAATTCTTGATCTATACTGATATTATTTTAATATAAAAAGTGCATGAAAAGATCATGTTCCTTTATGTATTGATTCTTCACGTAAAGCTATATTTGCAATGAGAACTAAAGTAGTAAAGGAAAATGTTATTATTATTTTTCTAAACTTTTGAAATATTTCTTCTTTATGAAAATATATCACACCAATAGTTTTGTGCTCAGTAGTGCTTTGAAGAGGATTTGCTGATGTGGGGTTATTACTATCCATGTTATTTGGATAGAAAGATTTATATCTTTTTTATGTTTTACTTGATGAAAAATATTCTTATAACTATTTTGCCAATAAAATGCATGCCCAGTGTATTGCAGAGAATTTAACAAAGGATTATGTCCTTTTTTTATTGTTTTACTTTATGACACGACTTCATTCACATTTAGATTTTGTATATGCTGAATAGGAGAGTTAAGAACTTGATATATTGTGTAGAAAATTTGATATTGCCTCTATTCAAATCATTAGTATTAATAGTATGTACTTGAGAAAATGTGTTAATGAGGTCATAAACATATAAAGTTGTAAAATGTTATCACACAATCTAATTACTGAGACATCAACCAATGGTGCAAGAGTTGGCTCTTAAAGACACTGTAAATTTCTTTGATGAACTTAAAATATTTGTTATGGAATTGGAGGCCATATTCCTGAAATGTGAGAGGTCAGTTCTGATATAGCTAGCTAGGTATTAATAGCAAATGCTCTAGATGCTTCCTTGTTTAAACAACTATCACATTTAGTTTCTGTTCTTAGCATCTTCCCATATTATGTGTTCAAAATTCAAATAATATATTTATGCCAAACAAATTTAGTCGCGGTTAATCAAATTTCAAATATCATGCAACTGGATGAAAGCTCAAAAACATTAATCTTATCATGTCTAATTATGTTATCTGGGAAAACCTTCTGATTGGCAAGATTTTGTTGGAATTAGCATGTTGCTTATTATATCAAAGATGACAAATCTGGTAATGCTACTGTAGCAGTTTTGGCTACACTTGCTACCAAAGTTAAGGTGTCCAACTTATTACCTACATTGACAACAAACTCTGCATAAACTATAATTTTAATTTCATCCATATTTTTACATGACTTGATGCACATTTTAAATACTATACGTACGTAGGTATGGGGGATGGCACGAGGAAGACGTCGTTCCTGGTTACATACCAAATGGGTTTTTGTCCCCATCTTCTTTTTCCCATGTTGTACTTCACTAATCCATATATGCCTTCTTTTCTGAACCTTTAATGTTCTGGCAAATACATATGCTATACTATGGTCAACCAATATCCCAGCCACTTCCCCATTTTGTTAAGAATTTCTAACCAATACATTTTCTTAACATGTCTCCTTCATTTCCATGATCATCATATGTATTTTGTGATGTACGCGTATATATCACCACAGACTAAAAATAATCATACTATACATTTTTTTTCTATTTTTAAGAATTATTTATGTGTTCTTTTAAGCATAACCTAAAAGACTGTGAAGAGTTAAAGGAGATGGGGAAAGAGAGAGGAGGAGGAAACAACAAGAATTTAATTTTCAACAAGTAACAAAATTTGGTTATAAAATATTCTGAAGGAAAAAGGATTTTTGAAATGAAAAGTGAATGATTATTTCCAGATACGAATATTTTAAAGAGAACAATATCATTTTTGGAAGTGCAGAAGATTCAAGAAAAATAAACAATCATGGTTCATATAAAAATGTTTGCTGTCGGATTTTCTGTTGCCACTTGAATCCAAATTCAACCGTCAGTAAGGTATACAGTTTCGCATGAGGCGCAGCCCCACACCTTGCTGGGGCGCTGCCCTTGGTCCCTGTCTATTAGATTGTTCAGGCCGAACGCCGTTAACAGAGGCGTTATCCCTGCACTTCCACTACAGAGTTTCGTCCTTCCTACTGGATCACATAGCAGATGATATTTGATAAAAATTTAGAAAAATCTTTCATCATATTACACAACAAAACATATAACTACTTAACCATAATTCAAATAAAATAAAAATCAAAGACTGAAATATTCCATTTAAATACCCCGTTTGAAATCGTAGACGCATACCCTATTTAACTTCATACTTCGTTTAAATACCCTTCTAATATGGTTCGTTACTGTTACGTGCAAATGCACCCTTATTGAATACATTTTCTATTTGTGCAATGTTTGATATAACAATAATGTCTTAGACCAACTTATTGACAACGACAATATCGTTGCAGACCCAAATTTCAAACTACCGAATTGATGAAATGGTACAACCACCTACTCAAAATGTGGTGAAAACCCCAAATTCCAACAACTGTCTGTGTGCAAAGCACGGACAAATTTCCCCTGCCCAAACCTCAGAATTCGCTTATTCTCTATCCATCAACTGGAGCCGCTGCTGCTACAGCAACTTATCTTGCCCATCCCCACCTCAGCCGAAGACGACCTAACCCACCATCACTGTCGATGATTTATGCCCTTACTGACGTTGACGGTCCCGCCTCCCTGCCTATTCCTTATTTATGTGAAACAGAAAGTAGAAAATTGTACGCAAGATGATTATCCTCTGAATAAGGAGAACAAACAAAGGTCTTACATTTCATTCCTTCCTCTTGAACCTTGCTTTTAATTTCTATGTTGCCTCAAAATCATCTTCTTTAATTGTTCTTATCAGCATATGGATTACCCCGTAAAACTACTGGAATTTTCAATTCCTTTCGTACAATTAAATAATTTTACAGTTCGACTACTTACTCTGATGTGGTATAATTCCAACAACATCCCCCCTCCCTTTTTTTTCGCTTTCTCATATTTATTTAGTTTTGCAAATTATAGATATGAATCTAGATTGGTTTAGGTTCAAGACAACATAGTTTCTACGCTATATGATCGGTTCTTTTGCCTTTATCACATGTTAATTCTTTGAATTGATTTTTTATTAATTAGGAAAAATGTCAATTTGGTACTATCCAAAAGATATCGTTCTAGCCAATTATCTCCTGTAAGGTTAAGTGAGCGGGTGATCAAGGCTACAAGTATATATTTTCTTTGTGTAAAAATTGAATATCAACAGAAATATAAATATGATATTATGTTAATCTTTGTGCAAGATGAATATATTATCAAAAATTCATTATCATATTCGGACTAATATTATAATACATACACATTATTTATATATATATCATTTTGAAATATTTTCTATTTTCCAAAATAATCTACAAGCGACTTGAGTGAGTATGTCAGAGCTATTATTGTAGCAGATTGCTCATGGTTTAAAATAATCAGTTATGATCCCTCTTACCTTTTGTGAGCCTCATCTTGGCATATAATTAAGATTTTAAATATTTATTTACAACATGAAATGTTCACTATCTGGATATGTGTATATACACACACACACATGTGTGTGTGTGTGTGTATGGAGAGAGAGGGAGGGAGGGAGGGAACCTAAAATATACAAAAGAAGTAAATAAAATGCAAGGATTATAGAGTTAAAAAGGTTAAACTTCTCATTGCAGATGAATCATGTGCCAATTGTCAAACTACACAATTGCACATTTGTCTTTCTTTTAGAATCATTTTAATATTTTTTTATCCTTTTACAATCATTGTATATTAGTGAAATTTGAAAACTAGCGTTGTTTCACCTATACTTGCCTCATCCCAGGTAGTCATTGACACTGACTCAATTGGCATGTTCCTTGCAATGGACACGGAAAGCTTTTACAGCTTAATGACCTTGCTCTACATTAACCTCAGAGGTACACATCATTTTATTTGCTTTTTCCTTCAACATGGTTGCTTCCCTCTATGACTTTTGATTGAGGCAATACAAATAACTATAAAATCCATTTGACGTTTACCATTTTTATTAACTAAATGATACTTTCCAATATATGAGGTTTTTTTTTTGCTTATAAAGAAAGAATGAAAATGAGTGTAATTGAGGAGCTCTGGATTTCGTAGATAAGTTTATTGCCTTAGAAGTGTGTGTAGCTATTGGCCAATGTAAAAAATACATTTATTAGCACAATCTTTCTGCAGAGACCTTTCAGTTCCACTTTTAACCAAAAAAACGAGGATCTGCCACCTGTCTACAACGAAAATCGAACAGCTTCGATTCCCTGAACGTGTTCTGGACTTCCGCTACCACCCTATAGCCCTTTTGTTTCCAATTCACTCAAAAATTCACGGTCTCGCCACTTGTCCATAAAAGACATCCAGACCGTTCAAGCCATGCACACGATGAGAAGAATAAAAAAGATCAAACAAAACTCACCTCTTTCAACCCTATTCCCTCAATTTTCGATGTCTTGATCCCTCTATTTTCTACTCCTCGATATTTTCCTTCCTCCTTTCTGACTCCTGCACTGCTGCCAATCTGCCCTCCCGATTCCGCTGTCGCTTCGTGTCTTCATGCTGGCTACACAGCCAACTTGTGTGCCCTTTGGATGAAAGAGGTAGCTTCCTCTTTTCCCTCTTTCCCTTTTCGTTCTTTTTTCCTACTTATCTTAAGCTGTTCCCGTTAACCTAGCGCTGCGCCTTCTTTTAATTGCCGCGTTCGGGTCTGCCAACGCCGCATTGATTCAAGTATTGATTTTCCTATATCGTTTTGGCTGAAATGGATCTGAAGAGGTAAATGAATAATTGTAACGAAACTACTTTCTTACAAGTATCTGAAGAAACGCAACAACCACTTTTGGTCATAGTAATTTTAGTAATACACATCCGAATATACTTATAGCCATCAGATGATGATAACTGATACTGAAAGTGACTTTAAGTAGACTAATGGTGATGACACCAAATAACATAATTGCAACACATATTATATTACAGATTACCTTTAATGGAAAAGTTATAAAATATCCATTGGACAACACATAATTTTTAATTTTGAAATGTTTGTTTATTTCTTATATTTAGGAAGTTATGTAGTTCAAGCGACATGATTAACTTTACATCATAGTCTACGGTTCAAATTTGTGTAATGCCTAGGTCAAGTTGTTATTTTCAGATTTTGTACGTACTGTATGATTTTATTTATATGTACTATTGCTGTCAATCAAATATTTCGCAGTTTTAAATTGGCAGTCATGTAGTGCAGAACCATGTTGCCTCTTTAAGCTATCACCTCTAGCTTTCGTATTGCATCTTTTTCAGTACTTGATATAGCTAAATGTGGTTGGAGCATTACCACCTTCATACAGGGATTTGTGTACTTATTTTCTGTTTGGATTTGTTATTATGAGCATTGTTAATTCAGTGTTTTGTTCTACCTAATTTCCCTAATTTTCAAATTGCAGGATACATGAGCATATGGATATGTTAGGACTTTAGCAGTCATAGCAAAGATGATACATGACGTTAATTTAGTAGATGTAAGGTAACCATTCCAGCGCTTTCCTTTTCTTTTAATTTCATAGATAAGTTTTTTTGCTTCATTCATGTATGCACAATTTTTTGACGTATAAATAAGAGCTAATGTTACAATTAGTTTGTTTTGCATTCACTCAATCATTGAATGAAGAATTATCTGTGCTCAAATTCATTTACTGGATGATGAAATTGGGTTCTTATTCCCCTTTGTAGAATATTTAAGAAGTTTATTCGCTTTGTTTTTATATGTTAAGTATCATTTTTCATAATAATGGATGAGCTTGAAGCCCTTGCACCTTTACATTCTGAAAGTTACCAGTGAACTTTATCGATATGCTCTTCCTTATTCAACTGGGGAGGCAAATTATTTGCGTCTCTAACTAAATTATTGGACAATGACCTACCTCTATCATTTTATATTTTAATTAATTTATTTAAACATTTTTTTTATCTAACCTCAAGTTTTGTATATATACGTTTTTATCCAGTATTATTATCTCATGAATTTTTTTTGTCCAGTGTTTGTAAACCTACAAACGGACACAGTGAGACACTGTAAGCTTTCAAGAATATATGCATTATTAATTTCACTTAATAAATGCCCAGTTCTCTTATTGTTCAAATATTTTTCATTTTTATACATGTCGGTTCAACTATATAGACATTATATAAGGGGCGTGTTGCCAATGTGTCGCTCTTTTTTTTTATACTTTTGAGTTGATATAACCTCTGAAATTCTTATATTTCATCAGCAATGAGAGTGGGTATGCTTCAGGTTTTGGAGGGTACAACTCCAATTTGCTTTTCTGCCTTATGAATAACTTCCAAAGAAGAGGGAGAATTTTTCTGCAACCGTAAGTGTTTCAGAGCACCAATAAATTTAGCAATTTTCCTAATTCAATTAGATAATTTATTTTATTTCATTATTTTTTTAACAGTCAGAACATAACTTCCTAGATTGACATATCCTATGATGCGTACAATATGAAGTAATGTATATATAGTTGAGTATGAATGAGACAAAAATAAGCAATGTTATTATTGACTTTTAAAAAAGAAAGGATACAATAATTTTATGTACAACGATGTACAAAACAAATCTTTACAACATCACCATAGCGTAAACATATTGCATGGTAGCCATAAGCAAATTTGAACCAAAAAGAGAAATTTTTTAAAACTAAACAAAATGAAGATGTACAGAAACTCGAATAGAGTTATGTGATAAAACAAATCAAAGGTTTTTCCCCTTACATATGTTTTGTTGTGTACTATACTGTTCGAGTCACCCATATATTGATTTTAACCTATTTAGTTAAAACTTTGATGCTACTCTCTCCTTACATTGCTATTTGTAAATATGTGGAGTCAGAGGAGATGAATTTTTTTTCCAAGTGCTCGATGAAAGAATTTAAATTGGTTATGCCTATTGTAAATCTTTTATTCTTTTGTATTTCATTTAAGGTAAGACTTTCATTTTCATTTTTTGTTTATTTGTAAGTATGTTTTAATATCAATATATAGTGGTTTAATGTGTCTAATTTGCTTATGAATATATCCAACCTAGAAACACACAACATTCTAATCTTTTAGGTGAATTACATTTTGTTTATTTTCCTTTTTATCACGTTGAAAGACTATCATTCCAGTATCATATAAGAAAAGGTTGTGAACAAAGAGAATATATATATTGGTGCACGAAAGGCAAATTAATAATCTGTCCCAAAACTAAATTGAATTTGAGTATTTAGTAGCACAGAAAACCACTAATCATATTATATTTTATTAGTGTAATATACATCTAACACTTGAAATATATTTTTAAAACTTAAAATTTTAAAATTTGATTATGTTCACATGCAATTTCAAAGTTATCTGTAATTTTAATTCTAATATATTAGCATAAGCGAAATGTGTATTTATCATAAGATTATAATGGTCAGTATAATTTATTTTTTTAGATTTTACTATTATCCATTAATTGGTATTTCTAGATTACGCTATGTATAGTGATGTATCTATACCAGTTCTTTGTTGAATTTGTCTCAAGATGTATTCTACTTTCTTTATTCAACATTATTTGATGAATTCCTCCATGTTTATGGGTATCATGAGTTCTTATAGCGTCAGCTATTAAATTTCTGGTTTTTTTTTTGGATTGAAGGTTGATAAGTTATTAGACTACATTGTCGAACACAAGTTAAGTTGGACATAAATTTATAATAGCTTCTGCTAATTCAATTTGTAACTTTGCCTATTAACAATCGAAGAGCATTTGTGTACAAATATATATCGATGATGATACGAATTAAAAGCAACGAGATAATTTCACATATGATAAATTGTTAGATTGTACAGCGAGTGGTTATTTTATATTGTTATTTTCGATCTTGGATCAACTCATCCTAATTCAAACTTTTCCTTTGCAACTATGGTATATGTATTTGTTTGTGTGTATATCACAATATTTGCTACCAATATAAAATTAGAGATCTTTGTAAGTATATACGATGTATTTAAAATTTGGCTTCTTATTTAGTATTCGAAAATTTGTTATTGCAAACTTAATGTACAATGAACACTTGATAATTATTTAAATAAAATTATAGCATAAATAATTTGCGATAGTCCTGCATGATTTATGCCCTCATAAAATATAGGATTTCAGAAAATTTATGGAGTGGTTGTAAGAGTAGTTGACATAATTTGGAATCCATTAACATTTTGTAGGCACGTATTATGCAAACTATATGTTCTTAGAACACAAAATGAGAGATGTTAGTTACACAATTCAATATCAGTTTATCTGCTTAAACACCTTTTCCATATATTGGCAATTCACATGGTATTCATTATATCATCATATGGTCAACTTTATAATTGCCCCAAAATTTTGTTACACATTATATGCACATCTTTGCTATATTTAAATTGATATAACGTTAATGTAGAACTATTAATATGTAACTTATTTACTATCACATTTTACATATGTCATTATGAAATAGTATGGCAGCTGCCTCTAAATTCTACTTTCATGTACCTTGGTCTTTTTAAAAAATAGACCAACGACCTTAATTTATAAGATACAATATTCCCTATTCATAATGTTTTCTAACTATACATGTAAGTTCACTGGACTAGCTATAAAAAATATATGCCTATAGTTTCAAGATAATTCAAGTATTGAAAGGAAAACAAAATTGGGTACTCATTGGATGACTTCATTTTAGAGCATGTAATAATTAAGAATTCCAACTAATTTCTAGCCCTATACTATTTATTCCTACTGTATGTTTAATATATCCTTTAGTTTTGTATATTAGTAATACAGTTTTTATTATCTTTCCCTTCGGTTGTACTTACCCTCCTCTGTTGTGATCCTCTTTCTTTTTGACTGGTGTAGAATTTACAATGGCAGAAGAGGGCAACAACTATGTTTCTCTAACTGATAACAACAATATTTACTTCATGTTTATCTTGAATTCCTACAGTCTTGGTTGATCAACTGCAAGATTATAGTAGTAGAATAGCACTAACTGGCAAACGAATTCACGAAACTAAAATGTTACTGACTATTTATGGTTTTTATTAAACATCAGTTGTTAAAGTTTTACAAGTTCCATTATTCACGATCATATGGTTAGCAATAAGTTATGATGTCACTATTGAACAATAAACAAGTTTATTATGACTTAAATAGTTTCAGCGTTGGAATTAACAGAAGTTTACCTTTATTTTTAGTTGGTAATGATGTTGTCTCTATGTCTCGAAGACAGATTACAAATGTGTAACTTCACTTCAAGCCAAGGAGGCTATACAATTTTTGAATAAATATTTACCAAAAATTTATCAAAATTTTTTGTATCATATATTCTGACCACTTTTTAAATTCATATATTTAATAACAAATGAGAAATCTTTCCTATGTTCTACATTAAAATGAGATAGTATTTAATTAACGTTTTTTTCCGTTCTGAGGCCTTAAGAAGTTTAAATGCTAACATGATTATTCAACAAATAAGGTTAGATGAACTTAAAACTACTCTTTCAAATAAGGATCGGGCATGCAGCTTTGGTTGAATTATGAGAGTCTAATTTGATTGTACATATTGGGTTTGATTGAGTAGCATCACATATGCAATCTTTTTTACTTTATTTTATTTGATGTGGGATGCTTTTTATATATTTTCTATTGCTCTAACGCCACAAGGTTTTATGAACCCTTTTTTGATTCAAATTTGAACATAGTTTTTATTCTACTATGTGTTGTGATTTATTAGTAGCTGGTTTTAAATGATGGTATACAGAAAGTATATTATTCTGAAAAATATGTTTTTAGTACAATTTAACACAAATAAATATATTTGAAGAATGCAATGATGTATATTAAATCAGACCCTCAACTATTCTTGATGATTGTTAGACCAATACAGATTTCTGCTGATGTAATGGTTCGTTGCACTAATTCACTTGAGTAGTAGCAAGTTACGCAATTATTGTAATGTATATATGTCCTTACTGCTAAAGTTTATTGCTCCATTCTTATAATGCACCAACTCTTTAATTATCCCCAAAATTTCATAACTAACTGCATAAAGCTATTCAAAACTCTTTTCTTAGTTGCTGTCATGAAACTTTTTTAGGCACAACACAACCATACACTAAATCCTGAAATCCATATTCTTCCGTTGTTTTATTTCAATTTTTTAAATTTTCCACTTTTCCAGGACTGGATCGGATAGCCGCATTTGGCCTTTAGGTTAAAGGAGCGACGAGGATTGACAAGTGAATCAACCAATTCATGGAGATAGAAATATTTTTGTAATAATACATCATTTGAACTCTACTGTTTAGTTATTATTATTACATAGTTAAACTTGCTTGCCTCTTATTGCAAGCTTTGGTAACGGGGAGAGTGAAGAAGTGTAACCTTATCTGATACCATGTACAACAAACAACAAAAACATCCGTACCTGCGTGGTCTGTAAATCAAAGTGAATGCAATCATCTCAAACTTATGTTAAAAAATTATTTCCATATGCTTGGTTTATAAGCTAACGTTTGTGCCTGTTGACCAAAAAAAAATATTGTTGCCACCTTAGCTTATTTTATTATGCAAATTTGTACAATAATATTCTGATCTTAAAGTGTAGGCATGCAATTTTGTACATCTGATATACTGTTATATAAGTTGCTGTTAGCATAAATGTAATTAGTTTTGTGTTTAACCATATATTATTCTTATGTTTTATATTGGGCCTTATTTTGGAAACGGTAATGAACATTTTTAAATTCAAACAAATTATTGTAAGGTCAAGTAGCCAAATATTATACAATATTTCCAATGTAACCTTATAGCGACATCCCGTGTGCGTAGCACGGGTTCGCACTAGTTACATATAAAAATGTAAATTTTATTTTCAATGCAAATTCTTCTCCTAATTACGTATAAAAATGTAATTTCCTTTACGAAGTAAATTCTCATCCTTTGATTACATATAAAAATGTAATTTTTAATTTACCATGTAAATTCTACTCTTAAGTTTCATTCTTTCACTAATGTTAAAAATGCACATAAACTTTCATTCCTTTTAATTTATTAAAAATGCAACACCAAATTTTAATCTTTTATTTACATTAACCATGTAAATAAAAATGCAACAATACACTTCATTCATTCCTTTACAATAAACTTCATTCTTTTTAATTCATTGAAAATACATATAAATTGCATTAACAAAATCTAATCTTTTATTTCATTAAAAATGTACATAAAAATGCAGCGTCGAATTCCTACTCTTTTTATTACATTAAAAAAAATGTAAATAAACATACTACGGTAAATTTCATTTTTCTATTTGCATCCAAAAATGTAAATAAAAACACTTCGCTACATTTCATTTTTATACTTGCATTAAAATGTAAACATTAAACTCTAATCTTTTATTACATTAAAATAAATATAAAAATGTAACACTAGATTTCAATCTTCCTAATTCATTAAAAATGCAACCTAAAGTTTCAATTCTTTGTTTTACATGAAAATGCATATGAAATGTGTCGACAAAATATAATCTTTTTATCTTACGTGAAAATGCATATAAAATGCATTGACAACATTTAATCTTTTTATTTCAATCAAAAATGCATGTGTGCTTCATCGTCAAAATTTCATTCCAAATTGCACGGAAATTTTATCGTTAAAATTTCGCCTTTTTAATTACATCAAATATGGCAGCACGAGTAACTCAAACAACATTGAATTAGAATGAAATAACAAACTAGCATTGCGTATATAGATCTAAAATGATAGATTCAAACAAATAAGTAAAGCAGATGCGCGTGCTTAGACCTACAATGATAGATCCGAACAAATAACAAAAGTAGAAGCGCGTACATAGATCTAAAATGATAGATCCGAACAAATAACAAAATTTACATCGCAAATCTGAGATAATAGCATTCAAATCACAGATTCATAAGCGAGAAAAGTAATAAATTAAAATCAGTTAAGTAAATAGGAAATCTCACATATACATATTTATTATTTAAGAAAGATAATTTAATTTAATTTAATTTAATTTAATTCAAAATATCTTACCTTGGGATATGATCAGAACTAGAGTCAAAGAAAGTCAGGAATGGGTTTACAACAAATCTAGCATGTTGTATTGTATCACTCTGTTCCAAAATTGTCAAACTCATCGAGTTCTGTATTGATGGAGGAAGGAATAAATTTTATGGAGGAAGGAAGAAATTTTATGGGGGAAGGAAGAAGAGAATGGTGGCTACAGCTTGGAGAGGAAGAAAAGAAGATGGGTATGAGAATAGAATACTGTAGTAGAAACCAAGTAAAGGAATAGGGATATAAATAGAGCTGCTTGGCCAAAAGAATCGGATGGTTTCTCACCAATTTAAATTTCCTTTAATTTCGTTGCGTCTTTATATATACGGCTATGAAGAGGCATTGGTTACAACCCTTTTTATTTATTTTGAAAGGTTCAATTAAGAATAACATAATGTATAAAACAATTTTAACTACAAAAATCAATATATATATATATATATATAAGGAAGAAAGCCTTACGCATATTTTTCAAATAAACCAACTAATGTGTCTATATATATTCATCGTCAAGCTTATATTAGGCAACAATCTTATTTAACAACAATCAATCAATTTAATGCAAGATATTTAAATTGCACGAGGGACTGGTATTACAAGCGCTAGATGTAATTCGCAGAAACAAACAATAAAACTGCCATCTTGTTAAATCTTTGTTTAACATATAAGTTTGATTTGATTGCAGTTTTTATATTACTATTTCTGTTTATTAGTGGAACAATACTTATCGCCGTTAGGAACAAAACATGTAAAACTATTAGAAATGTAAAGTAACACGTGATACTAAAATTTAACCCATTTGAATTTTATTGCTTAGTTTAAATCCTGGTCATGCAATAAATGTTAGGAATCATTGATTCCTTACTTCATATACATATGAATACAAATACAAAAATAACATGAAGAACTAATTTGTTTTATTTTCGTGCATGAAGAATTCATTCCCTGCTTTGTTTACTCCTTTAATACATATCAATACTTTTTCCTTTAATCATTTTGTTGTTATAAAATTACATCTGCATTCAATGAAAAGGAATATTACCCTTCTTATATAAACATGCCATGAGTCATTAATTCCTTAACGTGTATTAACACTTCAGGAGTCATTGATTACTTACTTCGTAAAATATGTATAAAAATATGAAAATGTGTTTCTTGCATCATGGCACCTGAAATACTTACATATAAGAATATTTATTCCTTTATTATCACTCTATTAAACATATAACATAACTATTTGAATTTTGTTTCATTAATACTGCATTCATTGATTTAAATAAAATTAAAAATTGTCATAAATTGCATTTTTAAATTTCTAACTTCCCTTCTTGTCAACTTGTTAGAATATTTATTGAATCTTCTGTTTTAATGTTTCCCACATTACATTACATTACATTACATTACAGAATAAATTTTATTACATGCAAATTGTATACGCTCTGTATTTACATTAAAAAGAATATATTTAATTTTCCAAAATAAATTATTTTAAACAACTAAAACTCATTTAAAATAACTTAAAATAAATTTTTAAATTGGCTCCAAAATTCAGGGTTGTTACAAAACCCATATCTCCAATTTCTCGATTAACCTCTGAATAGGAAAACCCCAAATTGCATTCTAGGGTTTCGAATTTCAGAACTTTGACTGAGATCCGGTGAATCCAGTCACCGCATGTCGAAACTGAGAACAACCATAGCTTCGTATCATCGAGATCTTCAATTCGATATACAATTTGTTATGGTTTGGAGAGATTTGGTTTTCAAAGTTGTATTTTTATTTCTACGGTTTTGAAATTTGTTCTGCCACTAGAGAAAGGAGCTTTTAAAGGAGGAAAGTGTACGTATAGGTAGAATGGCTGATGGGTTGGAATGGAGGTTAAGTTTTATATGTATATATAGGTCCAACATAAGAAACAACAATTATCATATTGCATTGATTCCATTCACGTTTCCTCCCGTATGATCAAATTAAAAGTCTGATTGTAACACAAATTGAAATTCTATAAAAATTCATCATTCCGAATCCGATGAGACTGGTTTCATCGGATTCCGAGACAGTTGCCAAGACCGTTAGATTTCACAATTAAATAAATAAAATATTCAATTATTCATTTAACTGTTTTAAATTCAATTTGAATATTGATAAATTTCCATTTTAAATCAAATTATAACTTGGATAAATTCTATAAATCAATTTCATAAATCTTAACTTCCCAGTTTGATTATTTGAATTTAAATTTTAACTTAAACGACTTAAATGTAATTTAATCATTTAGATATTAAATCCCAGATTACAACATTTCTAAATAAAACTAAATTTGAAAATTTATCTATACTTAATTCACACGATCGTTATCATTATAATCAACAAAAATCTGATTTTTTTCCAGATTATCCCATTTATTTATTTCAAATATAAATTTAAATATACAGAGATTTATGGGTTGTTACATCCTCCCTCACTTAAAAATCTTTTCGTCCTCGAAAAGAGAACGAAATATGATTTGAGCACACACACACACACACACACATATATATATCAAACCCATACTTATAAAATAGCCTTTATAAAATAAGTTATATAGTTGTAAAACTTCATAAATTTTCAAACTCCCGAAATCACGGAAAGTTTCGGCAGCATCTCCTTTGTATGGAGAGGTCTGGAAAAACTCAGTACATATATAAATCCAAGTATTCATCTCATCACACGATGAGGCATCCCAAAAATGGGAAAAACACATATATACTTAACTACAAAACTATATAACCCAAATACGTACCTTTTTTAGTGTTAGTTTGCAATTTATTTACCTTAGCATTTTAGTATTTAGCGCAAGCGAGCTCCAAAGCGTAGTGCAACTTTCTTACCCTGCTACACATAAGAATCAAACATATACACAATATATAGCAAATGTATACAACTTACACGATGTATATCGACCATTTCAACTACAAAACCACAATATTCATGACATGCCAGTGAACAAATCATCAATTATCACCCTATAAATGATGGAATTTGACTAAAGTAGACAAAAGTTGTCGCATTCGTTTCAGGCTTTCCGAATTATCTGGATTCGTTGAATTCGGATAATTCGTTTAAAAGTTATGACTGTTTCCGTGAAGGCGAACGCTTCAGCCCGTACACCGAAAAATGCAGGCCTGAATTGATCATGTCAGTTTTCAACCCTTTAAACATTAAAATCTTACAAAGCATATTAAAGAAAAGTTTTAGTTTAGATCCTGGGCTTTTTGAATTGTACTCGCACATTAAAATCCGACGTTTTGTTAGGAAGTTATGGTCAAAACAATATTGGTATACGCTTCAGTTTTTAAATCTCTGCACATAGTACTACGAACAAAAGGTGAATTTCGACCTAGTAAACATGAGAATTTCGACATGGCTTTATTACCGAAAGTTCTAGCTCAGTTTCTAAGGTTAATCGTCAAATTCTGATCAGCCCACCAAAAGTATGCTCATTTTACTTCAGCCTATTGAATATTTCAGATTTTTACATAAACATCGGTTCATTTATTTCATGTTTCAATCTTTTGATTCCAAAAAATTGATAATTCTTTAACACTCTAAAATTCGTTATCGCTCCATTATTCGAGACATTGATTTGCATTCAATTTGTTTTCTCCATTCTGATATATTTTCTATCCGTTTTCCCGTTTCATTCCAAGCATCAATTCTAGTTGAAACTTGAATTCATTTTACTTTCCATCTAACTCGGGTATATTAGATCTTTAATTCATTACCATGAATCAATTTGCCAAATTTCCCTTAAGCGCCGATTTATTTAAATTGGAGTTTCAAACCTTCAGATTTCAAAAACCTTAGCAAACTTCGACCATTAGGTTTGGTTATCACTTATTTATTCAGCGATTTACCTTTAGTTGTTCGTATGAATCAAAGTATACTTACTAAATCCAATTGTCTATATGAATTCTAAATTGACTTATCAAATTTCCCTAAGTTGCTTTCATTTCATTAAGTCCATTCAACTTAGGTTAAGTTTTATTTTACATCTCATTTCTATACCTCCAATCCCCAATTAAGAATTCGTTTAACTATTATCTTATTCTGAATAAGCCAAATTTATATTTGTTACTCTTTTTCTCTTGTTTTGACACTTCTCTTCATTCATTTAACCATTCCTTATTCACTTATTAACACTTTCACTTTAAATTAAATCTTATTCCATTAACTCAATTTATTTATTCGACTCACAGATCATAAATTGAAATAAGGACTGTTCATCACTCAAATCTTATACTTAGTTCTCAAACCATTCTTATTTGATTTCCTAAGTTAACTTTATTTAACTCGATTTTTCTATTCACATTAAATTATATTCCTCTCGACAAAATGATTTACCTTCGATATATTGTCCTAATGAGGTTTACCCCATTTATATTTTTATACCTTTGTTTTACACACACTCTAATTCACCATTTAACTTCTTCCATTTTAACTTATTGACAATTAATATTTTATCGACAACAAAAATTCCTTTTGACTCCTTCTCGAACTAACTTAATATACTTATTAACTACTCAATTCATGAGTTTGTTACCTCCTTTATTCAAACAACAAATATTCCTAATTTAATTTGGTTGACTTTAGTTGAATTTTATTTCGTGGTTAATCTCAACTTTCTCTTGCCCTTATATTAACCAAATTTGTTATTTTTTAAACTTATTATCCCTCATGCGTAAGAATGTCAACGACCATTTCTCTTTTCTTAATAGTAAATTTCCTGGTTTCATACTCAAATTTCTAATAAATCGATTAACCTTAGTACATAAGTTAATATTATTAGTTAAGATGAACTTAAATACTTGATTCTGGGATTGTAAACTAAGTTTAAAATAATATATTCATATACTTCAACCATTTATAGAAAATCAGACCATATAAAATTCCAAATCTAATCTTTTATCAAAACTAACTATGAAAGTACAAAGTGGTTTCCCCCACTCAGACTCTTCGGAATAAATATCACTCATTACCGAAATCATTTCAATCGTCTAAGAAGGGATTATGCACTTGTTCCATTCAAAATTATTTGAAATCGTTTCCATTTCAAAGATACTTACCTATAATACTATATTATTCCAAAATCTTGGCAACTCTATTTTCAAAAGCACCCGAATCGAGTTCTCAAGTTCATTTCCATGTTGTTTGCAAAATGTATTCTGCAACCAATTATATTAAAGGCATCATTTCATTTTCAAATATTTGTAAAACCGTTTAATTTCCCTTATTAGATTTATAATAACTTAATATTATTACCTACCAATAACGAATGCATATACACTTAAACCCATATAATAGATATGATATATTTAAAATATAATCGAAAACCATATTATGTCGATCCATTCTGTTTGATTATTTAGAAATTCCTATCGATTCCATGGAATCCCATATATCGACCAGAATCTATAAATATTCAGTAGAATAAATCCACACAATATAAAAACATTTTATTTCAAAATACAAGTACGCTCCCTCATATAACACTCAAACCCATTCTAGGATATTACTAATCCCATCTCTAATGAGTTAATTCCCAAGCAGAGCCAAGGTTGTCGCTAAGCTGAGCTCTGATGCCAACTGTAATGACTTGGATTTTTGACCGTTCAAATCGACAATAAACCACACATGTCGACCCAAACAAATCACCAACCCAGATAGTTATTCGGAAAAAAATAAAAGGAGAAAGAAGAGAAAACAATCGCAGAATCTCACAGCGGAAGGACAACATATAATAAACAAATAATGGTTCAAAAGCACGTAAAAACATATGCATTCGAGTTATACTTTCTTCATCATAAGAGTTACACTTGTACAAATACATACAACAATGCAACGGAATTAAAGTGCAGTGGAAAACATACTTATAATTGATATATATATACCAAATCATCGTCTTCATCCTCCAAGCTATTGAAATCTTCGTTTACTGCAACTTCTGTTGACCCAGGCGTATTGCATAAAAAGAAAACACAACAAACACTCGGATCAGCACTAAATCATTCTCATATTAGTCAAATTAAAATACAAAATAACATCAGTTTCATTGGGGAAGTAACTCAAGAGATGTTATGAGATATTCCATCTCTCAAGGATCCGTTAAACTAATACATACATAGTATAATACACATTATTGTAATGTCTATTCAGTAAAGTAAACATAATGAAAATAGCATAAGCAGGATTATATTTTTACCCTTACACCATTTATAATAATGTAGTCTATACAGTACCGTAAACCCACCGTAATCGATGGCATCAGAGGGCACTCCATAGGTATGATACAAATCAAAATCGTATGGGGCTCAATAAGGATAAATATGATAAGGCACTCGAGGCAATTCCCAGGTAGGATTCTACCAGTTGCACTCCCGGACCGGTGGTAACGCATAGCAGCCACTATGTAACACCCCACCTCCGCCAGGGTGGCTCTTGCAAGCACTCTGACTTTGGAGGGGCGTTTGTACCGGGTAAACATGCATAATGATATATCAAGGCAGAACAAGAACATATGTATATATGTAAACAGAGTAAATAAGATAAGTAAAACAGCGGAAGATTTCAAACTATTTCAAAACAAGTCTGGTACAACATGATGTCAACTTTCCAAATACACAAGTCTAGATAAAAACAACATCTCTGAAAAAAACTGAAATACATAAGTACTATCCCCAAAATAAGTGATAACCATAGCTAGCTTCATGTCAAGACCGTACATGAGCTAAAATCCCACAAGCAAGCGATCAGAAATCCAAGCTAAGCTCCACTATTCCCACTCTGAGAACCTGGGGGGGGGGGGGGGAACGGAAGAAAAGAGGCGAAAGAAAAACAGGTCCGTCAAAAAGACTGAGTAAGCCCTACTACAATCAATGTAAACTGATAAAGTTAACTGGCATGAGAAGCAGGGATGAACATAAGGATAACTACATACTGGCATGATAGATAAAGGTGTCATCGCATAATCAGGTTTAAGGTTTTGCACCACAGGTGTACTAGCAAACTAACATGACTTGAATAAACACGTATTGATCCCTTGGCCCAACCTTTGACCCAATAACATGAAATGACCCTAATACGAGGTCCAATAACATGAAGTGACCCTAATACGAGGTCCAATAACATGAAGTGACCCTAATACGAGGTCCAATAACATGAAGTGACCCTAATACGAGGTCCAATAACATGAAGTGACCCTAATACGAGGTCCAATAACATGAAGTGACCCTAATACGAGGTCCAACCAAACGGTCTAATCGATCGGCTCCTTAAGCCTAACTCGTCACGTGTTGGTGTCAATACGACCCAAACATAATTGTAGTCAGACTGTGCTGGGTCTCCCGTCGGGTGTATCAAGCCCTAGGGTGTCAACCCCTGGACACCATAAACATAAGTGCACAGTCTAGATCTACTGGTACCCATGCTTGACTTCTCCAAATACGGACTACGTGCACGACCATAGTCCGTCCGGAACTACATCGGCGTACCACTCTGCCGTCGTTTTTGGTCACTTACCTCAAGTCCAGTAATCGTGCCCCCACCCTAGCCTAGTCCCTAGGGTCTTAATGATACAAACTTGGGATTACTGCTGGAGTGGACCCCCATTGCTAGGATTTTCTAGTGGGTTAAGTACGGTTTAACCCTCTTGCTAATCATGGATTAACTTGGTTAAGTGTAACGATGAGTTCACGACTTAACCCTGATTAATCTACCAAGCCCAAATTGGTTAAGTATTAAGTGGACCATGACTTAACCCTAATCATGAGGCATTAATTAATTAATGTGCCTTAACGTCTCACATTAGACTTTGTTGCGGTTACTAGTTAAGCCGGTTGGTTCCGGGTAGCTTTATACCACAACTTGGTCTAACCTCGGGTTCAAAGTACAACATGACCAACTTCTCACATTGGGTCCTATTGTTTGTAGCAACTAGTTAAGCCGGTCGGTTCCGGGTAGGTTTACGCTACAAACTCAACCCAACCTCGAGTTGGTCACACTTATATTTTCTAAGTGTCATGTCCATTATGTTTCCAAAACATATTACAAGTTTTCAAGCATTTGGGTAGACCTAACTTAATAGGTAAATTCCCAATGGGTAGACCTAACTTAATAGGTAAATTCCCAATCTTATGTTTTTATGTCTTTTAAGTTTACCCAACCCCAAACACAATCCCATCGCTTACATATCGCAATAGCGCATAAAGGATAGAAAGAGGGAACTTGGCATAATCATGACATAAAGGTGTTGAAGCCACAAGTTTAACATGGTGGCATATGAAATGTACATATGTTCATATACTTGCATATTACATTTTTAGGCCTCAAAAGCATGCATAAAACCAAACTTAGCATATAAGTGATACATGGTGATAAATGACATGTAGAAGTTGCCATAAGTTCGCATTTAGCCTCACATGCAAGTTATCATAAGGGATATGATAACTTACATGTTGCCAAAATGCAACCTTTAGCATAAAGCTTGAAGCTTTAAGCTCATAAACCCAAGATAAGCTTGCATAACATGATAACATGAGCAAAATGATCAACCCAAACTTGCATAACATAACTTGCATATCATAACATGGCAAACTTGCATAGCATAACATATCAAACTTGCATAACATGACATAGTAAACTTGCATATCATAACATGATAAACTTGCATATCATAACATGGCCAACTTGCATAACATAACATGATAAACTTGCATATCATAACATACCAAACTTGCATATCATAATGATCAACCAAACTTGCATCATTCATTTAACTTTAGAGTTTAAATATGAAAGTAGAAAAGGGCTTACAATGCTTATGAAGACACAAAAATATATATAGATTGAGACAAAGCCCTTATGCAATCAAATAAACCCAAAATGCAAGCTCCAATAGAAAAACCCTTGAGCCAAAAATGATCAAAACCCTTGCTTTATGATGTAAATATGGAAACTTGACTTGAATGCAAGCTAATGACACTCATACAAGCTTGAAAACACTTGTATGCATGGAAAATCTCTCATAGAAATAACTTAGGAATTTTATGAAGAGAGTGGAGGCCATGAGAGGAATGATTTTGCCATAGTTTAGTTACTTGAATGAATAATGATGATTTAGGGTTAGGTTAGGGGCTTATTTATAGAGATTAGGATTAGTTTCAACCTTCGGATTAAACCCTAATTCCAATCTCAGCACTTAAAACCGAATCTGGCCCCAAAACCTAACCAAAACCCCAAAATGGTGCACCAGGCAAAACTGCCCGGCTGAGCCAAGTCGACACCCAAGTCGACAGGGCTGTCGACTTGGGCCTAACCATGTCGACTGCCCAGTCGACAGGGCTGTCGACATGGGTGGTCTGGCGGGAAATTTCCCGCCTGCGCCCAACTGCCCTAATTTCCAAATTCAAACTTGAATTTGAAATCTGTTTTTACTTTGAATTTTTCTGAAAACTTCGTTGGGCCCTAATCGGGTCATACGGACTCCGATTTTCAAAAACTCGGACTCTATTTCGCGTATTTTTCCGAGACGAACGCAATGGCATAGCCGTTTCCCTTGATTCAAATTTATAAATTAAATTCTACCTCGATTTACGTTATAACAGGTTATTGAAAATACGGGTTGTTACATTCTCCCCTCCTTAAAGGATTTCGTCCCCGAAATCTCTAAGTTAGGAAGAACATATCCTACCATCCAACATCCATCTACTCAAAACATCATCCACGAGCAATCATTGTCCTTACAAGATTCTAAATGTTGTATGAACATATGCAAAGGTGTGTGTATATGTACTTATCTAATGCAAATATCATCAATGCAAATTATGTTAGTGAAATGAATCCATATGTATGCAATTCCTAACATAATGTATAACATCTATATGTGTGCACATAACATACATCCGTATGCAACATCCATGTGATAACACAAAAATTTTCATCCATGAATAAGCATAAACACTCATGCATATGCAATATGAGGAGTGTGTGAGCCGATCTAGTGCCTAATGTGTATAATGCATCCATGAGTAACCACTTGCAAACACTTGCAACCACTTGCAAACATCAAGCATAACATGTTTCAAACACATGTTTCATACAAAGGGTTTCTACCTAAGGTTCTCATGACAAGATTAACACGATATAGATAGCAAAAGAAAGATATGCTACAAAGAGATCGGGAAGATAAGCAAGATATACTCCTTTTGGATTACAAGAAATCCCTTCCTAACCCAACCCATATTCTATAAAAGCCCAAAAGGTTTAGTCAACCTAACGGACCCCTTTAAACCTTGACATGTATTACTAACCGATGAGTCACACCCCCTTATGGAGTTTACAACAGAAATGGGATCGAGAACGGGACCGAGAGGATATATGTAAAAAGATAACATGCGAGTAAGTTCCACAGGAAAACAAGGATCAAGGATATGCTCTTAAAAAGAGATATGATGCGCGTATCTAGCCTTCAGTCACGTTTCCTTGAGCTTAACTCCACTGTGCTTTGACCGTCTTTTACTTCATGATTTCTTGGCTTCTTAACTCTTATTTCCAAATATGAGTTGGAACCCATTTCATTGTCGCCTCTCGTCTTCCTCTTTCACTTACTCTTCTTCTATCATACTTGGCTTAAACATAACTATGACCTCATGGTTTCATGCAAGCTCTCCAAAATTCATCAGTGAATCCTGGATCTCGTTTATAAAGTATTCCACGCAGCAGAACTTTTCTTGAAAATACCAATCCACGTTGCCAATTGCTCTTACTAACGTGATTTTCTATAACTCATGCTTGAACAAAATGAACCATCCGCCTGTGAATGATAGGCTGTACTTAGATTTAGTTGCTTGCCCATGACTTCCCGTAGACTATCCCAAAACTGGCTAGTGAAGATTGAGTCATGGTTACTAACTATACTTTAGGGAACCTCGTGCAACCGCTTTATTTCTTGAAAGTAAACTGTCGCTAGCTATGATGCAGTCCTTTCGCTCTTTACCGGAGTGAAATGAGCACTCTTCGTGAGTCTACCTACTATGACCCACATGCTCGTATTCCCTTTCCTTGATCTAGGCAGTCCATCCACGAAATCCTTCGTGACGCTTTACTACTTCCATTGCGGGGACCTCCAATGGATGTAATAGCCCACCGGGCTTTTTATGACTCGGCCTTAATCTGTTGGCACAACATGCACCTTGGGACAAACTCGGCCACCTCCTCGAGTGATGTGCATCTTCAAGAGCCTTCTTTCTCTCATTGCGTCTTAGCCATCCCTTGTCATCTATAGCGAGGTGTTTTAACATCTCGCCTCGAATCAACTTTTCCATGATCTCGACTAACTGCGGGTCTTCTTTCTGTGAAGTCCCTACTTGATCCAGAAGGGTAGGTCTAAGCTCAAGGGACGCTAACTAACTAATTAAACTGAGAAAGCTTCTTACTTCAATTGTCCTCGTCGGGGCTTTCTGGTCTTGAACCGCGACCACTTTAGCGGGATCCACCGCCAAGCCTTGTTTAGAAACTATGTGCCCAAGAAATCTAACTTCTTTTCTCCAAAATGACATTTGGAGGACTTGGCTTTCAACTGATGGGCTCTAAGCGCATCCATCACCTCCTTGAGATGTCTAGCATGTTCTTCCTCGTTCTTTAAGAAAGTCAGGATATCGTCTACAAAGACTACCACAAACTTGTTCAGGAACTCCCTAGGCACCCTACTCATCAAGTCCACGAAGTAGGCGGGTGCATTAGTCAAACCGAATGACCAGCCATTCTAAGAATCCATCTGGAGTTCTGAACGCAGTTTTGTCTATACTATCCTCAGCTACTCTGAGCTGATGGAATCCAGTAGCAAGATCAAGAGAAAGCAGATGTTCCTACAAGCTGATCAAACAAATCATCGATCCTTGGTAATGGTTGTCTATTCTCCTTGTTTTACTCACGATAATCAACACACGGGCGAAGCGAACTGTCCACATTAGTTGCGAATACTACTAGAGCACCTTCCTCAGAAATGCTTCATCGTATGAAGTTCTTCTCAAGCAACTCCTTGACTTGCTTTCTTAAATCTCATCTCGCGGGACCATGTGCCTAACCGGCCACGTAACTGGCTTGGCATTATCAACCAGATAAATGCGGAAATCAATCTCTCGCTTAGGGGTAACCCCCCTTCACTTCACCCAAGATATCAGGATATTCTCGGACCACCCTCACCGATTGCAAACTATCGATAGACGAGTTGAGGGATTCAAGATAACACAACATGACGGGACTGATAGGGTTACTAGAAATGTTTAGGGTATTACCGAGGCGAGTCATGGGCCTCACAACCCTATGCTCAAAAATCAAGGATGGCTCCAAAACTGGACAATCGATCCATGCCCAAAATCAACCCATACCCCATGAAACCGAGAATATGAGCATCACACGAGAACTCTACACTAAAGATAGAGATTTTCAAATCCACGTAGATAATAGACAAATGGGCGGAAACCCCAATTGGATTTGGAACACACACGGGATCATTAACTAGACTAGTACTTAGGTGCAAACTTTCAACTAGATCAGATGAAATAAACTATGCGATGTGCCAGAATCAAACAAAGTACAAACAGGAAAATCAAAAATGTAAACAGGACTTTTAACAGAAACACTACCTCGATCATGAGCTGGAAGAACGATGTTGAGGGGATGAATTCGCCCTCCAGATGGTCTTGCACACTGAGTCTGACCTTGCCCTTGCTTCTTCGGGCAATCTTTGCTGAAATGTCCAAACTCACCACAATGAAAGCATTCACCACTCTTCCTTTTTCTCTTCCTACAATCCTTAATAAGATGCCCAACTAAACCGCAATAATGGCACTTCCTCTTGTCGTTATTGCCCTTGCTATTGTTCCCCTTGTTGCCTTGACTCTTGTTCTTGTTCTTGCTGTTTTTGGAGTTCTTGCCTTGCTTCCCGGAATTCACCGTTCCTTCCGACGTAGGCCCTCCCTTCTTCGGGCAGTCCCTAGTGAAGTGTCCCATTTCTCCACAGTCAAAGCAAGTGCCCTTCCTCTTTCTGCAATCCTTGTTTAGATGAGTCAAGCTTCCACAAGTAAAGCACTTCTTTTCCTTCTTATCTTCAGACTTCTCCTCCTTCTTTTTCATTTCCTTTTTGGGCTCCGTTTCCTTGTTTTGAGACTCATTCATCTTGACCTCCTTCTTGTCACTCCTATTCTCTTCATTGAGTAGGGCCATATTCACCAAACTCTCGAAAGTTGCCCCCAAGGGTATATGAGTCATGGCTAAACCATGTAATGGCTCGTTTAATCCTAGAGCAAAGTATAGGGCCTTCTTCTGAGCTGTGTTAACCAAGTCTAAACCGACCCGAGCCAGTTGATTAAACTTATCTATGTATTCCCTAATAGTCATGTCCCCTTGTTTCAGTGATAGGAACCTTAGTCCAAACTTTCCCCGAAAGTCATCCCAAGTCTCAATTGGCCTAGTAGCGGTGGTGACCACCCACCAACGTGCAGCTTCTTCCTTTAGCAACCACACTGCCAATAAAACCTTCCTACGGTCATCTATATCAAAGAAGGCAAAAAGATCTTCGGTTTCTTTCAACCAATTCCTTGCCTCTACATAAGTCTCGGTTCCAATGAAATTCTTGCAACCCATCGCCTTAAAGTCTTTGCAAATCTCCGCGAAATCCTCTTGTGGATGCTGAGGGGGAGGAGGAAGAGGAACCTCAGCGACAGGAGGAGGAGGAACATTAACTACCGGAGGAGGAGGAGGAGGAACATCGGCGGGGCCGGCTTCGGTCGCCCTAGCCTCCAAAAGTCTCCTATACCAAACAGGTACGTGTACTCCCTCCGTAATGGCAAAGTTATTGGCCATACTGAAAACGAAGAAAAAGATAGATTCAGAATGGAGAAAAACGAAGGAATTTTGCTAATGGCTTTTTGGGGAATAGCCTTTAAAATAAACTAGACTTTTCTTTGGAAAATACTTTATACTTGGTTTTGAAAATAGTTTTCCAAAAGTTTTCTAAAAACCTTTTTGTTCCTTCTCGTAAACCATATGCTCTGATACCAAATGTAACACCCCACCTCCGCCAGGGTGGCTCTTGCAAGCACTCTGACTTTGGAGGGGCGTTTGTACCGGGTAAACATGCATAATGATATATCAAGGCAGAACAAGAACATATGTATATATGTAAACAGAATAAATAAGATAAGTAAAACAGCGGAAGATTTCAAACTATTTCAAAACAAGTCTGGTACAACATGATGTCAACTTTCCAAATACACAAGTCTAGATAAAAACAACATCTCTGAAAAAAACTGAAATACATAAGTACTATCCGCAAAATAAGTGATAACCATAGCTAGCTTCATGTCAAGACCGTACATGAGCTAAAATCCCACAAGAAAGCGATCAGAAATCCAAGCTAAGCTCCAATATTCCCACCCTGAGAACCTGGGGGGGGGGGGAAACGGAAGAAAAGAGGCGAAAGAAAAACAGGTCAGTCAAAAAGACTGAGTAAGCCCTACTACAATCAATGTAAACTGATAAAGTTAACTGGCATGAGAAGCAGGGATGAACATAAGGATAACTACATACTGGCATGATAGATAAAGGTGTCATCGCATAATCAGGTTTAAGGTTTTGCACCACAGGTGTACTAGCAAACTAACATGACTTGAATAAACACGTATTGATCCCTTGGCCCAACCTTTGACCCAATAACATGAAATGACCCTAATACGAGGTCCAATAACATGAAGTGACCCTAATACGAGGTCCAATAACATGAAGTGACCCTAATACGAGGTCCAATAACATGAAGTGACCCTAATACGAGGTCCAATAACATGAAGTGACCCTAATACGAGGTCCAACCAAACGGTCTAATCGATCGGCTCCCTAAGCCTAACTCGTCACGTGTTGGTGTCAATACGGCCCAAACATAATTGTAGTCAGACTGTGCTGGGTCTCCCGTCGGGTGTATCAAGCCCTAGGGTGTCAACCCCTGGACACCATAAACATAAGTGCACAGTCTAGATCTACTGGTACCCATGCTTGACTTCTCCAAATACGGACTACGTGCATGACCATAGTCCGTCCGGAACTACATCGGCGTACCACTCTGCCGTCGTTTTTGGTCACTTACCTCAAGTCCAGTAATCGTGCCCCCACCCTAGCCTAGTCCCTAGGGTCTTAATGATACAAACTTGGGATTACTGCTGGAGTGGACCCCCATTGCTAGGATTTTCTAGTGGATTAAGTACGGTTTAACCCACTTGCTAATCATGGATTAACTTGGTTAAGTGTAACGATGAGTTCACGACTTAACCCTGATTAATCTACCAAGCCCAAATTGGTTAAGTATTAAGTGGACCATGACTTAACCCTAATCATGAGGCATTAATTAATTAATGTGCCTTAACCTCTCACATTAGACTTTGTTGCGGTTACTAGTTAATCCGGTCGGTTCCGGGTAGCTTTATACCACAACTTGGTCTAACCTCGGGTTCAAGGTACAACATGACCAACTTCTCACATTGGGTCCTATTGTTTGTAGCAACTAGTTAAGCCGGTCGGTTCCGGGTAGGTTTACGCTACAAACTCAACCCAACCTCGAGTTGGTCACACTTATATTTTCTAAGTGTCATGTCCATTATGTTTCCAAAACATATTACAAGTTTTCAAGCATTTGGGTAGACCTAACTTAATAGGTAAATTCCCAATGGGTAGACCTAACTTAATAGGTAAATTCCCAATCTTATGTTTTTATGTCTTTTAAGTTTACCCAACCCCAAACGCAATCCCATCGCTTACATATCGCAATAGCGCATAAAGGATAGAAAGAGGGAACTTGGCATAATCATGACATAAAGGTGTTGAAGCCACAAGTTTAACATGGTGGCATATGAAATGTACATATGTTCATATACTTGCATATTACATTTTTAGGCCTCAAAAGCATGCATAAAACCAAACTTAGCATATAAGTGATACATGGTGATAAATGACATGTAGAAGTTGCCATAAGTTCGCATTTAGCCTCACATGCAAGTTATCATAAGGGATATGATAACTTACATGTTGCCAAAATGCAACCTTTAGCATAAAGCTTGAAGCTTTAAGCTCATAAACCCAAGATAAGCTTGCATAACATGATAACATGAGCAAAATGATCAACCCAAACTTGCATAACATAACTTGCATATCATAACATGGCAAACTTGCATAGCATAACATATCAAACTTGCATAACATGACATAGTAAACTTGCATATCATAACATGATAAACTTGCATATCATAACATGGCCAACTTGCATAACATAACATGATAAACTTGCATATCATAACATACCAAACTTGCATATCATAATGATCAACCAAACTTGCATCATTCATTTAACTTTAGAGTTTAAATATGAAAGTAGAAAAGGGCTTACAATGCTTATGAAGACACAAAAATATATATAGATTGAGACAAAGCCCTTATGCAATCAAATAAACCCAAAATGCAAGCTCCAATAGAAAAACCCTTGAGCCAAAATTGATCAAAACCCTTGCTTTATGATGTAAATATGGAAACTTGACTTGAATGCAAGCTAATGACACTCATACAAGCTTGAAAACACTTGTATGCATGGAAAATCTCTCATAGAAATAACTTAGGAATTTTATGAAGAGAGTGGAGGCCATGAGAGGAATGATTTTGCCATAGTTTAGTTACTTGAATGAATAATGATGATTTAGGGTTAGGTTAGGGGCCTATTTATAGGGATTAGGATTAGTTTCAACCTTAGGATTAAACCCTAATTCCAATCTCAGCCCTTAAAACCGAATCTGGCCCCAAAACCTAACCAAAACCCCAAAATGGTGCACCAGGCAAAACTGCCCGGCTGAGCCAAGTCGACACCCAAGTCGACAGGGCTGTCGACTTGGGCCTAACCATGTCGACTGCCCAGTCGACAGGGCTGTCGACATGGGTGGTCTGGCGGGAAATTTCCCGCCTGCGCCCAACTGCCCTAATTTCCAAATTCAAACTTGAATTTGAAATCTGTTTTTACTTTGAATTTTTCTGAAAACTTCTTTGGGCCCTAATCGGGTCATACGGACTCCGATTTTCGAAAACTCGGACTCTATTTCGCGTATTTTTCTGAGACGAACTCAATGGCATAGCCCGTTTCCCTTGATTCAGATTTATAAATTAAATTCTGCCTCGATTTACGTTATAACAGGTTATTGAAAATACGGGTTGTTACACACTACCACCCACCTCGGATCAAACTCCCATATCAAAAGGGCCCAGATCATCATCATAGTCATAGAAATAGTATCGGGGAAGTGTGTCCGATCAAAGATGCTACCTCAATTAGTCATGGTATAGCCCCTGTTTTAGTCATTTCAATTATGACCCGATGATCAAGGCTATTTCCTCATCGTTCGTCTTCATCAATCCAAAATCGCCTCCAAGTCATCATATTTCATTCTGGATACGTCATAACGTTCACAGTTGTTAATGTGGTATTGACACTGACACTGAGTATGCCACTTGTCGACTCCGGCCTCTTTAACAACCAACGTTTACATTTTCCACATCGGTCGGTTCTTTTACATTTCACAAAGGTTCGCTTTATATCCAAAATATCATGTTTGTTTTGAACCCAATTTATATTCAAAAAGAATATAATTTCCATATCAACATATCATAATCATACCAAAACCGATTATATTCTAAACTAGAATCTATTTCATTTCATTATATTATAATCATATAATATTTCACAAAATTCGATTTATATTCAAGTAGAATATACTTCATATCAAAGATTATAATTATTTCAATTCGATGTATGTTCGAAATCCATTCGTATTCAAATAGAATATATATATATATATATATTCCATTACAACTCTTTTCGATCCCTTAGGAGATCCATTCATATTCGAGTAGAATATAGCTTACATTTCCATATTAAAATTGGTTTAACAATCAATCCATATTCAAATAGAATATACTTTATCTTCTCCCCATTTGAACCAACGGTTTAAATCCAAGCACTTTCCATTCAGAAGAATTTTACAATCATTTAATATACTTGAAAATAGATGCTTATAATTAAAAATCTTTATATAACATATATGTATAGAAGAAAATGGTTAAAACAAAATAAGATAAATTTAGATCACTATGTATATATATATAAAATATAAGTTTTACTAATTAGTTTAAGAAATAAAATATAAGGAAATTTAGTTATAAGGAATAGTTTATAAGTAAGAGTTTTAATAAATGAAATTTAAGGAAAGGAATAGTTTATTTGAAATCAAACAGGGTAAATATATATAATAAATTCTTTTTAACTATAATTGTTCCTTCCTTCCGAACTTCCAACACTTGAATCTATACTCCAGTCTCAATGGAGTTTTCCTAGTTTAATATCTTGTTTCAAACACCATTCAAACCAACCTTTCAATTTAGAGAATTCAACCCATATTCAACTCTAAGTTTAAAACATCTCCGAGTATTCTCGATTATCTTTATTCCAAATTAAATCCAATAAAAATTTGTTACATTCAAATCCACACCCTTAATTTGAAAATCTCAAATTTTATTCAATTCCTAATTTGAGAATTTCCACTTCGTTTGGGAAAATTCTCTTAACCATTTCAAATAAACATTCGCAATCCAGATCTTCAAAGGAAACAAGTTTATCGAGTATCGGCTCATTCTTTTAAATGAAATTTCTATCAAATAAAATTTCCAAATATTTAAAAATCATTTGACCAACCGATGTCCGTATATAATTTTCTATCCTATGGCCAAGTGATATTAAATTTAATTTCTCGATATTTCAGGGATGGATCTAGCATTTCAATCCAAATCAGGGTCACAGATATTTATCATTTCAATCTGTGTTCTTAATTCATTTTTATCAATTAACATCTAGGGTGCAAATGGGATTAATCGTCACAATAAAATACAACATCCATATACTGAGTAACAGAACATGCAGTATCAATACCAATTCAGTAACCATCCAACCAAGGCATTCATCACACCAATTTATTCCAACAGTAAATATTTATATCAATTAACCAATTAACAAGTGTCGGGATTTCTAACTAGACATTTCATTTGAATTAAAATAGCTAGCTATCAATTAAATTTACACATTAACACATGTCATGTCAGTTTTAAGTACTCAACAACAATCAAATCACAACCATGCAACCAAACTTATTTCATAATTTAATTCAATAAATATGGGAATAATTCAGTTATTCATGAGCGAGAAATTCACTCACCTTCGGGTCTTTAGTGGATCAGACGTCCAACAAAAGCCCAAAATTTTTACAGTCTCCAAATGCATTCAAACCAGTCTCAAAATGTCCACAATTCCGCCACGATTCCAACGCACCCAACCGCGTCCAGATCCGAGTTCGCATGTAAAAGTTATTAGTGTTTTACCATTTGAATTTTAAATTTATAAAAATTTATAAAATAAAGCCTCACCCATTCAGAAGGTGACATGTCAGCATTCTTCTTAGGTCTCCCGCTCGTGAATTCTCGGCTAGTAAACTGCAAAGAACCCAACTGAGCCTCCTTTTGACCACCGACTGCTCCTCATTACGGCCATCGTTCAGCGAGCCACCAACTCCACCTGAAAGCTTGTCGAAAACCACACCTCCCTGTACCGGCCCCACCACCACCGGTAGTCCCTTGCTCCGCCGCCGTCTCAAAGAACAGAACCACCTCCTGGCCCTAAAATGCAAAATACAACCACCTCCGATGCCATTACGACCTGCGACCACTTTCCTTCAACTCCCTAAGACAAACTCTACAAAACCCATATCTCCAATTTCTCGATTAACCTCAGAATCGAAAAACCCAAATTGCATTCTAGGGTTTCGAATTTTAGAACTTTGATTGGGAAATCTGGCGAATCCAGTCATCGCATGTCGAAACTTAGAACATTCATAGCTTCGTATCGCCGAGATCTTCTATTCGATATATAATTTTCTATGGTTTCGAGAGATTTGGTTTTCAAAGTTGTATTTTTATTTCTAGGGTTTTGAAATTTGTTCTGCCATTAGAGAAAGGAGCTTTTGAAGGAGGAAAGTGTATGTATAGGTAGAATGGCTAATGGGTTGGAATGGAGGTTAAGTTTTATATGTATATATAGGCCCAACATAAGAAACAACAATTATTATATTGCATTGATTCCATTCGCGTTTCCTCCCGTATGATCAGATTACAAGTCCGATTGTAACGCAAATTGAAATTCTATAAAAATTCACCATTTCGGATCCGATGAGACTGGTTTCGTCGGATTCAGAGATAGTTGCCGAAACCGTTAAATTTCATAGTTAAATAAATAAATAAAATATTCAATTATTCATTTAACTGTTTTAAATTTAATTTGAATATTGATAAATTTCCATTTTAAATCAAATTATAATTTGGATAAATTCTATAAATCAATTTCATAAATCTTAACTTCCCAGTTTGATTATTTGAATTTTAATTTGAATTTAAATTTTAACTTAAACAACTTAAATGTAATTTAATCATTTAAATATTAAATCCCAGATTACAACATTTCTAAATAAAACTAAATTTGAAAATTTATCTATACTCAATTCACACGATCATTATCATTATAATCAACAAAAATTTGATTTTTTTCCAGATTATCCCATTTATTTATTTCAAACCTAAATTTAAATATACAGAGATTTATGGGTTGTTACAACATACACTGATATGTATATATCAGTAATGAGTGATCCTGGAAGTGAAAAAAATCAAATTGAAAATACCCAAATAGGAAACCCTAGTTAGAGAAGGACCCAAGATTTTGATTACATATGATCAACTAGCTAATTTAATATGAAATTTGTAGAGGGTTCTCTCAATATCAAAACAATCAAAAAGTACGTCCAAAAAACTATGACTATAACCCCATCCTAGGAGCTAACCAATCCTGGGAACCATTAGTAATCCATTTGATGTGAAGATCGTCGATCTTGCACCATCTTCAATATCTTCGACTTTTAATCGTCGTATCAGTTATTCAGAATGGGTTAAACCCGGTCTTTCTAAACAACTCGTGTATCTTATAAACAAGTGCTATAAAAACCCATCATACGCCTCATTCCAATCCAAAATATTGTTTTATTAAGATATTCTTTACATTAGGAATTATTTCCATAAATCTTATCAAAGATTTAATTCATTTAGACCTCTTGTTTAAAACTTCACTTGGAAACCATTTTAAAAGATTTTGTATTTTCTTTTCACAGTTTAAACCAAATTAAGGTTTATCAAACTAGTCGGGATTATCGAGCCTTACCGAAGTAATCATTTATTTTATTTTTCCAATCCCAACCTATTTATCACATGGAGAAAAACTAGTAGTACTCCATATCTACCACCCACTGTGTTATTGGTAAATTCAATTACCATTTAACGTTCAAATATAATTAAAGATTTAACTATCGCATGAAGTAAAACTAGTGATACTCCATTTTGGAACACTTCTCAAATTTGGCAAATTTAATTACCACATTAAGATTTCAATCGAATTAAAATTTCATTAAAACTCCACTTAGTTTTAATCTCCAAAAATCATTATTTAATGATTTTTCAAATTTAGGAAATAAATCCTGTCTTTAACTGGGTTAAGGAATGATTGTCATTTAAAACATCGTTCACAATAAACCCAAAATCATCTTCCATGAAAATGGAATCTACACGGAAATCATAACAGTGTATAGTCGATATAAATTCCTATATTAGACTAATAATATAAATGGAATAACGGCAAAGCCTTTTATATTCCATATATAGTAACGGTCTTCCTTCACAGAAGCTCATCTCGATTATTACCGACTCAAATTCCATTCAATTCCAATTTAGTATATTAAACTGGAAAACTTTACTTTGGAAAATTCTATTAATATTAATTAAAAGATTATAAATTCCAAATTATATCTTCACTGTTAATTGGGTTAAAGAACAGATGTTATTTAAAACACCATTCACGATAAACCCAAAAATCCAATTTTAATTCAATTCCAATCAAATATAATTAATTGGTAAACTTCTCTAAATCTTAATTAAATGATTTATTCTTTTCTCAACTGGGTTTTAGAATAGTGTTATTTGAGACATCATTCACGACAAACCCAAAATCCAATTTGATATCAATTATCGGTCTCTAAATCGAAATTATATTGGCTTATATTCAATATCAAATTCTGAAACCAACAAATATTGTATTGGGAATAACGATATCTGTATCTTCCAAATTCCTCAACAATATTCGTATAATCATGGAATCCAATATCGAAATATTCTGAAGATTAGCTCCATTCAAATCCAATTTTTACATGGGGAAATTCTGGTTAAATTAAAACAATTCGCAAATCCAATTTATTATTTCTAAAAATCATGGGATATTTATTCTAGTTATTAATTAGTTCCAAACATGGAATTTTTTAGGGGTGGGCTTAAACCGCACCGCAATGCGGAAACCGCCCAGACCGGACCGCAAAAACGATGCGGAATACTGCACCAGATTCTCTCTCTAAACCAGATAGCCCAAACCGAACCGACTCGCAATGATACGGTTCGGTTGCGGTTTGAACTATTACCAAACCATATTAAACCGAACCGAACCGCATAACTACTCCGGTAATGTTATGATAGAAAAATTAACAAATTCCTATCTAACTTTTTATTTTAACAATATATATTATATTTTCAGTGTATGTTGTAATTATATCAATTCAAGATAACACTATGTTTTAACATTCAGGTCACACAACGTCATACAATCGTAAATTGATTGTTGATGGAAGTAATTCTCTTGTTTCATATTTAATATGGGTTCAAACTGAACCGAACCAAAATCGAACCGTATTACATCGAAACCGAACAAAAACTGAACCATTTGAATGGTTAGTATAACGGTTTTTAATTTTGAAAAACCGTTTGATGCGGTGCGGAAGCAGTTTGAGCTCCAAACCGCACCGAACCGAACCGCGCCCACCCCTAGAATTTTTCATCCAAAATCTTTCCAAAACATTAGTTATGATTTTACATAATTTTTCCATATTATTAACAATTTTATTAAGGCCCTTACAGTCGGTTTCCAATAACGGTCACCGAACTGCATCCATAGCGAGCTTTTCTGAAATTGATTTGGACATAATTTGAAATCCAATTGTTCAAATTTATATCTCCTATATTCATTGGAAAGATCTTTTCGATACGAACCCAACGGTTCCGATTTTAAGAGAATCTGACGATCGAATCTCACATTATATCAATTTGAAGTCAATGGTTGAAATTCGCGAACGGTCGATGTGCGGCGCGTTCTATTCAAACCATATATATATATATATATAAAATATTTCGTCAATTTCTATTTAAAACACATTTTATAAATGATTTATAAATTCGTTTTAAAATGATTTCAACTTCATTTTTCAATTTTAAATCAAAATTGAATATTCCATCTCATTATAATACTAAAATAATAATATTTTCAACATATCTGATTTTGAAATTCATTTCCTTTTTATATTCATTATAAAATGAATAAAATTGATTGATGAACCCATTCAAGTTAAAATGGCGTTTAACTACATAACTCAGCTTTACATTTCAGTTATGAATATTTCCATATTTTAGTGTCCATCCAAAATCGGACATCAAAATAATATTTTGATTTTTCATTGAATATTAGTTTAAAATATTCGTTATTTCTGAATTGGAATCAAGCTCTATCAATTGCCATATAATTTCAGTTATATGGATTTCATACATCACATGTATTCAACAATAATGGTAAATAATCATTTAACAATCAAACATCATCCAGAGTGCATTTTACAACTGTATAAGCATTAAATAATTAAATAATACTTATCACAGCCTGCAATTAATCGATTGACATACAACTAAATATTTGGATTAGTCTATGCCAAATATCATCTAAATACCCGTATGGGTTTTCAAACAATAATAGTCGATTCAAATTAATCACTGGTTAATAATCTTAACCAATCCTAATTCAATTCAAATTATTTTCCTACTTAACCAATTTTCATTATTTAAATTATAAATAGATATTTATAACTTAATTCCAACAACCACATTAATGTTTACATTTTTTTCAATATGTTCATCATCACAATCACAACACAATATAGTCAATTAAATCATCCATTGTTTTCAAAAAATAGTGAATGTGAGCTAGCAGGCACCGTACAACATTTTTGTGATAATTAAACAAATAAAAATAAACACTGACAGTCTATATAATTTCAGTTATAAAATAAATAAATAAATAAATAAATAAATAAATAACTGTACAAATATTTTGGTGAGAGAATTTTCACTTTGGTTTCCACTCCGTCATTCTTTATTGGCAATGGTTTTAATAAAATTAAACTGAACATTTAATTTTATCAAAAACCGCAACAACTTCCGTTTCCGTTCCAGTCAGTTCCTAGTGTTCGTCTAGATGATTCCAACGAGCCCGGGTTTACCCAATTCCGTGCTCGTACGAAAAAATATGGACATTTCAATTTTAATTACATAAATAGATTGCTTATGATAATTAAACTAAATTAATTAATTAATTTAAACCTTTCCCCCTTAATCATCGTTCTTCTTCGTTGCTTTATGGAGATAGCCGCGCAACCCATCGTGAGCCTTTAGGGTTCCAGTTCGCCGCCTCTACCATCGACCTACCATCAATCAACCCACGCCACTTCGAAGCCCTGCTCCCCTACCACCTTAGCCCGCCAGCTCGGCGAACTCGGCTCCACCAACTGGCCGGAAAACGACTTCGAACGCCGTAAATTTGCGCCCCAAATTATCCCTATTGACGAGCTTAAACTTCGTCTTATCCGTTGAATCTATAGATCATACCTTACTCTTCGATTTTCCTTTTATAAATTTCGTGGATTACTTCTTGCATTGGAAGAACGAACGGGATTTAATTTCTAATGATATCACCCTTTGGTTTTTGGGGACCTGACGGCGCTTTGGGGATGTAGAGAATTAGGGTTTAAAAATTACTATATATATATATATTATTTAATTCATTTTAAAAGTCAAAATCATCACGGACTCCAAATCAAACCCAATGACTGTCGTTCCTAACCAAATACCCCCATTCCGGACACAATGGGACATGTTTCATATGCCAATTCTATTGTTTTGATCAGTTTTCATCAAAATTAAAATATAAATTAATACAACGGTCAATATTGAATTCCAACATACATTTTAATTTAATGGGGCCACATACTGACTCCAAAAATTATGAATTTTGAAATCTCGCAATGTTTTGACAATACAGTCCTAAAAAAATTAATTTCATTGAATTTGGAGACCATTTGAAAAATGGTTTTTTAATTAGTCGACTAAATTTAAACTAATATTGAAAACACGTTAAAATTTACTGTGCTCACATATTAATTCCAAAAATTATGAAATTTGAAACCTAATAATAAGTTGACATTCCGGATCCAACAAAAGTGGTTTCATAAAAAACGGAGGTCGTTTGCAGAATGGCTATTTTTAAGGGCTATATATATTGAAATATAAATAAATTCCATTGCGGCCATTTTGAATTTTAATCTGGACATAACTTCTAATTTATAAAGTGAAATCTCAGTTTCTTACATTCGTAAGAAAGTTAAAATTCAAAATATTCCAACCATTCTTGTTTTACTGAAATCCGATTCATACTGAATTTTGTATATTCATTTGAAATTAAAAATTGAATTTTCAAACTACTACCCATTTCAACTTCGTTTTATTTAAATGTTAAATTCTTACATTCTAACTTCGATTTAAATAAATTTTAAATCGTTTATTCTCAAAATAAATCCTTTTAAATTCTTAAAATCCATTAAATCAATTAAAAATAAAATTTTAATTTGGTTCCGAAATTCCAAGTTGTTACAGAGAGTAAGGAGGAGTATTTGAAGGATCATCATCACCATGTATATACAGGTATGATATATTTTATAAACTAGGGTTGTCATCATCAAAAAGGGGGAGATTATTGAAGAATGGAGTTTTGATGACAACAACCTTATTTCAATATTAATTGATTATAAAATATATACTAACACTTTTGTCCAGAATATATATACACACACACATATATACAAGATTTATGTACAGGAATTATTATAGAAGACTATACAATTTAGAGATATTAGAGATTCACAATTCAGAGATGATTCAAGACTCAAGAGTATTCAAGAGTTCAAGAGTAATATTTTTTTTTGAAAATAGTTCAAGAGTAATATAGTAATAGAGTCTAGTTTTTATAAGACTCTGAATAGCACTCCAGGTTCAAATCAAAATTCAAATTCTGTTTTCAAATTATATCTTCAATTTCTATCCTCTCTATTTTATTTTTTATCTTTTCTATTTCCTCCTTTCTTACTTTACTTTTGATTTCAAGCTTAAGTTTTATAAGTTTATTTATAAAATTTATATTTATATAGTTTTAGCTCTATAATTTTATAAATATGTTTATATAGTTTATATTTATATTTTCATATGATTTTATGCTTTATAATATTCATCTGTAACACTATGTTTTAATTCAAGAATTATATATATATCAAAATACTTGAAAAATGCGCAAAATCAATTTTGTACTAGAGTATTCGACATACAATTACCCCTTTGTCGACATATAACTGTCATTTTTTGAATTTCAAAGGAAGTGTCTTTTCACTATTTGTGATGGTTTAGAAACTTTGCAATCTTTCAAATGTTATAAATAGGGGTTGATTTCGAATTTTTTTATCAGTTCTTCTTCTCCATCTTCTTCTCTTTTCATTACACCATTATTCTCTTTCATTTTTATGATTTCTACACTTGTACTTTGCCGAATTCAATTCTGTTTTCATAAAACTTCTTCTCTTCGCTCTCTACTCATTACTCTCTGAATCAAGTGCGATTGAGGAGTTATAGGAACGTTTGTAATTGTTTGGGTTGTGTAAGTAATCGGTGGTATCCCTTGTAGCTGTGAAATCAAGGACGAGTAAGTGGTGGTATCCCTTGCAGCCGTGAAATCAAGGAGGTTGGAATCAGTGGTATCCCTTGTAGCCGTGAAATCAAGGAGGTTGTAATTGGATATTGATATAGTAATAAAAATCTGCACAATCCAGCGTTGTTTGGGACTGGACGTAGGAGCAATTCCAAACCGGTATAATATCCAGTGTGTTCTTTCCTTTTTTGCATTTTATTATTGTTTATCTTTGTGTCTGTGTTTGATTCTATGTTTGTGGTTGTTTTGTGGTGTTTGATTCATATTGTAATTCATATAAGTTTAGATTTTGTTTAAATTCTCAAAAACATTATTCACAACCATTTAGTGTTTGTTTTGCCTTAATGATCCATTATGCAATCCCCAACAGTATATGTTAACAGTGTGCATACCACATGTGCACAAATAAATAACTAGGCTTTCTAGAGCAATCATAGCATTTCATATGTTATTTAATTTGATATTAATTCACATATTGAATTGTTTCTCAATGAGGATTCTCACCTGGTGTGGCAAATTAAAGAAAAATGACTCTGGTTAATACGAACACGGATACGAAAACCATGATGTACTATTCCAACTACAAGCACAACTATGCTCTCTTTAATACCATGGTATGAACCGATTCACAAATCAATACCCCAAGCAATTCAAATGAAATAAGTAGAAAGGTTTTGGCTTAGGGAGATGGATTCAGATTTTTACATTTTTTTTAATAAAAGTAAACAAACTTTTTATCATCTTAAAATAAAATTTTGGGCCAGTGCACATTAGAATTTGAAAAGACATAAGCATAAAAGTTGTTATAAATTCTTTTCTCTTTAACTGTAATATAAAGAAGACTACTTTTTGATCAGATTTAAAGGACATATGACCAAAATAGTGACAACCAAACTTTTGAGTCAAAAATCTGGTCCCAAAAATGCATCTGAAAGACTGGCAGTTTCGACCTAGAAAAAGAAGTGAATTCGGGTTATTTAATAGGAAGTTATGGGCACTGTTACACAGATCAAAATCTGGGGGAAAATAGAAAATAAGAGTCTTTAGTTTAATATCGAAAAGCGGTAATGTCTAGGGTTTCAGGTGGGGCCCACTTGCTGGAGGTGGAGGAAGGTCGGCCATGTATGGTTAGGTCGGTAACGAAGGTATTGGCAGCGGTGTTCATAGGGATGAAGGACAACAAGGTTTTAGGTGGTTATATGCATTTCTAGATCTAGGTTTGTACAATTCCCAAATAAATTAAATTTTGAAATTAGAATGCATTATAAAATAGAGATGGAGATTGTGATTCATTAGAAAAAAATAAAATTTATCTGGGGATTGATTTGTGAAAGAAATAAGTTTTAGGTTGGAAGACTAGTTTGAAGAGGAAGAAGGAAGGAAGAAGGAGAATGGCAGAGAGCTTCGTGGAAATGAAAATGAGAAGTTGAAAAAAAAAGAATTATGTACCTTTATTCCTTTAGAAGACTTTTGAATTCAAACGTAAAATTATAATGAGGTGTGAGGTATCAAAGCTTCCCAAGAAGCCAAACACACATCTCGCTAAAGACAAAGAGGACACGTAAATATGAACACACTAACGATGTTTGTTTGTGTGTTTTGCGCGCTATAAAACTCATATTTGAAGCAAAAGAAAGCGAATTTCCACAAAACGAAAAATCCTCGTTATTTAAGAATTCGGTATAGATTTATAAAAAAATCAAGTTGAATTCAAATTTTGACAAGTTTTTAATTTTGACAATAATTCAAGTTTAACCCAACTTGATGCAAAACTGACTTTTCCAGGAAATTTAATATTTCAATAGACTTGGAATGTCAATATGTTTATTAATTCAAATTTTTTTATAATTTATTTTTTTCTTTTATAAACAGACATAAATTTAGTTAACTCCATCTGAAACTGTTAAGCAGTTACACTCATATTTGACAATTGTTAAATTTCACTATTCAACATTTACCTATTATTGTTCATTTACTTAAATCAATTCATCTACTATATTCAATCAAAAATATATTGAAATGTTAATTACTTAAGATTTTAAATTCAACTCAAATCATTAATTACAATTCCAAATAAAATTGAGTTTGACTACAAGTTTTAATTGTAAATGATATATTCAGAACAAAGTTACAAATTAATATCATGTGCAGTTTTACCAGTTTGCAGACAAATAAAAGTTGACAGTTTACCTTGTAAGCGATTAGCATGTTTATACATTTTAATTAATAAATAATCAAACTTTAAGATGCTTAAAATTTACAAGGAATTAAACTTTATTTAACGGTCATTAAAATAGTAATAATATAATAAGCATTTTGGCTTATGGAACCTAAGATATGCGACTGAATTGACAATCCACAAATCAATATGTGAATTGAAACATTTGATTGGTCACTCAACTCAAAACAGGAATCTTCTTGAATCAACTCCTATGAAACTAAGTTAGTATGAGATAACCATTAGGGGGTATAAATACTACAAGAAGCACTGTATATTGCAATGGAGGGAGAAAATAGTCGCCAATGCCCTCCCAACGGCTTCAAACGGAGGCTGAATTCTAGATTTTTCTTTGCATATTAAAAAAACTGTGGGAAGCCATTGGAAACCGTTGGTTTTAATGACATTGGCGGCCGTTGGTAGCCGTTGCTTAGTAGAGCAGAAAATAATTGACCATCTTTCTTCCTCCTCCAAAACGTTTCCCCCTCATTTTTTTTCACTTTCCCTATTTCTTACCTCCCAATTTCTGAAATCATCCACCACCACCTCCATAGCCATCGCTACTCTCTCCAAGGCATCCAAGGTTCTTTCTCCTCCTCTCCATACTCCCATTTATCCCCAGTTTTCGAGGTATAAAGCCCTAATTTTATTTATTACCCTAGGTTTGCTAATTTATGCTTAATTTGTTTGTTAGATTGTATGTTTGTATGTGTAGTGCTATTAATGCATTCATATATAGGTAGATTTAATTACGTTGCTAATCTAGGGTTAATTAGTTTATGTGCATATATAGCGTTGTATGTATAGTGTGTTGTTTATTAATCTATGTAGAGGTTAAATTAATTAAGGCCCAATTGTAATATACTGACTCTTCGATCACTTCAAGCTAGTAATAAAACCAATTCAAAGCATTCGAAACGACAGATTGTAACCACCTTTTGGGGTAAATAAAATAAATCATAGATAAATACACAGACACAGAGCAATATGATATCTTGTAGCATAAAATAAATAATACAATTGTAGTTCATGAAGTTACTAAATAAATTTTAACATCAGTTTACTTAAACAATACATCAAAAGTCTAATACAATGAATTTCATATACATAAATAAATGATAGCTGTATGAAATAAAAATAACAAGAACAGCTAAAAATTGGAGCAACTGAATGGTAGATATAGGTGAGCAAAACCCAATATAAGCTCCAAACTCCAAGAGCGAATCTCGAAAGCTGTAATACTCGATCTGACCAGAAAAATAATGAAAAAATAAAACAACTCGGATCAGGACTAACATTCTTATGGAAGTAAATACCCTCAAATGAAATGTTCAATGAAATGCATTAGTAACTTTAAGGATGTTGGGGATCACCATCCTCTAAGGATCCGTTAAACCAGATACTATATAATGTAATATGCTATTATAAAGTGTCTACGAAAAATATAAAATATTAAAATAGCATAAGCGGGGTTACATTTTTACCCTTATATTGTTTATACATTGCCATAAACAATGCATACAAAACACTAGTAAGCCGTCAGTGGATAGGGATAAGCCTCTATACAACAATTTAAATCAAAATCGAAGGGGTTCGATCAGGATAATATGACAAGGCATAGGAGGAATGCCCAGAGTAGGAATATACTAGTTGCATGTCCAGATTGGTGGTAACGCATAGCCGCGACAACTTCCCACCTCGGAACAACACTCCCAAATCAAGGATGAACATCTTTCAAATCAAATCAACTGAGGGACTATAGTAATAAGGGAAAAAGTGTTGCCAATGGGGGTAGCTAACCCCACTTGGTCATGTATAGCCTTGTTTTAGTCATTTTAATTATGACCCGGAGGTCAAGGACATCCATTATCGTTCTCTTTCTTCAAAATCCAATAATTGTCTCTAAATCATCCTACTTCGTTCTCGATCTCCACCGCGTACTTAGTTGTTAAAGTGGTTTTCGGTATTGGCAGAGAGTATGACAATAGCTGATCCCGGCCTCTTTAATAACCAATTGTTTTCATTTTTCACACAGTGGTCGTTATTTTATAAATCACTTTAGAAATCATGTATGCGGAAAATCATATTCAAATTTGAAATTAAATTCTAACTCCGATTATATTTAATTTTAAAAACAACTTACTTAAATCGTTTTAATCAAATCGATTTAGAAATCATATCGTAAAGATCTCAAATATAATATAAACCAATACTATAAGTTTTAACTTTGATTTTATAAAATTTCTGAAAATATTCGCATAACGACTTTCAATCCAAAATCTAAAGTCGGCTTATATTCGAATCATAACTTAAAGATCTCAAATGCCATTCAAATCAAAACTAAAATATTTAACTTGAGGATATTTAACTTGATTTATTCTCGTCAAAACCCAAGTTCAAACAATCCAAATAAACAAATTTTACCTTTCTAAGAATTCATTTCAAGTCTATTCATAAAATCCAACATTTTGGTTTGAGTTCAATATATACATTTCAAATCAAAATCTTTATAATTCAGTTTAAACAAATCATATCATATTTCATAATTCAATTCGCACAATTAAAAATCGTTATTTAAGTTTTAAACTATACTAAATCATTCTTATACATTCATTTTAACAACTTCTTTAATTCACAAAAATCGATTTAAATAATCAATTCCCTACAAAATCAATTATATACATATATATGTATATTCAAATTCACATTTAGTCGATTAATAATCGAATTCATTTCTCATCAATTATAAATTCAAATACATTTTCATAAATTTGGAAATTAAAATTAAAATAAATGCACAATTCAAATTCACCTCTTATAGGTTCAAACCAAATTGAATTCCAATTCATATCTTATATGAGTTCATCCATTGAACCAAGTGTCATTATTTAGATTTAAATCATAAATTTAAATTGTAAATCTTAACTTATCCATCTCCGAGTTTATTATTAAAGTTTATAAAATATATAAAAATATAAGCTTTGAAAAGAATATATATAAGTTTATAAACTCTGAAATTTTATTAGAAAAAAGACTATAAACATATGTAAGTTCAAAATAAATTAGAAACGGGTTTAAAAGAATTACCTATTATAATATACTAAATTTTGAGTTTGAAAATACCTATATGATTAAATTATATGACTTAAAATAAATAAAATTATAAGTAAAATCTTAATAAGCATTTAAATCCATTTTTACTCATAAAATCAATTTTTAAACATATAATTTAAAATTTACAAAATTTAAGTTTTTTTTAAATACAAATATATAATATAAAATCTTAAGTTATTATTTTGAAATCGAATTTTCCAAATCACTTTATTTCGTAAACATGACCAACGATATCCGTATATAGTTTTTTACCCTATAGTCAAGTGATACGGATATTTATCATTTCAGCCCGCAATTTATAAAATTTACGAGTATATATCATTTCAACCCGTAATCCCAAATTCCGTAAAAATCGTTCAGGTCTGTCATTTCAACCCATAACGATTTTTACCTAGTCTAATGTCTGTTCGGGTTTGTATAATTTTAATCCTTAGTGATTTTTCATAAACTGGGAAATTAGCAAACATATATCAATCATCACGTATCAACAATATTATCAAATCATATATCATCAGTGCACCTAAGTTTCATGTCATATATGAAATTTGCATACATACCAATTAAACAATTTCTACCAGCAATCCTATACATTTCACAACAGTTCATTTATACTAAATTTAACATCCACGAAACAATGTAAGTCTGGTGTGAGATAAACTCAACTTTCATGGTACAGATTGGAGATAGCAAACGAATTAACATGAATAAAATGACAACTTCCAGGCACGACACATAATGGATTCAAGTCGATGACCACTCAAAATTTATTTTATTTATAAGAGGAGGTTAGAGGATTTTTCAACGTATCGGTACGGCTATTGGGTTTTGGGACGGTTTCCGAACTCAACGCCAAACTCAACTCAACAAAATAGACACAACGCCTCTTTTTACAAAATATTATATAAATACTTCCATATACACAGAAAATTTAATAACATATATATTAAAATTCGATGCACACCAAAACCAATTATATAAATATATATTCATATATAAACACACACACGAACAAATAAATATATATAGATATATTTTCAAAACCAATAAATTCCCAAAAACTTACACCAAAACCATTATACATATATATATATATATATAACCAAAATAGATACACACCAAAATGAGAACTCATACATAATCATGCACACACATTCATACTCCATGCACACACAAGCATTTTTCCAAACACACACCATACCACAACAATATTCATTATACCACACCACATACAAACTCACACACCAAAACAATCCACACGCACACAACAGTATGCACGCACACAAACACCATCGCAAATCAGACTCACGTACATAGATACACATCACACATAATACACACGCACATAGTCATGAAGACACACACAATCATTCTACTTAAACTTACCCAGGCATAAAAGGGGAAATGTGGAAGCGGAGGTTCCGTTGGAGGGCTCAACCAACTGCAGTTTAAGGGGGTCAGCATGGCTTTGCAGACATGGTGAGGCGAGAGGGAGAAGGTGGCATGTCATTGGGTTTGTGGTGCTAAGGGTCGGGTTGGTGACAGCGGTTGTCACGAATGGCTATGGTAGCAAGCTCAGGCGGATGAGTCATCTTATGCTGTCGGCCAGCGGGTCAAGGCGGACCTCGTAATATACACATAAATGTGTATATTTTATCCACTTATTTATCTTGTTTTCTATTTAAAATAATTGATACTCTGTATTTATAGTTGTGTTCTCAGATTATTTAAGATAAATAGATTAATGCACTTAATTGTTGAAATGCTTGAAGAATTGTTGCAAGAAGAGTGTTGAGTTTTAGAGCTGGATTAAAGCTTGAAAACCAGAAGAAATGTTGTTGTTCAACCACCTTCTCTCGCATATTTTAAAGATTCAATGCCTTTTCATAAAGATCGCTTGTCTCAGATGTTATGGAGTTCGTATTCATGCTCAAAACAATTGAAGTTGATGCCATTTGATGCCTGCTAGCTATGACATTTCCATGTCCATTCACACACGTTCACATTTAGCTATTTGGTTTATTTGTTAATTGGGAAAAGGACCTTTTCCCACATTGTGCAATTGGCCACTTAGTCTTGGCCGTAGAAACTATAAATACACTTGTATTCCTTTTATTTGGATTCATTGAATCTTACGTTTTATTCTGTAATTCTTTGATTGGAATAAAATTCTTCTTCTCCTTCTCTTCTAAGTTTTTGTTTATTTTATTTATGTTGTTTCTTTTCTTTTTCCCTTTTTCTCATTTAGCTATTTCTAACTAATCCCCTTTAATTAGGGGGTGATGACACTTAGGCTAGATTCAATATGAATCACATAGCCAAAAAGATTAGGACTTCATTTATATAGATCTAGATTTGAACCAAGGGCTAGATCTGAACCTTCATACTCTATGTCGTTTAAGAGCTATGCTCCTTCACAGGGTATGATTGAGTTCGATCTAATGCTTATCAGATTTTGATCTTACTTTTAGGGTTTTAGAAATAAAATAGTGAATCTGTCCTGATAGCCTATGATTGTTTAAGAGCTTAACTCCTACATAGGCTATACTTTTCGTTATTCACCTATTTGTTTCTAGAAACCTAATTATCGTTGATTCATGTTTTTGATAGAAAAATGAATTAGATTTGTATTAATCTGTTTGGTTACTAATTCATATTAATCTAGTTTATGTCATTTCTCCCTAATTGCTTTCATTTATTATTAAAGACTCTCTTTTTGTTTATTTTCTGTTATTTTCAAACAATCAAAATTTTAGAATAATCTGATTGGATTTATTAAATAAAATATTTTTGGTCCTAGAGTTCGATACCCTTTACAAAAACCCTTATTGTTTAGGAAAGCCGAACGAATTTTATGATTGTTTATAATTGACGAATTTGTTTGCAAAAAAATTTTGATGCCGTTACCGGGGATCAAAATAATTTTCATTAGTAAATCCTTCAGGCTATATTTTTATTTTCTTATTTTTCCATATAAAAAAATAATAAAAATATTTTATTTTATTCCTTTTGTTTTCTTTCATATATAGAAGATAATTCTTGATTGGTTTGATTTGGTATTATTCATTGATACCGTAATCTTCCAAACAGAAGAAAAAAAATACTTGCTTTTTGTTTTCAATTTCTTTCCCTTTCTTTCATTTATTTGTTTCCAATTTTCTATAAATTTCTTCCTGCTTTTCATTATCCTTTCAAATTTCTACAATCTTTTTTTCCTAATATTTTTAGGATTGCTTTCCTTTTCTTAAAACAAAAATAAAATAAAAAATAAAACCAATATCTCTTTCCAAAGTTTCTCTCTTTCTTCGTATTTTTCTACTGCAAACCCTTTTCTTCATCACAACTACAATCACAGATTTATTTCTAGTTCTCTGTTTTGCCTTTCTATTTAAGGTCTGGTTAACAAATTATGGTTGAAACTGATTTCTAGAAGCGAATTCAAATCATAATCTTATTACAATTTTGATTCAATATGGATTGATCTCTGTTGAAATCGTGATTCCTCTCTCCGATTAAAATCGTGATTCACTCTTTTCAGCTCACAGCTATCAACGTTAATCTCCCTTATCAACTGCAGTCACCCCCTCCATCTCAAAATTCTAACCAAACAACCGTTGTCCACTAACCGTAGCCGCATACTCCACGTTCATACCCTGCACCATTCAAATTTAGACACAGTGCACTACCCTATCCGCATCCTCCTGCCAATACATAACCATTACTCACACACAACGCTCACACAAATTCCATACGTCCATACATCCACTTCAATCCATACATAATTCTACCCAAACGCCAACCCATTTCGTACATAGCAAAGTAGATCCTACCTCCCCAAATCGATCACCCAAATTCGAACGCCTACTTCCATAAACCCAAGAACATCTTCTCCCATCGTCTCACCAACGTCAACTTTGAAACTCAGCACCATCTTCTGGCACAACTCCATCAGCACCTCAAATCCTCATAACAAATCCCGATCCGCCAATTCGATCATCACCAACTTCCATTCATCCACCCTCTGCCACAATATCAACACTTCGCAACTTACCCCAGTGCATCATTTCTATACAAAACCCAATCATGCACTTCACCACTAATCAGGAACCTCATAACCAATCGGATACCGCAACCAAATTCACAGACCCATCGGCATACACGGAGATCCCTACTATCGAAATCACAAATTCAAATCGCCCAACCCCAAAGCCGATCAGAACCTCTAATTCGAGAACCCTAATCGCAAATTCACGATTTTATCACATCAACCAAATTCGAAAATTCGAATAACCAAAACCAGATTCGAATTCAGAAATCAGGCGCACACAGAAAAAAGACAAAAATGGGGCAGAAGTTCTGTTCTGTTCGAATTGATTTTGCTCGGTTACTTATTTTGGGACAATAATTGTGGTTTTATTAGGGAGATAAATCATTTTTTGGTCTGTGGCACTTAAGTTGATGTGGAAATCTATTGTTTCCTTACTTTTATTTTGACCTGTGCTGTTTTGATAAATATAATATAATGGAGGGCGTGATTCGTTTTAGAAAATGAATATTTATTTGGTGACCTTTTATTCGTTCTGGTTTAATTTCAGCAATAAGATAGGTTCGAAAGTATTTGACTGGTTCTGGTTTAGCACTAATCTCTTCTGTAGTGCACACCTAGTTTTAGAATTAGTTCTTTTGGTTTCTTCTTTTTAAGCATAGTTTAGTTTTTTATTTATTTATTTATTTCTAGGACTTAGACTCTTAACTAGTCGTCAGTTGCAGTCTTTCATTTCTTTTGTTCAAGTGCTTTCAAAAAAATACAAGCAATAAACTAGGAATCGAAATCGAGCAAAGCAAACAATTAGTAGAAGTTGAATTGTTGGTGTGGTTGCACACCAAGTGGGGTGTGAACGCGTTAGCGCTACTCAGTTGTACTGGACAGACTACCGATCTAAGTGAGAATTTTCTAAACTCTACAGGGTCTGCTGTTGCTTGAAAAATATAGAAATTGCTTGTAAAAATCATGCTTGTACAATCTTTTTAATTTCTGCAGTTATTATTTCTGCATCTTTATTCATTCTGTTAAGGACACAACCCAATTCACAAAAGGTGGGGAAGTCATTAACCTTCCTTAGCCCAGAAAATTGCATTCTGTTGACCAACTTTTTGACAAAAGCTGTCGCGGGTCAATGAATCGAAGCCCAATGTCAGAAGGTTCATTCTCAACCTCGGTCGGCCAACAGATAAGGCGGCCTATTATCCAAAAATCCCAAGCAAGATTCAGTTCGATCCAACCTCCGTCAAAAACAGCCTGAGCCCAGATCATCCCGAATTGTTCTCCTTCAATTACGCAGCACATCGAGCCTAGAAGAATCACTCATCGCAACTAACCAAATTCGTCGCATGCACAAAGATAGGATCGACTGAATATCCCGGACTCGTCTAGAAGTATCCAACTGAGTCATTCAATACTTAGCCCGAATCTTAAGGCAATAAAGGTGGTCAACCACTTTCGGATAAAGCTCTATTTTGATACACCTCACCTCGAGTGCCACATAAGTCACAATTCTCGAGGATACTATTAATCAGCAGTGAATCGTGTCCCACTGCTGCAATTGCTTCAAATGATCGAGCTCCACGTGTTTGGCCTTCGAAAAAGAGGAAAGCCACATAGCGGCCTATTCAGCCCATCCCCTAAATGGAAAGGGATGTTTTTTTGGATGCTCTACTCTTCCTTTAAGGCTTTCGACTATTATGGCTAACTCCATTAAAAATCCAACTCTTCTTATTAAAAACAGAAAAAGCATTGTACTTTTAATCAAAAGAAGATCAATATATATAAAGTGGACGTAGGCGCCATCTTTGCCGAACCACTGTAAAAAGAGTTATGTGTTCCCCGTTTTCTTTACTTATTTATATTTTGTGATCAATATTCGTGTGCTCTCCACACAATTAGGGATTGATTATCACTAGTGACCAATTTTTGTCGTCAACACTTTGGCATGCCAGGAAGGGGAAGCACACCGGCATACCCTATGACCTTCAGCAAGTTCCAACCCATGGCGATCAAGAGGAAGAAAGATGCAATATCTTCCTATCAAACACTTATGCAGCCGATGCAAACACTGCAGAAGTAAGTCTGGAAGCTTCCTCTCATGAAGACATGTACCGATATCTAACTAGGGACGACGTGGACAAGATTCTAGTTAAGTTCAAAGACCAAATGACATCTCAGAGTAAACTCCTCGAACGTCGGCAATAGTTAATGGATCACCTTCTCGGCCAGATTGAAATAGGACTTAATGCTTCAACAGCAATTCCTCCACCGACCAGGAATGGGGCAACAATGGATCTTCGGTCTGCACCCAATCGAGCCGCTGATCAGGTCCCACCTTTGCTTCGTCCTGGCTCGGCTCCACCTCCCAACCAATTTCAACAAGGAGTACCGCTTCCTGCAACTAGCACAGCCGCAGCTGCAGATTCACAGGAGACCCGCGATCAAGATCTAGGTCATTCGACCACTTTGCCTACAGCTCGACCCCTCGGATCAATCGTGCAACTATCAGGCCCACAAAAATCAATGCCATTCCCATTACAACCCAAAATCTTATCGCATATTAGTCTAACCACTCTTCCCCTTCGACGAAGAGCTGGTGGAGCCTTCCCTTCGAACAAGGGAGGCCCCAAACATTCCATGCTATGTTGGATCAGTACACACCTTCTGTCATGGGTACAGCTCGATCCAAATCTCATCAGGTTCAAGAGGGGCCATTTTGCCCAGAACCACCAACCGGGAATCATCCTCACCCTCACCTTCACTCAACTCCCGTAGGTCGAGCCCAACCAATGGCCACCCTTCCAAGCATGCTTTTGTCGAATCCTCGCACTGGAGTTTTTCTGAATGCAGAGATGGACTCACGGCAATGACTCCTCGGAGATGGAATCCAACTTGCAAGTATCATCCGACCTTTCACCCGGGGCACCTCTTCTCAGCAGGTTGTAGACAACAACCATCGTAGCCCATTCACTCGGGAAATCAAAAACTCCGGCAATCCTCCGGATTTTAAGTTTCCGGCCGTAGAACCCTACAATGGCCAATTCGACCCGACCATCCATCTCATGCGATATATGCGTCATATGGAGGTACTCGGCGCATCGGCCAATGTCATGGCCAAGTGCTTCCCACTCTTTCTGACAGATATAGCCGGCATGTGGTTTTGGCAGCTAACAACAAAATCGATCGGTAGTTGGAATACGCTGGTCACCCGCTTCATAGAGCAGTTCAAAGTTCACATCTTCAGACCAAAGAGCGTCATGTTCCTGACCTCCATCAAGCAAAGACCGGGAGAGACACTCCGATCATTCCTCGAAAGATTCAATGTGGCTGTAGCATCAGTCGATCGACCAGAAGAAGATGCCAATATTGAGATGGACAGCCCCGAGGTCCTCGCCACTAAACAAGAAGGTCCATCCAATGCTAATGGCCAGAATAAAGGAAGAGGAAAGGCTTTAGAAAAGAACGAACGCAACGTACGGCCCCGGAGAGAAAATAAGTATGATCAATATACTAAGCTCAATTCTTCTCTGCTCGACATCTACCTTGACATACGAGGGGCCGTGCCTTTAGCGAAACCCCCTCGAAGAGAGCCAACCTAGAAAGAACTTGATTCCGGCAAGCACTGCAAATTCCACAACATAGCCGGTCATAACACCAATGAATGCAGGCACTTACGCGATCTCATCGAGGATAGGGTCAGGTGAGGAGAACTTCCTGAGTATGTCAGAAGAAAAAACACATCGGCCTTGCTGCTTCAATCCTTTGCCCAAGCTCCTCAGGTGGGTCCTCGAGCTCCTAGAAATGGAAAGGATCCTGAGCTCTGCCCTCGCGGCATTATCATAAATTAATAAGATTTAGATTTCTTATTTTTTAAGTGTATTTTTTCTTTAATTTAATAAAAAGGATATGTTGATGTATACATGTATGGGGTTAGGATTTAGCTCCTAAGCATGCTCTGGAATCAATGTTCGCTCTCCTAGAATTTATTTTCATTTCTTTGTAATAATTCTTTAGCAACAATGAAATTTCCTTTGCAAACATGGATTATGTTTGAATAATTTGAATCGAGCCAAACTAGTGTTCATTAACCTGCATGGCAGTGTTAAGCCATCGTCTATTGCGTACGATCAAAGCGTGCCACCATGATTAAACCTACTCCATAAGCCGTGTATGGATTATGCTCGCCCCTTCTACGAACCGAGTGCACTCTCCACTTGTTGAACTTTGCAAATGGTCTTATGTGTATCGAGTACAAATAGAACTTGCCACTAGCCGAGCATAGTTAATGTTCGCCATCTCTGAAGGTCGAGTATGGTTAATACTCGCCGCCTCCATAAGCCGAGTATGGTTAATGCTAACCATCTTTGTAATCTGAGTATGATTAATACTCACCACCTCTATAAGCCGAGTATGGTTAATACTCGCCACCTATCTAATCCAAGTGTGATTTTCGATTGATAACTCTTTAAACTGAGTATAGCTATTACTCGCCCAACTAAAACCAATGCCTTCTCTAGACTGAGAAATTGGCCATAAGATCTTTACTGGTACCAAATTATAAGATTGAAGTCATCAGTTGCTTCCTCGGCCTTAATACAATCCTTGATGGTTGTTGGTTTTATGACTTTAATACGATTTACGCTGATCCTCGGTTTCCCGGTCTTAATACAACCACCAGGATCATCGAATTTATGGCCTTAATATGGTTCAGCGTAACCATCGCTACTCGCACATTGTACTTCGAAGCAAGAATCAGAAAACACCTCCTATACCAAGAAAGATGTATTCTAAGGGGCAAAGTATTGACCAAATTTTTGATAAAAGCGGTCGCGGGACAATGAATCAAAGCCCAATGTCAGAAGATTCATTCTCAACCTCGGTCGACCAATGAATAGGGAGACCTACTCTCCAGAAATCCCAAGCAAGATTCAGTTCGAGCCTACCTCCGTTAGAAACAGCCCAAGCCCGGGTCGGCCCGAATTGTTCTCCTTCAAATACGCCGCACATCGAGCCCAGAAGAATTGCTCATCGCAACTGACCAAATCCGTCCCTCCACAAAGATAGGATCAACCGAATATCTCAGGCTCATCTAAAAGTATCTAGCTGAGTCATTCAATACTTAGCCCGAATCTGAAGGCAATAAATGCGGTTAACCACTTCCGGACAAAGCTCTACTTTTGATACACCTCACTTCAAGTGCCACGTAAGCCATAGTTCTCGAGGATACTATTAATCAGCAGTGGATCGGGTCCCACCACCACAATTGCTTCCAATGATCGAGCTCCATGTGTTTGGCCTTCGAAAAAGAGGAAAACCACATGGTGGCCCATTCAGCCTACTTTTCCGCCTATAAATACGTCCATGCTCTAAATGGAAAAGGTCCTTTTTTGGATTCTCTACTCTTCCCTTAAGGCTTCCGACTCTCGCGGCTAACTCCGTTAGAAAAGCCAACCCTTCTTCTTCTTCTTAAAAACATAAAAAGCATTGTAGTTGTAATCAAAAGAAGATCAATATATATAAAGTGGACATAGGCACCATCTTTGCTGAACCACTATAAAAAGTCTTGTGTGTCCGTTTTCTTTACTTATTTATATTTTGTGATCAATATTCGTGTGCTCTTCACACGATTGGGGGTTGACTGTCACTAGTGACCAACTTTTGACGTCAACACATTCATACTAGGAAAAAGCTGCATTAATAAATAAAATTGCAGAATCTGGACTTAAGGGCATCGCGTGCTCAATTAGGGTAAAGTTTATTTTCTTAATAACTAGGACTATACTAGCTAACTCTCCCAGTGTCTAAGAAAGGGTGGAGTTTCGAACTCAATCAGGTTCTTAAACCTTCAGTTGCATTATTGCAGTGATTCGTGATGCACTGATAAATCCTGACCCGATCTGGCTAAGACTTGTTACTTGTGTACTTTGAAATTATTAGGTTTATAAATTTTCAGTTAGGAGCTATTAAGGACAGAAAATTTAGTTGTAGCTAATTTCTATGTCTGATTGTTTTGCGAATTACGACAAAAAAATCAAATTCCTCAAAAACGAAAAAAAATTGAAAAATAAAAACAAATAAATTTTTTTAACTTCTTTATCCCTCGTTAGTTCTGTAGATCATACTTTTCTAAAACTCCCATTTTCAAAACTTTTTTATCTCTCACCTCTTTCCGAACTTTGCCATTATCTAAATTTCTTAGGTGAACTCTTTTCTTCTCTTTTCTGGTGCATGCAAATTTTTATCCGTGAACAAGGATCTCGTCGTTTAGTTCGACCCAGACCACCTTCTCTTTCCCCAAAACCCATTTTACTTGAACAACCCTTAGATATAACTAACAAATCTGCACCTCGTATTCTTGGACAGATTCCTTACTGATAGAGTTTCTGTCCCTTCTTGCATTCAATTATCTGATCTTGTGGGTAACCACTTTGAAATCCATCCGAGTCGGATCAACATCCTCCCCAAATTCGGTAATTTTTCTCATAACGACCTATATAATTTCTTAACAAAAATTGAATAAACTTGTGCAACCTTTAAATTACAACAGTTATGTGGGGATGGAATTAAACTTCGTTTGATTCCATTCACACTAACTGACTCCGCAGAAAAATGGTTTCTCAGCTTGCTTTCAAATTAGATAAGAAAATGGGATAAATTTACAGCAGTTTTCCTTATAAAGTTCTACCCTCCAGAAAAGACAGCTAGAGTCAGAAACGAATCACTAATTTCCACCAAAAAGGAGGGGAATCTTTTTGGAAATATTTAGAAGGATTTAAAGAATAGTTGTTTAGTTGTCCCCATCATGGTTACGAAACATGGTCGTTATGTCAAACAGTATACGATGGACTCGATAATAGTTCTAGGCAAATGTTAGAGTCTATGTGTCAGGTCAATTTTCTAAAACAGACTAACATAGAAGTTTGGGAATTTTTGGATGAGTTAGCAGAAAAATCGAAACAATGGAAATGAACCAAAAAAAAATCTCTCGATTCGCATAACAGTAGTAATTCTGTAGAATCCGCTTCTTTTAACACTCTTGTTGATGCCATACTGAACATTATTAGAACACATGCTCAAGTTAATAACGTTTCCCAAGCCATGTGTCACATATGTCTTAACTCCAATCATATAGGTGATGACTATCACCAGTCCCTTGAGCAAGTGAATGCTTTCAACAAACCCAACAACCACCCAAATCTTTCTTGGAGGTCCAAATAACCTCCTGATGAATAGACCTTAGAAACAAGCATTTCCGAACAATGCTTCAAACTCTTCCTTTAGGAAAAATCAGTATAATTCGAACTAGGCGCCTTTCCAAAAATCTCATCAAACTGTTACACCCTAATTTGGAAAATGCCTTTCTACGATTGAGGGGAATTTATCTAAAGTGAGTCAACTATTAGCACAAATGACTAAGCAAAGTGTTGAAAATCAAAACAAATTAGACAACTCATTGCAATCATATATGCAAAACACGAATCAACAAATGGGTGGACTTCAAAAACAAATGTCTTAATATAACGCTAGATTAAGTGAAAGGGAAAAGGGTACATTTCCAAGTCTACCCATCCAAAACCCTAAAGGGAAAAATTTGAACCTTAACTATTAGCCCACTTTGTGATCAGGCTATACAAAGCTAAGGAATAATGAACGAACATGTTCAAAGATAGAGAGTGTACCGGATAGCATCCCAGATCGGCTCCGAGTCCTCGATCCAATTCCCTTCTTCTTTTACACGAGTAAGCCAACAAAGCAATTCCAGGTAGCATGCAATGTTCGGTTTTGGCAACCCCTGATCCGAAGCCCCTTTCTTCCTACTGATCCGAACCGAAGATCAGAGCTGCCGCAGTTATATTCCACTATCCTATAAAATCGGAACGGTTTCACCCTACTACCCCACGACCTTAATGCGTTGTCACCATCCTGAAGCAAGCTGATATGAATATCACGAGATGAGGCCCATGTGGCACCCGAACCGGATGGGTCTATACCCTATAAATACCCCAAGATACATCATTTGAAGGATCTTTTGGCAAACTACTTACTCTAGTTCCTCAACCACCTAATTTCATTAGTTAATTCAGATTTCATTCAAGCTTCTGGAGCACATTTCATCAAATTAAGGAGAGATTATCAATTGTATAAGTGAGATTGAGAGGAGATTATTGTTGTATCTGTATTTGAATCATCAATCAACGAAGTATAAAGTGGACGTAGGCTCTTTAACATCGAGCCACTATAAATCGTGTGTTCTTTTTGTTTATCCTTCTACTTTTCTTCAAAGTATTATTCAATTGGGTGTTAGGATCACTTTTTGGTTTAACATTTTGGTGCTTTCACTGAGAAATCGTTGAATTCTCTTCATTTTGTAGTATCGTTATACTATTTGGACCCTCAAATTCGAAGAAGCTAGTCCACATTTTCAGTATCTTTGAAGCTTTCCTTCGTGAAACCTCGAAAGAATCGGACTTCATAGCTAAAGAAAAAAGAAAAAGAAGCGCAAGTTGCTCTGGAAAATGAAACGAGTGAAGATCGACAAGCCATGGCTATCACTAGATTGAGGGGACAAAGTTCAGTACCGAACCGGTCTGGGAGATCATCTTCGATCTGATACGAAGGTAGTGGACCGAACCGAACCAACTATATAGACCGAACCGAACCGAACCAGAACCTTAGATATCTCTGGAACTTCCCCCCGATCCAAACCGAAAGTGCAGCTGTAGCCCGATCCGAATCGAATTTGGAAGAGGCTGGTACTTCTACTCGAGCTCCCACAAATGCTCCAATGCCAGCCGCAACAACTAGTAATCAGCCTGGTCCCTCTGCGCCTGTCACACACATGGATTTCTCGTGCCTGCTCCATATGCTAGGCAACACCAGGGATGCTTTAGAAGCCCATAAACACGATAGCGTTCTTATGTGAGAGAACATGAAAGTTATGAGTAGGGAAATAAGTGAACTTCGTAGACAAAGGACATCCTCCCCAACTCATCGTCCGGTAGCAAATCACTCATCCTCTTTAGATGAAGAGCGTCCATGTCAGAGAAGGCCATATGAAAGGCCCGAAAATCTTGATCAATTAACTTTCGGGTCACTGGGATCTCGTGAAGACGCAGCCCGTGTCCTTGGATCTAGAGATCCTAGCTTAAGAGAACTGATGCTGTTACCAATGCAAGGATCACACGTTCTTCCTAAAGATCCCAATATCGTTAATCCTACTTAAGGGCAACTTCTCCAGTCCACTCGTCCTGTGAATGACCGGGACCGTAGAGGGTAAGGAAGTTCACCCAGTGCCCAGGACCAAAGAACGTCGCCCGACGTATGAAACAGACGTATTAGAAGGATAGAAGTGTAGATCCTAAACCAGCTTTGACTAACACAGAAGTAGAAGCAACGATGCGGTAGATCATGGCCAACATTCGTCATTACACTAACGAAGACCGGGGTAGCCACACCCCCTTTACCGATGATATATTGGACTTCCAGTTTCCCCGATAATTTAACATACTGCAAGTGGATCGATATGCAGGAAGAACCGATCCAGGACAACATTTGATGAGGTGTTCATGGTATATGAATGTCACAGCTGTACCCGACGCCGTGAAGTGCAAAGCTTTTCCTATACACCTTGAAGATGTCGTGCCGATATGGTTCACTCGACTTCCTCCCCGATCAGTTTCAAGCTTTAAAGAACTAAGCGAGCGCTTTATGAACCATTTTCGGCTCCATGCCAGGAAATCCAAAAATGTCATCGAGCTGTCCAGGATCAAGCAGGCCCCTGGTGAATCTTTGAAGTCGTATTTATACTACTTTAACCTAGCAGTTGCTGAAGTAGGTGACCCGCATGAGCCAACTGTTTTGATGGCATTAATAGATGGGATTGATCCAGACATAGAGTTTGGAGGATATCTAGTTAGAAAACTGTAGTTGACAAGGGAATCGTTTTGTGAAATGGTAAGCATTTGCCTACAGTGAGAGGCAACATATGCTAATCGAAAAAGAAAATCTGAGGGAGCTTCCAAAGAAGAAATACAAAGTAATGTCGCCGTGAAACAATCCGGTGATAATTCAGGAAAAGTCGAGGTAAATGTCGGCAACAAGAATGGAGGATATGGTAATCGAAATAAAAAACGTGGTAAAAGAAACAGAAATCGACAGAATGACTCCGGGAAAAGGCCTCGATTTCAAACTTTCGAAAACTACACACCATTGAATGATACTTTGGAAAACATTTATCTGGATACTTATAACATTTTACAATATAAGAAGCCTCCGCCCAGAGACTCCACCGAGAAGGAGCTCGTGACTAGGAAGTTTTGTTTGTTTCGTGGAACTCACGGCCACTCCACTAATGAGTGTCGTCATCTAAGAGACATTGAAAAACTACTTCGGGAAGGAAAGTTAGATGAGTACAAGGTAGCCCCAAGAGACAAGGGGCAAGATGGGGCAAGGAGGACAAGCTCCGAATCAAAACCAACCTGCTTCTAAGCCCACAGCTCAATAGAGGGGAAACAATATTGTTATAAACACCATAATTGGTTGACCACAACCATCTGGGTCTAGCAAGAGGGCAATGGAGCAGTACGTCAATGCTGCCAAACATCCGGAAATAGGAGAATGTAGTAACCTTGAAGAAACCACACCAGTGAAATAGCAAAAGAGAATAACTGATGACATTGTCTTCCGAGACAGAGAAAGTATTGGAGTTAATGCGCCGAGCACTGATCTACTAGTAATAACTACCATTATTGGACCTGCAATAGTCAAGAAAGTCCTTGTGGACAATGGAAGTTCTGTTAATATCACGTTTAACAAGGCTTTCGATCAGATGAAAATGGAAATGAAAGACTTAAAGCCATGTGAAGGATGGATCTGTGGCTTTAATGGAGCATCGATCGCCCCAATTGGGGTGATAGATTTACCCGTAGAGTTAGGCAAGGGAGAGCGAAGAAGGGTGAAAATTCTCCAATTCATCATCATGGACCTCGAATCACCCTATAAAACTTTCTTAGGACGGGCATCACTTTCTGAATTCAGATCTTGCATTGCCCCTGGTGTCTGCTAACGAAGTTACCAATAGATGCCGAGGTGGGAATGATTCGTGGCGACCAAGTTACTGGAAGAGCCTGTTACATGGCAGAGTTAAAGATGTTGCATGATGGAAAAAACTCAGACTCTAAGAGTATTCCTTCTCCTATTAAGGAGAAATCAGCATAGCAGCTAAAGACAGTACCGCCAAGGGAGTCGCCTGATGACCAACTTGAAGACATTGATCCGAGAGAGGACGAGGAACCAGGAACTAGAAAGGCGACACCAAACGAGGCAACTGTTGACATTCCAATCAACGACGACGACCCGACAAAGGTCTTGAAGATTGGATCTCATTAGGATTCTTTCGGTACAAAAGAATTAGCTAACACTACTACAAAAGTGGGTATATTCGACACTAATTTGTGTGTATTTCATGAAAAGTGTGGCCAAAGCTATGATTTCTTTGATCTTCTACAACAATATTTATATGTTGTTGCATTATACGTGAATGCACTGTTGTGGTAGGAATTCTAGTGTTTTGACGTGCAACACCAGTTAAAATCGTTGCATTACATATATATATAGTCCATCTTAGCGATCCGCATTATCAACATATAAAAACCCCAACCGTAGATGCAAGATTAATCCAACGATTCAAACCATCTATGGGTCTGATGATCTTAACGTTAGCCATCATCCAATCATTGACAGCCACGTCATTGCATTCTTTTGATGAAATTTTGGCGCGATCTTCTCCCTTCATGAATTCGTTTTCTTCTCTATCATCTAATCGTTTTCCCCTTTTTTTCTATTTACAAAAATTAAACTTAAATTCACGTCAGTATTGCTCCTCTCCTCGACAGAAAATTCTATTCCAAAAAGGTTGAAGCTTTGAAACGCTTTTTGGCTTTGGGCGCTGACATCGCCAGTTTTTTCCCTCAGGTTCAGTTTGTATAGCACTGTGAATTAGTTGCGCTTATTATAGATTGGATTATGAGTAATTAGTAATTAGTAATTAGTTCATTTGTTACATTTTGGAAAACCCATTCGCTTATGAGTAATTAGTTGCTTGGACATCCCAAACTTAGGAAAACTCGTTTGCTTATGAGTGATTAGTCGGTGAAAGATTAGATTATGAGTAATTAGTTGCGCTTTGACCATTGATTTGGGATTATGATGAGGTTTATTCGAAAATTATACCTAGCAATAAACCATGAGAACCGGGCTATTGGCATGAAAAAGACATTGGTTTATTATAGAGGTCGAGCTAGTTTAGGAATTGGGATTTTACCGTTGAAATTGATTTGCACTTTGCGTTCATTTACATTAACATATAATTGTATGCTTGAGATTTTGTGATACAGATACATGTGTAGCACTGCGGTGTGCTTGAGGCTACCAATTTCCTGATCTGGACGAGTCGTTCACCCGTATCATAAGGCACCGCAGTGCATCATTTCATACCATACACATCCAAAAAATGACATATAATTGCATGCTTGAGGTTAATTTGCACTGCAGTGTGTATGCACTGCAATGTGTTTGCACTGCGGCGTGTATGCACTGCGTGTGTATGCACTGCGGTGTGTTTGCACTGCAGTGTGTATGCACTGCGGTGTGTTTGCACTGAGGTTTTGCGATACACGCAGTGCATACATGCACAAGTATACACGATTTTTTATTACTTACACATCATACGTGCACAAGTATACACGCTCAAGTATCATAAATATACACGCACAAGTATACACGCTCAAGTATACACGCACAAGTATACACGCACGCACAAGTATACACACACAAGTATCATAAGGCAGCATCTGAAGGCACGTACAAGCATAGTAGTTAAGGCGCAAAAAGGCGCAAGGCTTGAGCTCTGAGCTCTTTTGAGCCTTGGGCTTTTTTGTGCGACTTTTATACAAATGTGGACTTATTTGTTGAGAAAAAACTGCATTGCAAAATGCTACAAAAAATGATAAATTTAGTGATAAAAACATAGATTAGTAGGTACAAAGTTACAAATGCAATTTCGGAACTAAAACAATCACAAATTCAATAAATTTAATTATTTAAAACATAACTCTTTAAACTTTATAATTAAAATATAACTCAATAAATTTTGAAACATATCTAAATTTTAGTTTAAAATTTAAAACATAACTAAATTGAATAAAACTATTTGAATTTTAGAGCTGGGAGTCGGATCGGGTATAAACGAAAGTGAACTTGGCATAAAAACAGTTATTTCTCAAGGCGCGCTTATTTGAGCCTTAACGGCTCGAGAAAAAGTGACAAAGGCGCGCTTTATTTGCGCCTCAAGTTAGCCGAGGCACCTCGAAGGCCAGCGGTGGGTATGCGCGCTCAAGTATCATAAGTATACACTGCGGTGGGTATGCACGCACAAGTATACATGCATGCACAAGTATACACGCACTCACAAGTATATACGCACAAGTAAGGCAGCATCTGAAGGCCTGCACAAGTATACACGCACATGTATCATATGTATACACGCTCAAGTATCATAAGTATACATACACAAGTATACACGCTCAAGTATACACATACAAGTATCATAAGGCAGCATCTGAAGGCACGCACATGTATACACGCACGCACAAGTATTACCATACACGCACAAGTATACACGCACACACAAGTATCATAAGGCAGCATCAGTCCATACAATACACATCCTGAGTTCATACCATACACGCATAAGTATCATAAGGCAGCATCGATCAGTTCATACCATACACATCCAAAAAATAACACACACATCCACATCCAAAAGTATCATAATGTTAACTTAATATATACATACACATCTAAAAGTTGACATTATAGTAGCATCAGTTCATACCATTTCAGGGCTTTGCTGGGTTGTGGTACTTCCTACTGATTCATGAGGGCTTTGCGGTTGTGGGAGAGGCAGTCCGAAGTGAGAAACCGTATTTGATGGACCCGCAACATCAGGACTAGGGGTGAGGTAGTTTGGCCAGTCAAATTCCAGATCAACTTCTATATCTACCCACTGATCATTCCTAATGTCATGGGTGGCTTCCGGAAATATGCTTAGCAAGGGGGTGACACAACTGCTTCTTGTATCATTGCGTCAAATCTTTCATCTGAATCCATTTCCCATTCCCATCCATAATGATGCAAATATGGAACCACCAGTTCCTCCCTATTGCTCACAAAAAGAAGTTCAGGCCTTGTTTTAGGAAGAGCATGGGTACAGCGTTGAACCTTAATGAGGTAAACCTTGTTGTTGTTGAGCAGCAAACGTATTGATATTGCCAATGCCTTCATAAAATTGCATTTTCAGGTAGAAAGATGTATGGTCATACTGAGACCAGTTGCAGTCGTCAATTGCAAGCACACGTCCCATTGGCTTCATTATTTCTTCAACAGCAGGGACATTACTCTTTAGGAACTCGGGAAAGTTTTCAACTTTAGCCCATGATTCCACTTCAAACGCGGGTTCAGGCTCAAATTCTTCATCAGACCATGCTTGCACGTAAATAGCACCACTAGGTTTTGTAAAAACTTTTAACATTAGTGCATGATCACGCTTATTGTATGATGGGCATGATACTAGAAAAGAGTTATTGGGTATTACCCGTATAGGCCACGAATTATGATTGAGAGACACCTTAAGAACGTGAAGCATAACTTTGAAATTCCAATGTCCATTAAGAACAATGGCTGTGACGTATAGAGACGAGCCCTCCATTGATTTTTTTTAACTTTCGAAGATTGAGGGTTTAGGGGATATGGAGATGATGATGTTCTGAAGCTTGAAAGGATGTGCGAGGGACCCAATATATGGTGTCAGGTAAATATGTGAACTGGAAATGCTTGCGCAGAAGACGAAGCATACTCAATTTTGAGGTGGCACGATTTGACCAATGGTGAATGATCAACTGTTATAATTGTATGCTTACTCTTGATCATTAAGATTTATAAGTTGATTAGATGGCCAAATGCACAGATGCACACAACACACACATACACACACACACACACATATATATATATATATGCACTTATCAAATAACTTGTAAATTCAAATTGCAGGATATAAAATGACGAGGAGAGATACAGCCGGCAAGTGGAGGACCTGAAATGACATGGAGAGATATAGTTTTTGGTTCATGGCATTGCTACTTTGTAGAATGCACACTGATCGTATTTGTTGACACTTTTATTGAAGGTGGTGTGTGTTGGCACTTTTACTACTTTTAAATTATGTATTTGATCGTATGTGTTATATATTTAAAGCGTTGAATTACCTGTTTGATCGTATGTATTGAAGGTTGTATGTATTGAAGGATTGAATGTGATGATGAATGAAACGGAGGTGTTTTTTCTATGTACAAAAATGATATTGCAAAAATTATAATTAAAGCGTTGCATTTTCTTTCTTTCTGATGTTGTATTTCACGATAATGGTGTTGCATTCCATAATACAGTGGTGTTGCATTACATAAAATAGTAGTTAGTCCACATGGCACGTAGATGCCATAGCTGACATGGCATGTGACACATGTGCATCTTACGTGGAGAGTTGACGTATCATGTGACACGTAGGCAGCTGGCTTGGAAAGCTGACGTGGCCGCCGCTATCGTGACTTGGTAGCCAGGATCTAACAAATTTTCAAGCAACGCTGAATATTGTTGCATTACACGCAAATAATGTTGCATTACATCTATAATGCACCACTTTCTTTCCGTGGCAGTAGATGTGCTAAAGCGTTGCCTTAGAGGGCTAAGGCAACGGCCACAGATGCCACGCCCTTCCGGTGTTGCCTATTTGAAAAAAGGGGAAATGCAACACTTTTTCGATCTAAGGCCACATAAAACTTGTGTCGAATATGCCCACTTTTGTAGTAGTGCAACTTTTTGAAAGCAAACTTTGACGTGTTTTCTTGGACCCATGCTGACATGTGTGGAATTTCTCCCTCGATAATGAGCCATTCACTAAGCCTAAACCCAAAGCAACCTCCAGTGAAATAAAAAAGGCGCATGTTGGGCCTTAGAAGATCGGCAGCCCTGAACGAAGAGGTAGAAAAGCTAAAGAATAACGGGTTCATCACAGATTCAACGTATCCCGACTGGATATCAAATCCCGAATTAGTTAAGAAATCAAATGGGAAGTGGCGAACATGTATCGACTTTTCTGACCTCAACAAGGCCTGCCCAAAAGACAACTTTCCACTCCCAAGGATCGATCAACTAGTGGATTCAACGGTAGGTGACGAGCTTCTCTCCTCCATGGACGCTTATTCAGGATAAAACCAAATAACCATGCATGTACCAGATCAAGAACATACTAGTTTTATTACACACTTAGGGTTATACTGTTATGGTGATGTCGTTCGGACTAAAGAATGCCGGAGCCACATATCAGCGCTTGGTGAACCGAATGCTTTACGAACAGATTGGAAAAACAATGGAAGTTTACGTGGATGATATGCTAGTAAAGTCTAGACAATCATCCGGTTACACGAAAGACTTGGTGGAGATGTTCGAAATTCTACGACGGTATGGGATGAAGTTAAACCCTTTAAAATGTTCATTCAGGGTGGCATCGGGAAGATTCCTCTAGCTCATAGTCAGCTCTTGCGGAATTGAAATTAATCCTGATCAGATTGCAGCTATTAGAAACATAAAAAGATTGCGAAAGATACAAGATGTTCAGAGCCTAACAGGGAAGGTCACAACATTAAGCAGGTTCATTTCCAAGGCTACAGACAAGTGTTTTCCCTTCTTTGATTTAATTAAACGAGGGAAACAAAATTTCAAGTGAACACCCGACTGTGTAGAGGCCTTCCAAAATTTATTGGATTTGCAAGGGATACCCCCGGTATTGTCCAAGCCAGTGGATCATGAGGATCTAATCGTATATTTGGTTGTGTCATCTCACGCTATCAGCTCAACTTTGGTACACGAAGAAAACAATGTCCAAATGTCGGTGTATTACATGAGCAAGAAGCTAGCGGCAACACAACGTAATTACCCAAAGATAGAAAAACTCGCTTATAGCCTCCTGATTGCATCCCGAACGCTCTGCCGTTATTTCCAAGCTCAGTCGATCGTCATATATATTGATCAGCCACTTTGACAGGTACTGCAATGACCCGAAGCATCAAGACGACTTCTTAAGCGGAACATTGAGCTAAGCCAATTTGATTTAAACTTCCAGCCTAAAAGATCAGAGGCCTTAGCCGACTTCATTGCCGAATTCACGATCCCTGAAGAGGATGTGTTGGCAACGAGGCCGGTCCCTTAGGACCAACGCTAGAACTTAGCCCTTGGAAACTGTGCACTGACGGGGCTAAGAATGACCGATGATCCAGCCCAGAGCTGTCTTGATAACTCCTGAAGGAAGATTGATCTATTATGCTTTACGACTTGAGTTTTCAGCAACTAACGATGATTCCGAATATGAGGCCCTGATTGCCAAGTTGAAACTCGCTAAAGAATTAGGAGTAACTACTCTAGACATTTTCTGTGATTCCAAAATAGTTGTCTATCAAGTTATAAAAGAATTCCAGGCTAGGGGACCTCGACTAGTCACTTACCTGGAAAAGGTAGAGAAATTGTTAGACAACTTCGAGCGTTATAGCATAACCCACTTACCATGGATGGAAAATAAGAAAGCTGATATATTAGCTAAGTTGGCCAGCTCAGACAATCCGAAAGAGACAGACATAGTTCCAATAGAAGTGCTGAAGTCTCCAAGTTTCGACCAGATGGAAATTGATTTGATGCAGGAGACCGAACCGGAGAGAGTGTGTCATGGATGACGCCAATAAAAAACTTCTTACAAAACGGAGCACTACCTGCAAAGAGAAGCGAGAGGCGAGCTGTGATTCGTGAAGCCGCAAGGTATGTTTTAAAACACGTAGTCCTTTACCTCTAGGGATTTTCAATTCCCTTGCTCGGGTGTATAGCACAAAACGACATCAAAGGTGTACTAACAGAAGTGTATGAGGGTGAGGACCATACCAAAGGTCAGACGTTGGCAAAGAAAATACTATGATACGGCTATTTCTGGCCTACCATAAACGAAGACGCAGTTGCTTTTTCACAATGCTGTGATAGGTGCTAGAAATTTGCTAAGATCCCTAGAGCGCCACCAATTCAACTTAAGTCCATGTTGAACCCGTGGTCGTTCTCCGTATGGGGAATCGACATCATTGGAACCCTACCGATTGCTAAAGGTGGAGCAAAGTACGCAATTGTGACCGTAGATTATTTTACGAAATGGGCGGAAGCCGAACCCTTAACTATGATCACGACAAAGAGGATGATTAATTTTGTAGTCAGAAATATAATTTGTCAATTTAGGATTCCCAAAACTATCATAATTGATATTGGGACTCAATTTGATAGCACCGAATTCGGAGATTTTTGTCAAAAATATAAAATTAACAAAAGATACACTGCAGTGGCTCACCCGCAATCAAACGGACAAGTCAAGGCAATCAACAAGATTATTAAGTCCATACTGAAGAAGCGATTGGAGCAGGCAAAGGCAATGTGGGTCGACGAACTACCACTAGCATTGTGGGCCTACCGAACGACCTACAAATGACAATGGGTCATAACGCTTTTTCACTATCTTTTGGATTGGTAGTAGTTATTCTAGTGGAATTGAACATTTCCTCCCATACAACAACGTACTACAATCCAATGACAAATAGTTCGCTTCTCTTTGAATCCCTGGATATGGTCGAAGAAAAGAGAGATGAAGCGGATTTGCGTGCCTCGAGGCACAGGCGTCAAGTTGCACGTTACTATGACAGGAAGGTTCGTCCTCGGACCTTTAAACCCGGAGACTTAGTTCTGAAACGTGTCTTCCCTCCACCGGTTCATCTGGGTTCAAAGTCGGAAGGACCATATACCGTCCAGCGAAAGTTTGATACAGGAGCTTTCAAGTTAACGACCGTGGATGGTGAAGAGATTCTCAGAGCTTGGAATACCCAACACTTGCGGCAGTAACTGATTTAGATTTGTATTGTTTTCTTTTGTTTTATGAACCACGTAAAAAGGCACGACTTACCTAGAAAAGTCTTCTTTACATAAACAAAAGATTATAAAGTGGACGTAGGCTGCGACTTGGCCGAACCACTATAAAAGTATTGTGTGTGATTTAGTTTTCCTACACAGACCTTTTTATATATATTCTGTAGTTGTTGTGATATGAGTACGAGACATTGAATCTAAATTGAGCTTTTCGTGTGTCTAACCGGTGAGACTCTACCTTAAGGAATAATGTGTGGAGAGAAATCGGAGCAAACGATATGACCATTTGTGCAATAGAATTAAAAGAACGAGAAACGACATCCCAAACCCTAACTCTCATGATTCGGGAGAGAGTATAAAGGACGGGAAGACAACGTCCCAAACTCTAACTCTCATGATTCGGGAAAGAGTGTAAAGGACAAGAAGACGTCGTCTATAACGCGTGAAGGTGCACCACCACAAGAGACCGCCTTGAATCTACTCTAACCTAACCATGCGACACAAGACTATAAAGGCGCTAAGAACTAGTGCCAACAAAAAAGGACCTTGGCCCCACTAAAGGACTGGGGGTAGTCTAAAGTCGAACCTAATCAATTCCGAACAAGCCCTGGCAAGGCACTTTATTCGAGATTGATTGGGGGCATACACATATATATTACACTTTCCTGCTGTCAATTGTTTGAATTATTAAGGTTAACATTATGACACTACATGTATTATTGTTTGCAGGGAGGCCTGACAGGAATGCTTCTTTTGTTCGGTTTATGATATAACTAACTATTTGTCGCCAGTGCTTGTGTTTGCTCAAAATAAATGACTTTACAAACATAGAAATGTACAACAGCATAGGAGAACAAGTCACTAAAAAGAAACTACTTTATTCACATAGATGCAAGATTGTACAAGGAAGTAACCAAAAGACGCGAGGGCCGCACTCGCTACGACAACAGTGGACCAGTGGAAAAGAAAATAAATAATGTCAAACCATGTTTTCTTAGACTTGGGGGAGTTCTTGGACTTCTTGGGCGAGACCTTGGATTTCTTGGTGGCTTTGAGCTTAGCTTTCTCTTCTTTCTCAGCCTTGGTGAGAATGCGCTTCTTTGTGCTTTTGTCGACTAAGGGCACGTTTGGATCAGCTAGAGTTTGTTGACTTAAACTCCCATTTATTGACCTAGTAGAAAGCTTAACGATTAATCCTGATGAATGAGAAACAACTTGGAGAGGGTCAACATTAAGAGGCTCTTCTTCCTCAACCTTGGCTTTTAATTGTGCATCTCTCGTGGCCTTTATTTTAGCCAAAGTCAAATCATCAGCCTTCTCTGAGCCTCCAGTCACCACGACATCATCACCATGTCCTTCATTTCCATCATCATCGTCACCCTGTATTAAAGCCTCTATCATGTCACCATCCTTGGGACTCTCAGTATGGGATGGCACGAGGGCCTTGTCAAGAATTTCTACTCCCTTCTCCGCAGCCTTTTCAGCCGACCTTGCATCAGTGGCTTCTTCGGGTTGTTTATCGTTCTTCTTGGTTGTTACTACACCTATAGGGTGAGAAATAACAGTTATTAACTTAGTAGAAAAAGCAGGTTCCTCAATTGTTCGTCCAATGATATGACGGAGGGTTGAAACAACCCTAACGAATTGAGTAGAAAAGGTGGAGATACCTTTTAACGACTTTTCCACATGAGCAGTGGGGGTCTCTAAGACTGTTTCAACAATTGGGATAGGAGAGACGCTTGAGGAAGCCCGAGATGTTCAGAATCGTACTCCTATGACTCAGCTATCCCAATAGTAGCGGATGAAGATCCAGTTTCAATGGTATGTTTCCCTTTATGTTGACGCCTCTCCTCCTCCACAGCGGCAGCGATAAGTTTACGCCCTTTGATCAAGCGTGCTACTTCCTCACCCCTCAAATATTTCCCCATGAGCTTATCCTTGTCAATAGAATCCACTTTAACTTCTGGTTTTTCCCACTCAGTCACTTGGTCCCACACATGTGCCAGAGTGTTGGGCAGTTAAAGCGCTTAGTGGTTCCATAGCGGTGAAGGTACAAAAAGGTGTGGCGGGGATAAAGCGGGGAAATAACGGGGATATAGCAGAAGCGCAAAAAGGTTCTTAAGATGTGAAACCAAATATTTAAAATTAATTAATTATTGTTCTCACATTATATGTGTGGAAGAAATAACATTAATTAATCATACATTGTAGAATCAAATAATATCATACTTACACACAATAAATTTGATGTTTATAATAAATATCCAAAATATATTGGAAACTAATGCCATAAAATTTGCTGTTTACACTACTTTAATGTTTTTTTATAAAATAAAACTAGTCAAATCAAACTTTATATATTAATATTGGTAAAGCGGATGGTAAAAAGCATTGATTTATCGGATGCAGCGGAAAATAGCGGGGCTAAAAGAGGAACCATTGTTCATTAGCCTAAACTGAAATAGCGTAGCAGTTGAAGGGCGCTACGGGCTATAGCGGGGACATTGCGGGGCTTTAGCCGGGCTTTAATTGCATAGCCAGAGCGGTAGGATATTCTTTGATCCAAGCAATATCGCGATGTCAGATCACCTGAGCAAAGAATCCCATCATGGTCTCGCCACTCTCATCCAACTCTTTCTAGGCTTCTACAAGCTATGCATTGGACATTTTGGAAGATTTTAAAGCTATATCTGTGTTCCCCTCGACAAGAGTTGCTCTTGTCTCAGCCTCCATCAACTTGGCTTCTAGCTCTGCATTCTTTTTAGCCAATTCTGCCTTCTCATGTTCAAGACGAGCACAAGCCAGCTTCACATCGGTGCTTTCGGACTTAGCATTCTCGCTTTCTTCTTTAAATCTGTGTGCTCCTGGCTATGAGAATCGAGCTCGGTATGATAACGCTTTTGCAATTCTTTAAATTGTTTCTTATAAGTGTCTACATCGTGTTGTACAAGGGAAAGCTTAGCTTGGGCATCCTCGAGGTCTTTCTCAGAGTTTTCAATAGCCCTTGCATGATATTCAGCAACATCCTTCATGGTTTTTACATCAGCTATCAAGTCGCGGATGATTCGGGAAAGGGCCTTTTAATATTTGACAAGCGCCTTATACTGAGTATCCACGAAATCTATTTTAGCTTTGACTTCGGTATCCCAATCGGGATCTATTGGTTTAAGAAATGGAACGAAGTGCATGTTCCCAAAATGATGCTCCAGAAACTGTTCCTTCAGAAGCTTCAATTTGGCCTTGTTTTCATCATCAAGTATAACCGGCCTCATTGTAGTAATGTCAATGTTTCAGTGTCTAGATGGTACAATAGATGTTTTTCTTTTCATTGCCTCTTTGTTCATCTCTTTTTGTTTCTCTTTTGGGTCAAACCTTTTCTTTGAAGACCTGTCCTAATGAGTTTTATCTTTAGACGAAGTAAGAGGCTTGGGAGCGTTTTTATCCCCTTTGTGAAATGTTGATTGGCACTTATGCTTGTATAAGTCTTTACGATGCATAGATCGAGAACAGGAAGATCAATAAGGCCGAGGGGGGAGATTCCTCCTGTCCTCTCTGCCCCGGTTTTCATGTTGATCATTCCCCGCACTCGAGCCCATTTGGGGCATACTCAAGCAAGCATCCCTCATATAGTAGTGTTGACATGTAATTTGTCCTACAAAAGTATACGAATAAACATTAGAATTGAGATAAATATGAAGGAAAAGTGTAATGATGTGCGGTGCAAGTGCAGTGCGTATATCCTAATTGTTTCCCCCTAACAGACCAGAGCCTAAAGTTAAGCCTGTATGCACAGTCTCCCCGGCCTTCACAGGGGTAACATCTTCCTCAGAGGTAAGAGTAAGAGGATCCGTCCCAAAATCTTTGGAAGTGTAAAAAGTTTCAGGCAGGGGAAGTCTCCCCAGACCCTTGTATATAGAATCTTCCATGGCAAAATCATCGTCACGAGACATGATCGACGGTGGTTCCTTGGAGGAAACTGGTTTTTCAGGAGTAGCTGCATCCTTGAGAGTGATGTATTTATCCCTATCTTTGGCAAATATGTTGGCTAATATGTCATCTTTGGTCGAAGTGGGAGAAGGACTCTTTTAAGGCACAGTTGGATCTTTCGAGCTCCCTCCCTTCTCAGTTAAAGTGTCAATTGGCCCCTCAACGGGGGTATATAAACATATGGACCCTCTCAATGGCCTATACTACGAGTAATAGCAAGTAAGCGGTGACAATGAAGATACTCATCCACTAAACAGGGTGACGGTGAAGATACTCATCCACTAAACAGTCTTTGATGGTCAATTTTTTTTATCACCATTGAGCAATTGATTCAAACGATTTACGTACACACGATGTGCTTCTTGCTTCGAGTTAGGAACTACAAGTGAAAGTGAATGATAGTCAATACATTTGCAGTAGTAATTGAAGATAGAAGTCGAAGTTTGAAATCTTTACTTGATTTTAGCCATCTCCTAAAACATCCTGGTTGCTGTTTGATAAAGAACCATTCAAGTCTCGGATTACCAACTTTGCTGCTGAACGATACGGTAATGATTTTCATTTTTGGCACTGATTCGAAATATAAAAAAGATAGAGTGTCATGGGTCCGGTGCTTGAAATTATAGAAGAAATAGACATCTTTGGAGGTAAGGTTCGTACCCAGAATTTCCCTATAAGCTATATATAAAGTGTACAAATAGCCGTAGGAATTGGGTTGGAGCTGCATTCGAGCGATTCGCATTCGTCTCAGAAAATAGACGATGAATGGCGGGAATGGAGTTATCGCCCCAACAAGGCACACTAGTCTACCAATCGCCACATACCCTTCGAGTGGATTATGGGGCTGATCCGTCTCAATAGGCAATTCGGTGTCCTTTCGGAGAAATCCATGCTTCAAACATATTCGTGCAAATTTGCCTTTGTCAATTGTTGATGCGCCCGAGTCACCAAGTTTTTCCAAAACAATGACATTCTCAAACTCGTCAGGAGTGCGATTATTTCCAACTCCTCCTTCCTCTTCTTCATCCATAGAGACATCACCTTCGGATGATACTTCACTTTCATGTGTTTCCATTTCGTAGTCCGGACCCTCACTATCCCATTCCGGATCTGAAGTGGAGGGTGTATTTTCGATGATAGGATTTTCAGATAGTTTCATGACCTCTTTCCTCTCTGCTAACCCAGCTGAGCATCTCTCAGACATAGTTTCTGTACTATCAAAGAGATAATAAAGACTAGAGTGTAGCTGCCAATCCCCCCATGTTGTGTGTGTGCTAAGTTGTGCAAATGTGTACAACGCTGGAGTTGGAGAATGCAAGATTAACATAGAAGTAAAGCAATATGAAAAGTAGCAGTACGTTCATAAAGTCTAGCCAGTCCAATTTAGAAGGTTCTATCCTAACTGATCATGAAGTTGCAAGTCATAATTAGTTTTGGTTAAGTTGGCTAAAACATGCTTACATTTTGCATTGAATGAAAGCGGATAGGTTCGGATGCTCATGTCATAAGCGGATCAGTTCGGATGTTCGTGTCATAAGCGGATCGATTCAGATGTTTGTCTCAAGCGGGTCAGGTCAGAGTTCAAGGACAGAGAGGACCGGATCGGATAGGACTACAGAAAGGCGACTCCATTCGGATCAGTTAGCACCGAACCGAACCACACTGATGCCTTGAAGCCTAGCTTTCGTCACTCACGTGTTTTTTGGTATTCATCCCATTCATAATTCCTCCAATCCGAACCGAGATAACATGCTCTATCCCACTCATTTTGAGCCCGTCCGGTCCATCCTAGGCCGATCCCATTCTCCCAGGTGTGTATGCTATATCTTCTTTCCTAAGAACAATGAACCCATTACCCTCAACACTTACACTCAAATCACATTCACCGCCACCTTGAGGTGACGACAAAACCGCCAGCGACGACGGTGATGAATTAGAAGACATCGGTAATAAGATTGAGACAGAATTGAATTAAATTAACCAAATCAATTTTAGCTTTGAGCTTAGTTTGATTAGAACTGAAAGAAACGAGAATGGAAATCCCACCTATAAGTTCAGTTTAGAGATCGGAAGGACTTTTGAAAGTTTGGAAATTAGGGTTCTTCATGAGATTTGGGAAAAAGAAAGTAGAGAATATGAAAAGAGAAGAAGGTGCATAAGTTTATATGTAAGAAAGAGGACCATTTGTATTCCCACGGATGTGACAATCCGACCTGGCCTACTTAAGATTGATCTCGGTGCAGTTGAAGGCTTCCCGGCCCAAATATTGCCGTGGATCAGATAAAAAATTGGTCAGGAAGAACCGACCTGATCCGTATTGCCAATTTTGACTTGGTGCGATAATTCAACAGTATATGAAATGAAGATGAATAAATGGGAAGGAAGGTGTCTGAATCTACAAATATGCATTGTAAAAGTTTACCTGGAAGAAATGCTCGAACCTCAAGCGGAGTCTTGATGTTCGCAAAAATAACGAAAGAAGTGTCGTACCCTATGGCGTATTTATAAGCTCTGTCAACATCAAAAGATACCGCATTGTGAAGTATCACGAGTTTATTAACAGATGGAAGCAACTCTTGAATGACACTGAATCCGAAGTAAACGAGTTGATAATTTCGAAGCACGCTTTATTTTCAATAAACGTGTACTTCGAGGAGGCAAAATGTTAGCCTGCTTTATGATCGGGCTATACAAAGCTATGGAATTAATAAATGAATGTGTTCAAAGATAGGTAGTGTACCGGACAGCCTCCTGTATCGTTCGAAGCCCTTGATCTGATTCCCTTCTTCTTTTATATGCGAAAGCCAACAAAAGCAATTCCAGGCAGCATGCGCGGTTCGGTTCAGTATGGAAACCCCCGATCCGAAGCCCCTTTCTTCCTACCGATCCGAACCGAAGATCAGAACTGCAACAGTTATATTCCACTATCCTATAAAACCGGAACGGTTTCACCCCACAAACCCATGACCTTAGTGCGCTGTCACCATCCTGAAGCAAGCTGATCTGAATATCACGAGATGGGGCCCATGTGGCACCCGAACCGGATGGGTCTGTAGCCTATAAATACCCTAAGATACATCATTTGAAGGACCTTTTGGCAAACTACTTACTCTAGTTCCTCAATCACTGAATTTCATTAGTTAATTCAGTTTTCATTCAACCTTCTACAGTATAATTCATTAAATTAAGGAGAGTATCAATTGTATAAGTGAGATTGAGAGGAGATTATTTTTGTATTTGTTTTTGAATCATAAATCAACGAAGTATAAAGTGGACGTAGGCTCTTTAACGCCGAACCACTATGAATTATGTGTTCTCGTTGTTTTTCCTTCTACTTTTCTTCAAATTATTGTTCAATTGGGTTTTAGGACCACTTTTTGGTCTAATATCAACCAAATTCACATCATTCAAGATTCAAATGTTGGTCACTTGAACGTGGTCACGACTCTTAGATCCGACAAACTGATTGACAACCATGTGGTCAGTCCAAATAATTTACCCGATGATCTTCCAAACCCTACTGAAATTTCGACTAACTCGGATCAAAATATTAAGCACATTTCTGACAAGGACCATCCTCAAACTCAAATAGCCTAACCTACTGAGTTGTCTGCTCCATTTCCTCATAAACTTCGACTAAGAAAAAAGATGGACCAGATAGAAAAGATTCTAGAAATATTTAAACAAGTTAAAGTGAACATTCCTCTTTTATATATTATACAACAAGTTCCACAGTACGCGAAATTTCTAAAAGATTTGTGCACTCAAAAACGTCATACACATGTACCTAAGAAAGTGTTTCTAGTGGTAACTATAAGTGAAGTCTTATCCCAATCAATGCTAGTGAAATACAAAGATCCTGGTTGCTCCACAATATCATATACTATTGGGGACAAGAAAATCGATAGATTTCTGCTAGACTTAGGTGTTAGTGTTAACTTGCTTCCATATTCCGTCTACCATCAATTAGGAATAGGAGAACTGAAACCCACCATGGTTATCCTTTATCTTGCTGACCGTCCAATGAAGAGACCTGAAGGCGAAATCGAGGATGTTTTAATAAAATTAGGAGAATTCATCTTTCCAGTTGACTTCATTGTCCTAGAAACTCAACAGGTAAGCAATCCTGTGAACCAAATCCCTTTGATTTTAGGATGACCCTTCTCAGCAACCTCTAATGCGCTTATCAACAGTAGAAATGGGTCTATGAAACTTTCTTTCAATAACATGACTATCGAATTAAACATCTTTAGAACAGAAAACTCTCCTAGCTCTTATGTGGACCAGTTTTCTGAAATACATGCGGTCCACGACAATGAACCTAAGCTCGACCATCCAACAACGAAATTGAATGAAATTATGAAATTTTGTTTCAAGGTATTCCCGAAAATGTATCTGATTCAATTCCAGTCGAGCTTATCACAACTGAGTATATCCCTCAACCAATTTCTTCGATTGAGTCGACTCCCAAATCAGAACTCAAAGTGCTTCCCATTCATCTTAAGTACGCTTACTTAGGAGACAATGAAACTCTTCCTGTCATTATCTCTTCTGACCGTACTATAGAGCAGGAACAATTGCTTCTTCCCATCCTTAAGAAAAATAAGGAAGTAATTGGTTAGTCCATGGCTGATATTAAGGGGATTAGCCCTTCGATAGTCCAACATCGAATCCACCTTATAGATGGTGCCAAACCCACTCGTGATCTCCAGCATTGACTAAACCCCATTATGAAAGAAGCAGTTCGTGATGAGATCCTTAAATGCCTTTACAATGGAATCATCTACCTGATTTCCGATAGTCAATGGGTTAGTCCGATTCATGTCGTACCTAAGAAATTAGGGATAACAGTAATCCAAAATAAAGCTAACGAGCTTATACCAACCCACGCCCAGATGGGTTGGCATGTTTGCATTGATTATAGGAAACTTAACACTGCAACACGTAAGGATCATTTCCCACTACCATTTATCAATCAAATGCTAGAACGACTAGACGATCATGAGTACTACTGTTTCCTTAATGGGTACTCGGGCTATAATCAAATCCCTATCGCTCTCGAGGACCAAGAGAAGACCAATTTCACTTGTCATTTCGATACATTTGCATACAGTCGTATGCCTTTTGGTCTCTATAATGCACCTGCAACCTTCCAGAGGTGCATGGTTAGCATTTTTCTGATATGATCGAGAAATTTTTGGTAGTTTTCATGGATGACTTTTCCATCTTTGGGGACTCTTACACTGAGTGTTTACACCACCTTGATCTTGTTCTTAACCATTGCAAAGTTAAACACTTAACTCTTAATTGGAAAAAATGTCACTTCATAGTCAAACATGGCATTGTTTTAGGACATGTCATCTCTAATAATGGAATTGAAGTAGACAAAACCAAAATCAAAATTATCTCTAATCTTCCCATTCCCAAATCCATTAAGGACATCCGAACCTTTTTAGGTCATGCTGGCTTTTAACGTAGCTTTATAAAGGATTTTAGAAAAATCACGCGACCTTTGACTAATCTTCTTGGTAAGGATGTTCCTTTTGACTTCAACTCTGACTGTTTTTCATCTTTTGAGCATCTCAAAAATGAACTTGTATCTTCCCCTACCATCTGCTCTCCCAATTGAAGCTGCCTTTTGAAGTCATGTGTGATGTCTCGAATTTCGCTGTAGACGCTATTTTAGGACAACGAATCGATAAAATTCTTCATGTCATTTACTACGCGAGTAAGACTTTGAACGAGGCCCAAATCAACTATATGACCACTGAAAAAGAACTTCTGGCAGTCATTTTCGCTTTAGAAAAATTCAGACCTTATCTAGTTGGCTTACACATCACTATTCATACCGATCACTCTACACTTAGGTACCTTTACTCTAAAAAGGATGCTAAGGCTCGTCTCATTCATTGGATCCTCCTACTTCAAGAATTTGACATTACCATTAAGGATAAAAAAGGATCCGACAATGTTATTGTGGATCACTTGTCTCGTCTTTCAAATGCCCCATCTTTTTCTCTTCCGATCAACGAGAATTTTCCGGATGAACATCTCTTTTCTTTATTCACTGATCCTTAGTTTGCTGACATTGTCAACTAATTAGTCACCAAGTAGACCCCTTCTTTTTGGTCCAAGCAGGACAAACAAAAAATCTTATCTCAAGTGAAACATTTTTACCGGGATTACCATTATCTTTTTAAATATTGTTCTGACCAAATCATCTAAAGTTGTGTTCATGACACTGAAACTCGCAGTGTCCTCTCTTTATGTCATGATCAAGACTGTGGTGGTCACTTCGGTCCTAAAAAGACAGCCGAAAAGGTTCTCCAATAGGGTTTCTACTGGCCCAACCTTTTCAAAGACGCTTACGAATTTTACAAAACTTGTGATCGATGTCAATTCTTTGGAAAAATTGGTAAACGAAATATGACGCCCCTAAACCCTATTATAGGAGTTGAAATATTTGACGTTTGGGGTATAGACTTCATGGGACCCTTCCCTAATTCTTTTGGGAACCTTTACATTCTCTTAGCCGTTGATTATGTTTTAAATGGGTCGAAGCTGTTCCATGCAAAACAAATAATAACAAGTTTGTTATGCGCTTCTTAAAAGAAAACATCTTTTCTAGGTTTGGCATACCTCGCACAATAATCCACGACAATCGAACACACTTTTGAAATCGTTCTTTTGAAGTCCTCAAGAGAAAGTATTCGATAACCCACAAGTTATCTACTCCTTACCATCCTCAAACTTGTGGACATGTTGAAGTATCAAATAGGCAGATTAAACATATCCTTGAGAAAACCGTGAATCAAAATCGTAAAAATTGGTCCTAAAAGTTAACCGACAATCTTTGGGCTTACTGCACCACTTTCAAAACAAACTTTGGTATGTCCCCTTATCGGTTGATTTTTGGTAAGCTATACCACTTGCCAGTTGAACTAGAGTATAAAGCGTTATGGGCAAAAAAAACTTATTCTTCAAAAATTTCTAATCTCTAGTGGATCTCTCAGTAGGATTTGAACCCAGATTAAGTTCTTCCTATTTGACCCGAAACCGTTCGATCTAGCCATAAGAAGGTTGAAGGGAGTTCTAACAGGCCTTGGAGGAGTCCTATGTCCTAAAATTAATTCATCAAGTTGATGATGAAATCCAGAAAAGGTAGAACTCCTTTTTCTTATGTCGTCTTGTATCGAAATAATAATGCTTTTTCTCTTGTTCACTAAAGCTCGAACGACCTTCAATAAAAGGGTACCTGTACCCGAAACCGACTAGACTTAGAGCAAGCAGGTGAACTTAGGAAGCTTCAGCTTGATGAACTTGATGAAATTCGAAATGATGCCTATGAAAATGAATGAATTTATAAGGATAGAACTAAAGTTTTCATGATAAATCAATTTTACGTACAACTCTCATGCTAGTTAAAAAGTTCTGTTGTATGACTCAAAATTGAACTTATTTTCAGGTAAGTTAAAATCTAGATGGACAGGACCTTACATTGTATGGACCATTTTTCTGTATTGTAACACCCCACCTCCATTAAGGTCACTTACAAAGGGAATGCCTTAACTTTAGCGAAGCGTTTTAGGTAAACAGATACAGAATATCACAGGACAGATATAAAAATTTTGCAGCGGAAAATAAATAACTTTATTAAATCACCAAAATACTTTGTTACATAATACCATGAGTCATAAAACACTTCCGTCTTACATTATCGGAGTACATAGGTATTTAAAGGAAAAACATCATTCCCCAGATTAAAGAGCAAGCCATATAAGAGACAGAGACTCAAGCCATACTTCAGAAGTTGCTCCTAGAAGATGATATCCAAATCCTGACAAAACCTGGGTGTTTCCTCCCTGAGAACCTGGGGGGTCGGAACGGAAGAAAAGAGCCGAAACAAACTAGGTCAGACAAATGTCTGGTGAGTCCAGTAACTTTTAGCCAGTAAATAAATAAAGGTAAACATGACATGCATACAAAGTGGATAAGAGGATTCACGGTACAGATGACAGGTATGACAGAACAAATAAGGTAAGATGTACGCTTCACTACAAACTACTCTGCACTATTACTAGTAAAATCAAGATAGGATGATCACTTCCGCTAACCATAATTACGATAATGATGGTGGTAGTTTCGTGTACTCCTAGCCGCTGTCATAGGTGCCGCCTGCTCCTATCTCAACTAGTCGTACCCACTACCCCCTACTATAAATTGGTAGACTTAGGGCATACGTCTGGGTATATCCTAACCACTACCCTAATCGATCGGCTCCCCATTCTGTAGATACCCTGTGCTGGTCCCACAACTAGGGGGTATCACTTCCCTAAAGTGGCAAACCAAGGTGTGCACAGTTATACCTACCGGTGTCACGGTCGTCTTGTCCCCCTCTGCCCGGCCCATGCACGCATATGTGCCCAGTCGGTTTGCGCCGCCCACACCATTTTCTCGTTTTGGATCTCTTACAATCAATCAGTAAGTGTGCCCCTTCCCCGCCTAGTACGGAGTTCTTTACATTGATACCCCTCCGGGTTATTGACTGAAATGGGTCCCACACAACATGATAGAAGCTCTCCCCTATGTCTTGTATCCCCACTAGGTTTTCTACGGACTATGTATACCTTAAGGTGTCTTTAATTACATTGCCCTCAATCAGTTATGCATACCTATAGGTGTCTTTAATACATAACCCTTAATCTATCTATCGGTTATGCTTACCTATAGGTGTCTTTAGTACATAACTCTATCTATTCCCATTAGTTATGCATACCCCTAAGGGTGTCTTTAATACATAACTTTACTACTTTTCCCCGGTTATGTATACCATTAGGTGTCTTTAATTACATAACCCTTTTTATCCGGTTAAGTTTGTGGGCCTATATATATATATTAATATTACCCACCTACCCTTCAGTTGTACTTAACCCTCCCACTGATTTAATCCTATTTATTTAACGGTTAAGTTTGTGGGCCTATATATATATATTAATATTTCCCACCTACCCTTCAGTTGTACTTAACCCTCTCACTGATTTAATCCTATTTATTTAATGGTTAAGTTTGTGGGCCTATATATATATATATATATATATATATATATATATATTAATATTACCAACCTACCCATCAGTTGTACTTAACCCACCCACAATCCAACTCATTTTACTTAACCCTAACTTATGTCTATCATCATACAGTCCACATGTATTAAGTTAGGTTAAGTAGTCTTTTCTTATTACCATGTCCAATTATGGTAATATTGGGCTAGACCTCCTACATTAGGCCTACAACATGTGGATGCTGGATATGCCAGTCGGGTCCGGGCAGTCTTATTCCACAGTTGGGTCTAACCTTGTGTCTTAGCCCGAGTCGTATTCACACACTTAGACCTCTCACATTAGGTTCAACATTAGTGGCTGTTGGATATGCCGGTCGGGTCCGGGGAGACTTCCACCACTAATGTAACCTAACCTCGTGTCATAAGTGTTAATTAAATTTCCAGACTTTAATTGATTAAACATTCCTCTTTTGATTAACTAAGTTAATTAATTAATCCTTTCCTTTTTATAGGTGTCAATACCTATTTTATTAACAATTTAAATTTCCTATCCATAAATGGTCATATTCAAATTATACCATTTTCACTCAACTTTACCTATGTCATAATAGGTAATTATTTATATGTTTCCCTACTAGAATCATGTGCCCAATTTACGTAAACACTATGTAAATTATGCCTATTACAAATTCCCCTTTTCCCATGTTTCTTAACTAGTGTAACTGTTTGCGTTTTTGGCGTCATCGAGGCTACAAGGTAGCCTCGCCATAACAATAAAATAAAGTGAATGACAAGGTGATCGTTTTCAGTACAATTTTTGGCATAAGCATGACAACTAGGGAACATGACATGATAACTTCGCGTATAATTATGATTCATCACATAATTAACAACTTACATAGATTCATGATTTTGCAACATAACAACTTGCATAGGTTCATGAATTAACAACATAATTAACAACTCACATAGGTTCATGATTCACAACATAACAACTTATATAGGTGACTTGCATAGGTTCATGATTCACAGCATAACAACTTGCATAGGTGACTTGCATAGGTTCATGATTCATAACATAACAACTAGCATAGGTTCATGAATTCATCACACAATAACTTGCATAGGTAACTTGCATGATCTCATAACAACTTGCATAGGTTCATGATAATAACTTGCATAGATCCATGATAACAACTTGCATAGATTCATGAATTCACAGCATAATAACTTGTATAGGTAACTTGCATAGGTTTATGAATTTCACTTGCATAATTTCATGATTCACCACAACAATAAACTTCTATAATTTCATGATCCACAATAACAATTAACTTGTATAATTTCATGATCCACAACAACAATAAACTTGCATAACTACAAACAACATATACCCAAATCATAATCTACCACTATTCACTTTTATTTATTTAAACCTAAAAGTGACTAGAACTCACAGAAAAAGATGGTCTTGAGTTCTGGGATCTGAATTCTTTAATGGATTAGCGTTCCCTTGTTGTAGACAATTTCGTTATTGAGATTAGACTTTGATTTGAATAGAATTGAGTTGCTTTACTTTGCTTCTAGTCGGTGGCGGCTACCCTAGGTTTTGGAGAGACAGTGTGACGACCATTGATCTAATTTTAATTTGCTTTTAGGGTTTGAGTCTACATGTGTTTATATATAATTTCAATTTAATTTAAGCCGTCGGATGCTTTTAGGGTTAATCAAAATCACTCAGTCAGGATAGGGTGACACCTCATCCCTAATGACTCAGCAAGGAGTCAGAAAGGACTCAGCATTGACTCACAGTGCGGATTAGATCACACTAGAAAGCTATGCAGGCTTTCTGCTCGGCCTGGGCGCACTTGGGTAGTGCACCAGTGTATTTTTGTACTAGCGCACTTCCCTAGTGCGCTAGTGCATTTTTTTCTTCTTCTGGTCTTTCCGCCTAACTTCGTTCGTCCATATCTCCTTCATATGTTGTCCGTTTTACCCAAACTCGGACTCTATATCAGGCAAAATTCGGAGACGAACGCAATGGCGCAACCTGTTTTCCTTAATTCCCACATTTGGAATTAAGTATTCTTAAATTTAGTTAATTTGATCATTCAAAAATTCGGGGTGTTACGTTCTCCCCTACTTAAAGGATTTCGTCCCCGAAATCTTCAAGTTAAGAAGAATGTGTCCTACCATCCAATCACCCATCTACTCTACCATCATCCACAAGCATCCATTGTCCTTAGAAAACTTCTAATGTTGTATGAACATATGCAAAAGTGTGTGTATATGTTCCTTATCTAATGCAAAGATTAGGCAGTATACTGATTCAGTCGACCTCCTTAATGCGAATTGTGTCAGTGCCATGAGTCCAACATGTATGCAATTTTCCTATATGATACATATTATCTCTTCATGTGTGCACAACCATTCATCAAAATGCAGCATCCATATGATAACACAACCATTATACATCCATTACCCTAAATACGCACACATTTTTATATGCAATATGAAAGTGACTTGAGACGATCTAGTGCCTAATATGTGTGTAAATGCATCCACGAGCAACCACTATCAAGCACTTGCAACCATCAAACATAACATGTCTCAAACACATGTTTACATCCATGGATTTCCTATCTAAAGGTCGAAGATTCGGTTGATGGGATACAAACAAATGATATAACTAAAACAAAAGCTCTGTACCAATTTGACATCGGTTAAGAGAATAATTCCCTAAGTCTCAGCCACGAAGACCGAAATCAACATCAGACTGACACTCAGAGAATTACCCCCATTAAACAATGTCAAAACTGGAAATCAACTTCATGCTTCGAGTAGAAAACCCTATCCTTCAGAAATATTCAGATACTTATAGACTACTGGTACAGATCAGATTACAGAATGATTCTCAGAAAGCTAAGCATAACAGACCCTTGCGGGTCACAAGAAACTTTGGGGGTCTTCCCATGACAAGTTAGAAGCTTAACGACCCTCCTCTCAAAATCTAGAACGACCCTCTACATAGAAAGCTGGTCCATTTAGAACCAACCCATAGCCCATAAACTTGAGCACACAAATGTCACATTCAAATTTTTGACGCCTAACACAGATTATTTCAACCCCTTACAAATCACCAATAAATGAGCCGAATCACCAAAGGGGTTTGAAACAACTACGGGATCAGAAACAAGACTAGTATTAAAGTGCAGAGTCTCAATGCCAGAATCCAAAAGAGTCTTAACTTCATAATCAGATAAGGAAATTAAACCTTTTACATAAATTTTTCCTATCTCTATCCATCTGCCACAAGAGCATCCACATACCCTCTATAAGATTCTATCCTTTGCCCTTGCCTTCTTGGGCAATCCTAAATCAGATGTCCTGTCTTATGGCACCGAAAACAACCAACCTTCTTACATGTTAACAAGTCTTTCTCTAAAGTTTCCCCCATCGCGTGGAAAACCCTATGAAACCCGAAAGAGGATTAGCCGTAGATGGAATAACTGTGGCTACAGATGGAAGTTAGGCACTTCTTTGCCCATCGACAGACGCCATAGACTCATCATGCCTACGGGACCATGTCGCGATGAGGTTACCTCCCAGAAAGCCAAGAGCCCCGGAGACTCAGAAAAGAAGGAAAACAAGGATTAAACAGAAAATCAGAAGATAAACATATGGCTTTAGGGACTATGTTTTTCAAAACAGACTTTCCTTTTTGAAAATACTTTCTTTTAAAACCTTTTTGAAAAATATTTTCAAAACTTTTATCTAATCTGGTAACCTTTAGCTCTGATACCAAGTGTAACACCCCACCTCCATCAAGGTCACTCACAAATGGGATGCATTAACTTTAGTGGAGCGTTTTAGGTAAACAGATACATAATATCGCAAGACAGATATAAAAATTTTGCAGCAGAAAATAAACAACTTTATTAAATCACAAAATACTTTGTTACATAATACCATGAGTCATAAAACACTTCTACCTTACATTATCAGAGTACATAGGTATTTAAAAGAAAAACATCATTCCCTAGATTAAAGAGCAAGCCATATAAGAGACAGAGACTCAAGCCATACTTCAGAAGTAGCTCCTAGAAGATGATATCCAAATCCTGACTAAACCTGGGTGTTTCCTCCTTGAGAACCGGGGAGGGGGGGACAGAAGAAAAGAGGCGAAACAAACTAGGTCAGACATACGTCTGGTGAGTCCAGTAACTTTTAACCAGTAAATAAATAAAGGTAAACATGACAGGCATACAAAGTGGATAAGAGGATTCACGGTACAAATGACAGGTATGACAGGACAAATAATGTAAGATGTATGCTTCACTACAAACTACTCTGCATTATTACTAGTAAAATCAAGATAGGATGATCCCTTCCGCTAACCATAATAACGATAATGATGGTGGTAGTTTCGTGTACTCCTAGCCGTTGTCATAGGTGCTGCCTGCTCCTATGTCAACTAGTTGTACCCATTACCCCCCTACTATAAATTGGTAGACTTAGGGCATACGTCCAGGTATACCCGAACCACTACCCTAATCGATCGGCTCCCTATTCTGTAGATACACTGTGCTGGTCCCACAACTAGGGGGTATCACTTCCCTAAAGTGGCAACCCAAGGTGTGCAGAGTTATACCTATGGGTGTCACGGTCGTCTTGTCCCCCTCTGCCCGGCCCATGCACGCACATGTCCCCGGTCGGTTTGCGCCGCCCACACCATCCGTCTCGTTTTGGATCTCTTACAATCAATCAGTAAGCGTGCCCCTTCCCCGCCTAGTATGGAGTTCTTTACTTCGATACCCCTCCGGGTTACTGACTGAAATGGGTCCCACACAACATGATACAAGCTCTCCCCTATGTCCTGTATCCCTACTAGGTTTTCTACTGACTATGTACACCCTAAGGTGTCTTTAATTACATAGCCCTCAATCAGTTATGCGTACCTGTAGGTGTCTTTAATACATAACCCTTAATCTAACTATGGGTTATGCTTACCTATAGGTGTCTTTAATACATAACTCTATCTATTCCCATTAGTTATGTGTACCCCTAAGGGTGTCTTTGATACAAAACTTTACTATTTTGTCCTTGTTATGCATACCATTAGGTGTCTTTAATTACATAACCCTTTTTATCCGGTTAAGTTTGTGGGCCTATATATATTAGTATTACCCACCTACCCTTCAGTTGTACTTAACCCTCCCACTGATTTAATCCTATTTATTTAAGGGTTAAGTTTGTGGGCCTATATATATTAATATTTCCCACCTACCCTTCAGTTGTACTTAACCCTCTCACTGATTTAATCCTATTTATTTAATGGTTAAGTTTGTGGGCCTATATATATATATATATTAATATTACCCACCTACCCATCAGTTGTACTTAACACACCCACAATCCAACTCATTTTACTTAACCCTAACTTATGTCTATCATCATATAGTCCACATGTATTAAGTTAGGTTAAGTAGTCTTTTCTTATTACCATGTCCAATTATGGTTATATTGGGCTAGACCTCCCACATTAGGCCAACAACATGTGGATGCTGGATATGCCGGTCGGGTCTGGGCAGTCTTATTCCACAGTTGGGTTTAACCTCGTGTCTTAGCCCGAGTCGTATTCACAAACTTAGACCTCTCACATTAAGTTCAACATTAGTGGCTGCTGGATATGTCGGTCGGGTCCGGGCAGACTTCCACCACTAATGTAACCTAACCTCGTGTCATAAGTGCTAATTAAATTTTCAGACTTTAATTGCTTAAACATTCCTCTTTTGATTAATTTGTGAATTAATTAATCCTTTCCTTTTTATAGGTGTCAATACCTATTTTATTAATAATTTGAATTTCCTATCCATAAATGGTCATATTCAAATTATACCATTTTCACTCAACTTTACCTATGTCATAATAGGTAATTATTTATATGTTTCCCTACTAGAATCATGTGCCCAATTTACATAAACACTATGTAAATTATGCCTATTACATATTCCCCTTTTCCCCGTTTCTTAACTAGTGTAACCATTTGCGTTTTTGGCGTCATCGAGGCTACAAGGTAGCCTCTCCATAACAATAAAATAAAGGGAATGACAAGGTGATTGTTTTCAGTACAATTTTTGGCATAAGCATGACAGCTAGGGAAAATGTCAAGATAACTTCGTGTATAATTACGATTCATCACATAATTAACAACTTGCATAGATTCATGATTTTGCAACATAACAGCTTGCATAGGTTCATGAATTAACAACATAATTAACACCTCACATAGGTTCATGATTCACAACATAACAACTTGTATAGGTGACTTGCATAGGTTCATGATTCACAACATAACAACTTGCATAGGTTCATGATTCATAACATAACAACTAGCATAGGTTCATGAATTCATCACACAATAACTTGCATAGGTAACTTGTATGATCTCATAACAACTTGCATAGGTTCATGATAATAACTTGCATAGATCCATGATAACAACTTGCATAGATTCATGAATTCACAACATAATAACTTGCATAGATAACTTGCATAGGTTTATGAATTTCACTTGCATAATTTCATGATTCACCACAACAATAAACTTGTATAATTTCATGATCCACAACAACAATAAACTTGTATAATTTCATGATCCACAACAACAATAAACTTGCATAACTACAAACAACATATACCCAAATCACAATCTACCATGATTCACTTTTATTTATTTAAACCTAAAAGTGACTAGAACTCACAGAAAAAGAGGGTCTTGAGTTTTGGGATCTGAATTCTGTAATTGATTAGCGTTCCCTTGTTGTAGACAATTTCGTTGTTAAGATTAGGCTTTGATTTGAATAGAATTGAGTTGCTTTACTTTGCTCCTAGTCGGTGGCGGCTACCCTAGGTTTTGAAGAGACAGTGTGACGGTCATTGATCTAATTTTTATTTGGTTTTGGGGTTTGAGTCTACATGTGTTTATATAGAATTTCAATTTAATTTAAGCCGTCGGATTCTCTTAGGTTTTACCAAAACCACTCAGTCAGGATAGGGTGACACCTCAGCCCTAATGACTCAACAAGGAGTCAGAAAGGACTCAGCAATGACTCACAGTGTGGATCAGATCACACCAGAAAGCTGTGCAGGCTTTCTGCTTGGCCTGGACGCGCTTGGGAAGTGCGCCAATGTATTTTTGTACTGGCACACTTCCCAAGTGCGCCAGTGCATTTTTTTTCTTCTTCTGGTTTTTCCGCCTAACTTCGTTCATCCATATCTCCTTCATATGGTGTCTGTTTTATGCAAACTCGGACTCTATCTCAAGCAGAATTCCGAGACGAACGCAATGGCGCAACCCGTTTTCCTTAATTCCCACATTTGAAATTAAGTATTCTTAAATTTAGTTAATTTTATCATTCAAAAATTTGGGGTGTTACATGTATGGTGCGGTAGAAATTGAGTATCCAACCAATGGATCATCCTATAGGGTCAACGGTCAACGCCTTAAACCTTACTTGGAACCAACACCCAACCAAGGGGAAAAGCTCATGGTCCTCCATGAGCCACATTACATTCGGTAAGATGCACTAACCCTCTTTTGTATATATGTAAATATTCTCTTGTTAAATAATTTCCTTTCACTATATGTCTGATTAACGACTGTGAGGACACAATCACACTCAAGTTTGGGGAAAATTTACATTACATCAGCAATCAAATTTTATGAACTAGGTCTCACTGAACAAGGAATAACTTAATATTCATAAATAACACCTTGGTTCTTATTTGATAAGTTGAATTGTTGGGTGATGGGAATGAACATTATTTATTCATTGAGTCGTAACTGTGTCTTTTTAAGATGCTAGCTTGAGACTATGCAGACGTCAGTCATGTTCTGAAGTAATTGTGTCGACCTTTGTTATACATGTTAGAATGTGCAAGTAAAAATAGTCATACAATAATCAAATAAAAATGATTTTGCACCTACATTTGTTGGATTTTATGAATTCTTTTTCATGCAAAATATTTTTCTCACTCAAATTTTCAAACTTGTAAGTTCTAAAATCCACTTGGCCCACTTGGGGAGAAATGACTCATTGTAGCATTCTTCTTCGATACCCCTCATTATTCAAACCCAACTTTTAGTCGAATTACATCCATGTTTCGACACGTTTTTCTTATATTGGTATACTTAAGAACTATTTATTTTCAAAGGTTAAAAAACGTCACTTTTATACCAATATTACACTACCCACTCCGTACTTGTTTTAAAGTAGGATAACCATATATCACATCGTATTTTATATGGGTTATCTATCTTACGAAACTTTGCTTATCTTTTCGTTCAGCTTTTTATATAACATCAATCTAGACTTGTGTGTTGTATTAGGGTTATAAAAGTAGAGTAACTAGGGCACAAAATTTTCTTTTTATGAAGTGTTGGTTATGATTCGCTTAGTAGAGGAGGAATCAAATGAAATAATATACGATATCATTCCATTCTATCTCCACTCATCATTCATCATGAAAAAATGCAATAAAGAGAAAATCTCCAAGAATAAAATAGTCATTCATCATTCTTGATTAAAAAGCATTCATTTCCATTCCATCTACATCCATCATACGGTACTTAGACGCGAGGATTGTAGTAGAGGAGACGAAAGGAAAAAAACGTCAATATGTGCCTTAGTATTACTTTATCCTCTGTAGCTTGAAGTTCAACTAATACACTTGCCCTCTTATCCATAATATTTTTATAACTTACAAAATTCTCCTTCATCTATGTATAACTCACATCCAATACATTAGATTTACACTAGTGAAAAATTATTCAAAGAAAAAAAATTAAATAAATGTTTGGGTGCACATTGTCAATGTGTAGAACTTTCGTTGACATCACGCTCTTAACCTTCAAGGCAATTACAGTATTATCAAGGAATTTCGATTCAGCTTGAAATTTTTTATTCATTTTTGAACCAGTAATGGGATGGACAATTTAGGAATAAACCGTTGTTGGTAAAGTTAGGTAAAGTCCTTTGAATGTGAAAGACCTTAAATATATCATTTGATTAAGCAACGTACATAAGACGCTTTGGATTTTGTGGGTAGTATCCACTAAAAAACGTCACGAGACAACACTCGTCCTACTAGGTGTTGGAGAATGGAGTTTTGATGAAAACAACCTTAGTTCAATATTAATTGATTATAAATATATATATATATATATATATATATATATATATATATATATATACTAACACCTTTATCTAGAATATATATATACACATATATATGCAGGATTTGTATACAGGAAGTAATACTGGAGACTATACAGTTTAAGAGCTTTTAGAGATTCAGAATTCAGAGTAGATTCAAGACTCATGAGTAATCAAGATTTCAAGAGTTCAAGATAAATATAGTAATAGAGTCTAGTTTATGTAAGACTCCAAATAGCACTCCAGGTTCAAACTTTGTTTTTCAAATTATCTGTCTTCAAATTAAAAACTATTTTCAAATTGATTTTAAACTTCTCTCAAAATAATTTTTAATCTTCCAAGAATTTCAAAATTATGATTTCAAATATATTTCCTAATTTATAAGTATTCTTATTTTTATAGTTTTATTAATTATGTTTTACTAAGTTCATATTTGATTATTTAAACCCTAAGTTTTCATATAACCTTTTGTTTATATATAGTTTATAAATATTTCTTTATAAATTTCTATATATATATATATGTTTATAATTGTATTATATATGTTTATTATTATATTTTATATAGTTTTCATATCACACATATATTAAGTTTTTAATCATATGTTTAATTAATATTTTCTTATGTTTTTACACTTGAAAAACAATGTTTTAGCAACTAGTTTTGTTTCAGGAATTTAAATATTGATTTAAATACTTAAAAAAATACTTTAAAAATCATAAAATTGGTAAGTTCGTCGACATAACAAAAAGGGTATGTCGACACATAACTGTCATAAACTTAAATTTGAAAGGAAGTGTCTTTTCACCATTTGTAACGCTGTAGAAACGTTGCAACCTTTGATACTCTATAAAAAGGGGTTAAAACTGAATTTTTTATCACATCTTCTTCTCTAACTTCATTCTCATTCATCACACCATTATTCTTATTCATTTTTATGATTCTTACAATTATACTCTGCCGAATTCAATTCTGTTTTGATCAAATTTCTTCTCTCTATACTCTTACTCTCTACTCTCTAAATCAAGCGCTATTGAAGAGTTATAGGGATATTTTGTAATTGTTTGGATTGAATAAACCTTGTTTGTAAGTCAAAGAGGAATCAGTGTATCCTTCTAGCCGTGAAATCAAGGAATAGGAGTCGGTGTGCCCTTGTTGAGCCGTGAAATCAAGGGATAGGAGTCGGTGTCTCCTTGTTGAGCCGTGAAATCAAGGAGGTTGTATTTTAATATTGGAAATAGGAATAAAACTCTGCACAATCCAGCGTTGTGCGGGACTGGTCGTGGGAGTGATCGGAACCAGTACAAAATCCGATATGCTCTTTCCTTTTCTATATTTTTATTTCTATTTATTTTGCTTTTGTGTTTGAATCTGTGTCTGTGATTGTGTTTGTGTTGTTTGATACATCCCGTAGTTCATTTTAGATTTTAGTTTTGTTTAAATTCTTATAAATTCTTACAAACACTATTCACTCCCCCTCTAGTGTTTGCTCTGCCTTAACGATCCATTCCGGAGTCCCTAACAATTGGTATAAGAGCATTGTCTTTCAAAAAGTTCATAATCTGATTTGTGAAAAAGTTAAATGGCAAATTTTGAATACTAGTTTTAATTCACCGTTGCATCAGTAGTAGATAAGTCTGCATTCAATTAAAAAAAACAAGTTATCATGATATGATTACTTGAAAAGTTTAAATTGATTTATCACAAAATCATCATGATTTTATTATTTCAAATTATAGTTAGTTATTTTTGAAAAGTCACTTGATTATTTGAAAAAGTATGTTGTTTTGCAGGAAAGAAGTAATATTTGATGACTGTTGTCCAAAAGACACTAAGATGATCATTCATTAATCAAGAAAAGAAGAGTTTATGAAAAGATATGAATTTTGGGCTTATAGCAATTGAAGTGTCCATTCATTCAAAGTTCAGATGCAAGTTCAAAATTTTGACGCCAAGTTGACCAAGCCATATAGAAAGGATTTGTTTTTATTAAGACGATTCAGATTCATCATCAAGCGACGAAGAGCCAGAAATAGGAAATCCAAATATGTTTTCCATAATTCAGAGAATAATGAAGAAATGGATCTAAAAACTGGGTACGCCTTAATTAACTTTTAAATTCCTTTTTGGTTGAATGAATGCTTTGTTTTCTTTGTTTTGTTTACCTTGTTTTGAATTTGAAAACTAAGCTTTAAAACTAAAATTTGAAATTTAAAATTCAAATTTGAAATTTGAATTTTGAAATTCAATAAAAAAAAATTGGATGTTTAATAGGATTAGTATTATTTCAGAAATTAGTTAAATCTGAAATATAAATCGATAATTTTAAACCAAAAGTCACAGAACCATATTCCCTTTGAAATAATGCATATATGTCGACATACATATATCTATATGTCGGCATATCAGCCTATAGAATGAAATTCAAATTTTGAATTTCAAAAGTTTAAACTTTCAGACTTCCCTCTATCTTTTCAATTAGAAAATGCTAGTTAGTTATTAACTTTATCTGTCTACTTATTTTCTTATATTTGTTTCAAAATATATATATTAAAAGTATATAAATTAATAAAATTATATTGACATGTTAATATGATATATAAAGTTACTATAACTTTTTGATATTGTTATAAAATATAAATTTATTCATCTTTTATATTATTTAAACAAGCATAGCTTAACTTATATATTATTTGAAACACCCCACCTCCGTTAAGATCACTCACAAAGGGAATCCCTTAACTTCGATGGAGCATTGTAACAACCCGTATTTTCAATAACCTGTAATAACATAAATCGAGGCAGAATTTAATTCTAAAATGGGAATCAAGGGAAACGGGCTATGCCATTGCGTTCGTCTCGGAAAAATACGCGAAATAGAGTCCGAGTTTTCGAAAATCGGAGTCCGTATGACCAAGATATGGCCTCGCGAAGTTTCACGAAAATTCCCAAATTAAAGTATACTTAATTAAGTGAAATGGGTTGTGTAGATATATATATATATATATATATTGATATATATATATATATATATATAATTGAAAATTTAATAAATAAATATGCAAAAATGCTCAAAACAGCGAATTGGGAGAGGGGAATAACCGAACCGGCCGATTTTTGAAGTCGACCCGAGCCCGCTGGGTCGACTAGGGGTTAATCCAGGGTGTTTGGCTGTCAACCCGTGGGCCGATTCGCTCAAGTGCAGATTTTGCATTTGAATGGTTCTCATGGTCCATCTTTAATCTAAAGGCCCTAGATGGTTCCTACACTTGACTTCTTCCCCAAGACATGCTTTGATGGCTTGGATTGAATCTAGGGTTAATCCTATGGCCTAAAACACTTGCCTAATCTATAAATAAGACCCTAACCTACCCTAATTCATTCATAATTAAACCTAGTGACTAAACTATGGCAAAATGCTAGCTCTCATGGCCTCCACTAATTTTATGAAGAGGGTTGCATACTAATCACTCTCTAATCAACTTCTAATCCCTTCTTAGCATCTTAATCTTCTTCATTTGGTGTTCAAAGTTGCTAGTTGTGAGTTTCTATCACTTTGATGATCTTTTGGTAAACTAATTAGATGAGATGTGATGAGATTTATGGTTTTGTATGTGGGTTAATGAGCTTTGAATCATATGATATGATGTTAGCATTAATCTTATGTTTATGCATGTTGAGTATGTAAGCTTATGCAAGTTTAATATGATGTATGTTATGTTTGCATGATGCTAAATATGCAAGTTGTGGGCTATGTAATCATATGCATGTTATGCAAGTTCATGGTAATATGCTATGCAAGTTACATGTATGTAAATATGCAAGTTACATGTTTGTTAATATGCAAGTTACATGTATGTAAATATGCAAGTTACATGTTTGTTAATATGCAAGTTACATGTTTGTTAATATGCAAGTTACATGTTTGTTAATATGCAAGTTACATGTATGTAAATATGCAAGTTACATGTTTGTTAATATGCAAGTTACATGTTTGTTAATATGCAAGTTACATGTATGTAAATATGCAAGTTACATGTTTCTTTATATGCAAGTTACATGTTTGTTAATATGCGAGTTACATGTATGTAAATATGCAAGTTACATGTTTATTAATATGCAAGTTCATGATGACACATTATGCAAGTCTATAAGCTAATATGCAAGTTTGTTATGCAAAATGAATATGTAAGTTATGTGACATATTATATGCAAGTTATGTGACATGTTATGCAAGTTCATATGCAAGTTATGTGTTTGTTAATATGCAAGATGGCACCTTTGAAACATGTTCATTCATATGCAAGTTGACACCTTTTATATGTGTTATATCATGAACGAAATTACGTGGGAACGATGGGGTAATTAAATGCATAAGTTAATAAGATTGTGTGAAATTAATATAATTATGCATAACACAAAATAAATAAACATAGTATGGGAATTTGCCTATTTGGTTAGGTGTACCCATACTATGTGTTGGGAATTTACCTATTGAGTTAGGTCTACCCCATGGGAATTTACCTATTAAGTTAGGTCTACCCATGTTAAGAAAACTTGATTAATTAGGGATAATTAATATAAAATTATGAGGGTGATTAATTAGGTGTAATTAATTGACTAAGACACGAGGTTGGACTCAGTTGTAGCGTAAAACTGCCCGGACCCAACCGGCTTAACCAGTTGCTACAAATGTTAGCCCAATGTGAGAGGTCTTAGGCACAAACTAAATACGTAATTAATGTAAAGACACGAGGTTAGACTCTGTTATGACATAAGGCTGCCCGGACCCAACCGGCTTAACCAGCGGTCATAAAAGACAGTCTAATGTGAGAGGTCTTTACAAAGGTTACGTTCTTAATTAATTAATTAAGAAACACTTAACCACATTAGCATGTAGAGGGACATGAGGGGTTAAGTGGGTGCCTCGGGTGGCATGAGAAAATCTAGTGGTTGCCTTGGGTGGCAATAGAAAATACGATTAGAATACTTAACCAAAATGGAACATGTAATTAAAACATGATTAAAGGGTTAAGTGGGATATACTAGAAAAAGGGACAAGCTTAGGTGGGTAGCTTGTGGAGGCCCATTTCAACCAGTAACCCATACGTATCTTTGTGGGCTCGACCCATGTCGAGGACGGGACACGCATACTGGGCTTGACTGTAAGAGGCAAACGGGTTAGCGGTGGCAACGCAAGTCCAACGGGCTTCATATGCGTGAGTGGGCCCGGGCTGGTAGGTAAGCCGTTGTTGCATCGAGTAGATATAAGCCGTGCACCTTTAGTTCCATCAGGTTGCCACATTGGGGAATGATACATCCCACGGTGGGGCCAGCACGGGTATCTACGTTAGGGAGCCGATCGAATGGGAAGTAGTGTGTACACCTAGTGGATTGTAGGGCCCCGTGGCGCCTACTTGGTCACCTAGGGGTATGCAGGTACTAATTAGTAAATTTTATAAGTCCTTGGGTGGGATCAACCTTTAAGTTAGGAACGACTGGTGTGGTGCAGTTTAGTAATTTACCTTAGGGAGGGTAGATGCGTCTTTATCCTTTATCTTCGTTTAGTTGACTGCTTAGGGTAGCCATTCATCCCTATATGTTACCGTATATCAGTTTATGTCTTCTCTGGTTACTTTAACGATTGTATTGTTAAAGTTATAGGACTCGCTCAGACTTATGTCTGACCCTGTTGTTTTTATCTTTTTCCCCAACCCTCAGGTCCTACGGTGGATCCTAGCAGTAGTGGAGCTTGATCGGATTGCTGTTCCAGTCTTTAGGAGCTTGGATAGATGTAAAGCTCCAGTTATCCAGTTATCTTTTCTTTTGTTTGGCTATTGTATGAGAGTGGGATTATGTACTTCTTTATTTTGATGGATATTGTACTTTATTGTGGTTTTATGATGTAACCAGACATGTTTTACTTCCGCTGTTATGAGATGATGTTTTAAAATTTCAAGTACTATTTATACCTGTCTTGTTGTAATTTTTCTGTTCTATATTCACTAAAATACTCCACCGATGCTATGGCATTCCCTTAGTGAGTGATCATAGCGGGAGTGGGGTTACACGTGGTATCAGAGCCAGGTTACCAGAACAGATAAAATTTTTGAGAAAAACTATTTTCTAAGAGTATTTTCGAAGAAAGTATTTTTAAAAAGCATGTCTTCTAAGAGAAAAAGTTTTTGAAAAAGAAAAGCATAATCCCCAATAGCCATATCTTTATCTTTCGGAATCTCCTTTTTGAATCTTTCCTCTTTCGTTTCAGCATGGCTGAAGATCTTAACATCCCGGAGGGTTTAGTTATACCACTATGGTATAGGAGGTTGCAAGAGGCTAGGGCCGCGGCTGCGGGTCCGGCCAATGCTACTACACCAGAGACAACCGCTCCTCCTCCTCAGCCTAGAGTGGATAATTTTGCTAAGGTTTGCAAGGAGTTCAAGGCTATAGGAGGAAAACCTTTTCTTGGTTCAGAGACTTTCGTAGAGGCTAGAGATTGGCTTAAGGAAGTGGAAGAGTTGCTAGATATCTTTGAAGTGGAAGAGGGAAAGAAAGTCAAGTTGGCGGCTTGGTTAATGAAGGGAGAGGCCTCATTCTGGTGGGAGGTCACTAATGGAGAACGCCCTGTTGACTCTTGGGCAGATTTTAAGCAAAGGTTTGGGGCTAAGTTTCTCTCAAGGGCGGAAGAGAATCTGTTTATGGAGAAGTTCTTGAATTTGAAGCAAGGGAATCTCACGGTGAAAGAATATGTCAACAAATTCAATCAATTAGCAAGGTTTGGCATAGAGTTGGTGAATACACCGGAGAAGAAGGCTTTGAGGTTCGTTAGAGGCTTGAACGAACCATTGCAAGGAATAGCTATGACTCACATTCCTATGGGGGCCACTTTTGAGAAGCTTGTCTACATGGCACTTATGCATGAGGATTATAAGAATTCTAAGGCACCAGAGAAAAAGGGGGATCAGAAGAAACCGCAACAGCAACAACAAGGCAAGGGCGGAAAAGGCAATGGTGACAAAAAGAAGACGAAGAAGAAGTGCTTCAATTGTGGAACACCAGGACACCTTAGTAAGGATTGTCGCAAAAAGAAGAAGACCGGTTGCTTTCATTGTGGTGAAGCAGGGCATCTTGTGAAAAACTGCCCAAAGAAGGGGCAGAAGACGGGGTCTACCTCAGGAGGCCAGGTGCAAGCTCTTATAGCACCACCTCAGTCAGGGGGGCAAGTTCAGGTTCTCTCAGTTCCACCGATTCAGCAGAGAGGTAGAACTATTTCCGTTGAAAGTCTGGTTTTTCTGTTTGATCATCCAGTTCGTACTTTGTTTGACTCTGGCGCATCGCATTCTTTTATCTCATCATCGTTAGTTGAGTCACTGCACTTAGACACCAGTCTAGTTGATGATCCCTTGGTTGTCTCAAACCCAATTGGGGGCTCCATATATCTGTCTATGATATGTTTGGGTTTGAAGATTTCTATACTTAGCGTTGAGTTTAGATGTGATGCTTTTGTATTGGGCTTCACGGGCTATGGGTTGATCTTGGGCATGGACTGGTTATCCAGTAATGGTGCCGTTCTTGATTGCGAAAGGAGAGTTGTCAGGCTCATGACCCGCTTGGGTAACACTCTCGAGATCTCTTGCAATCCCATGGAATCTGTTTTGCTAAGTTATCTTGAATCGCTCGATGCTTCGGTCGAGAGTTTGCGTTCTGTCAGAGTGGTCCGGGAATATCCGGATGTGTTTGAAGAAGTGAAGGGTTTGCCTCCGAAGCGGGAGATAGATTTCCGAATTTATTTGGTGGATAATGCCAAACCAGTGTCTTTGCCAGTGCGCCACATGGCTCCTCGTGAGAGAAGAGAACTTCATAAGCAAGTAGGGGAGTTGCTTGAGAAGGGGTTCATAAGGCGGAGTATATCGGAGTGGGGAGCTCCAGTAGTATTTGCCACAAAGGCGGATGGGTCCCTCAGACTTTGTGTGGATTATAGAGAACTTAATAAGCTCACGAAGAAGAATAGACACCCATTACCGAGGATAGATGATCTCTTTGATCAGTTGGTTGGCGCGTCAGTATTTTCGCAGATGGACTTAGCTACAGGGTTTCATCAGTTAAGAGTGGCGGAGGACAGTATAGAGAAGACTGCTTTCCGGACTCCGGATGGTTTTTATGAGTGGCTAGTGATGCCATTTGGGTTGACAAACGCCCCTGCATACTTTGTTGATTTAATGAGTAGAGTGTTCAGAGAGTATCTGAATAAGTTTGTAGTGGTCTTTGTGGATGACATCTTGGTCTTTTCCAAGAATGAAGAAGAGCATGCCTTACATCTCAAGGAAGTGTTGGAGACTCTTCGAGCGCATAGTCTTAAAGCTAAATTCTCTAAATGTCATTTTTGGAGAAGAGAGGTGCGATTCTTAGGGCATGTGGTCTCTAAGGAAGGGATAGCTGTGGATCCCGCAAAGATAGTATCTATCCAGGATTGGAAAGTTCCTAGAAATGTTACCGAAGTAAGAAGTTTCTTGGGGTTGGCAGGATATTATAGGAAGTTCATCAAAGACTTCGCGAAGATATCAGCCCCATTAACCCGCTTGACGAAGAAGAATCTGGTTTTCTCATGGGATGTAGATTGTGATGATGCTTTCCGACGGTTAAAGAGAGCTTTGACCACCGCTCCAGTTTTAGTGCTTCCAGATGGGAGTAAGCCGTTTGTTGTTTATACCGATGCTTGTGGGACAGGATTAGGCGCAGTCTTGATGCAGGAGGGAAGGGTAATAGCCTATGGAGGAAGACAATTGAGAGTGCATGAGAAGAATTACCCTACCCATGATCTAGAGTTGGCCGCGATTGTTTTCGCACTTAAGTCTTGGCGCCATTATCTTCTTGGTGAGAGATTCGAGTTGTTCACCGACCATAAATCATTGAAGTACTTATTCTCTCAGAAGGATTTAAACCTAAGACAGCAAAGGTGGATGGAGTTCTTAGCATCCTATGATTTCGAGATAGCGTATACCCCTGGTAAGGGTAACGTGGTGGCAGACGCCTTAAGTAGAAAAAGGCTATCTTTGAGTCCATTGTTCGTGGAACGACGAAGCTTGGAGTTTCTTTCTTTGTTTGACTTCAGACCTTCTGTTGATTTTGTACCTGGTTTGTTGGCATCCTTGGAGGTTAGACCTACTCTTTTGAGACGGATTGGCGAGGCTCAGCGAGACGACCCACAGTTGGTTGTGTTGGTAGAGAAGCTTATAAGAGGGGAGTCGTCCAGCCATTTGGGTAGATACACCATAGATGATAAGGGATGGTTGCATAGAGACGGTAGACTTTGTGTACCGCAAGATGAGGGTTTGAAGAAGGCTATTTTGGATGATGCACATCGTTCAAGAATGACTATTCATCCCGGTGGAGACAAAATGTACCAAGACATGAAGAGAGTTTTCTTCTGGGCCGGTATGAAGAAAGATGTGGCCGAGTATGTGGCTAGATGCTTAGTGTGCCAACAAGTTAAAGTGGAGCAAAGGAAACCCGGTGGGTTGCTACACCCATTGGAAGTTCCACAGTGGAAGTGGGATAGTGTCTCGATGGATTTCATCGACGGGTTACCGAGATCGAGGAAGGGCAATACGGGAATTTGGGTTGTGGTAGACAGACTTACCAAGAGTGCCCATTTTATACCCGTAAAGAGTAAGAGGACCGCTCCATGGCTTGCTTCAGTCTATGTTAGAGAGATTGTTAGATTGCATGGCGTACCATCCAGCATTGTGAGTGATCGAGATCCTATTTTCACTAGTGAGTTTTGGAGAAGTTTGCAAGAGGCGGTAGGGACTCAGTTGTGTTTGAGCACCGCATATCATCCTCAGACGGACGGTCAGACTGAGAGGGTGAACCGTATCTTAGAAGATCTTTTGAGGCTTTTTATCTTGGATTTTGGAGGTACATGGGAAGAACATCTTCCTTTGGTGGAGTTCGCATATAATAACAGCTTTCAGTCCAGTATTGGTATGGCTCCTTTCGAAGCTCTTTATGGAAGGCCTTGTCGATCTCCTACATGTTGGTGGGAATCTACGGATAAGATCTTGCTTGGGCCGGATATGGTTAGAGAGACTTCAGAGAAGATTGATTTAATTCGAAGAAGGATGAAAGCAGCGCAAGATAGACAGAAATCTTATGCGGATCGGAGAAGGACGGAACTTGAGTTTGAGGTTGGGGATATGGTTTTTGTCAAAGTATCTCCATTGAGAAATGTGGTTCGCTTTGGGTCCGTTGGGAAGTTAGCACCGAGATTTGTTGGGCCATTTCCTATTAAGGAAAGGATTGGACGGATGGCATATAGGGTGGAGTTGCCCGACAGACTTAGTGGTGTTCATGATGTATTCCATGTATCACATTTGAGGAAGTGCTTACATGAGACCGCAGAGGTGGTAGAGCCGAGTTTGCTTAGAGATGTAGAGGTAGAGCGTGATGCGACGATTCGACGAGCTCCTACTCGCATCCTTGGGTCAGAAACTAGGAAGTTGAGGAACAGAGAAGTTCAGCTAGTTAAAGTGCAATGGGGAGATGACGAAAGCAATGCTACTTGGGAGACGGAAGCAAAGATGCGTTCTTTGTATCCATTTCTTTTTGAGAGTATGTCTTTTAACTTCTCCTTTATTGCTTGTCTAGTACTTATCTTATCTTTAGTATATCCTCTCGCTAATACCTATGACCTTTAGATAGGGTAAAACCTATGGTTGAAACATGTGTTTGAAACATGTTATGGTTGATGGATGCATATGGATGCAATTGTTTGCTAGTGGTTGCTCGTGGATGCATATACACACACATTAGGCACTAGATCGGCTCAGTCACTTCATGTTGCATATTGCATAAATGGATGTGGTAGTTAGATTGATGGATGTATCATGGCTGTGTTATCATATGGATGATGCATTTTTGTGTATGGTTGTGCACGCATGTAGAAATTTGTATGTGTCAATAGGGTTTCGCATACATATTGGATGCATGGCACTATCATGGTTTGCATTAAGGAGGTTTACTGTATCAGTAACCGCCTGATTTTCGCATTAGGTAAGTACATATACACACACTTTTGCATATATCCATCCAGCATTTAGAATCTTGTAAGGACAATGATTGCTCGTGGATGATGCTTTGAGTAGATGGATGATTGGATGGTAGGATACGTTCTTCCTAACTTGAAGATTTCGGGGACGAAATCCTTTAAGGAGGGGAGAATGTAACAACCCGTATTTTCAATAACCTGTAATAACATAAATCGAGGCAGAATTTAATTCTAAAATGGGAATCAAGGGAAACGGGCTATGCCATTGCGTTCGTCTCGGAAAAATACGCGAAATAGAGTCCGAGTTTTCGAAAATCGGAGTCCGTATGACCAAGATATGGCCTCGCGAAGTTTCACGAAAATTCCCAAATTAAAGTATACTTAATTAAGTGAAATGGGTTGTGTAGATATATATATATATATATATTGATATATATATATATATAATTGAAAATTTAATAAATAAATATGCAAAAATGCTCAAAACAGCGAATTGGGAGAGGGGAATAACCGAACCGGCCGATTTTTGAAGTCGACCCGAGCCCGCTGGGTCGACTAGGGGTTAATCCAGGGTGTTTGGCTGTCAACCCGTGGGCCGATTCGCTCAAGTGCAGATTTTGCATTTGAATGGTTCTCATGGTCCATCTTTAATCTAAAGGCCCTAGATGGTTCCTACACTTGACTTCTTCCCCAAGACATGCTTTGATGGCTTGGATTGAATCTAGGGTTAATCCTATGGCCTAAAACACTTGCCTAATCTATAAATAAGACCCTAACCTACCCTAATTCATTCATAATTAAACCTAGTGACTAAACTATGGCAAAATGCTAGCTCTCATGGCCTCCACTAATTTTATGAAGAGGGTTGCATACTAATCACTCTCTAATCAACTTCTAATCCCTTCTTAGCATCTTAATCTTCTTCATTTGGTGTTCAAAGTTGCTAGTTGTGAGTTTCTATCACTTTGATGATCTTTTGGTAAACTAATTAGATGAGATGTGATGAGATTTATGGTTTTGTATGTGGGTTAATGAGCTTTGAATCATATGATATGATGTTAGCATTAATCTTATGTTTATGCATGTTGAGTATGTAAGCTTATGCAAGTTTAATATGATGTATGTTATGTTTGCATGATGCTAAATATGCAAGTTGTGGGCTATGTAATCATATGCATGTTATGCAAGTTCATGGTAATATGCTATGCAAGTTACATGTATGTAAATATGCAAGTTACATGTTTGTTAATATGCAAGTTACATGTATGTAAATATGCAAGTTACATGTTTGTTAATATGCAAGTTACATGTTTGTTAATATGCAAGTTACATGTTTGTTAATATGCAAGTTACATGTATGTAAATATGCAAGTTACATGTTTGTTAATATGCAAGTTACATGTTTGTTAATATGCAAGTTACATGTATGTAAATATGCAAGTTACATGTTTCTTTATATGCAAGTTACATGTTTGTTAATATGCGAGTTACATGTATGTAAATATGCAAGTTACATGTTTATTAATATGCAAGTTCATGATGACACATTATGCAAGTCTATAAGCTAATATGCAAGTTTGTTATGCAAAATGAATATGTAAGTTATGTGACATATTATATGCAAGTTATGTGACATGTTATGCAAGTTCATATGCAAGTTATGTGTTTGTTAATATGCAAGATGGCACCTTTGAAACATGTTCATTCATATGCAAGTTGACACCTTTTATATGTGTTATATCATGAACGAAATTACGTGGGAACGATGGGGTAATTAAATGCATAAGTTAATAAGATTGTGTGAAATTAATATAATTATGCATAACACAAAATAAATAAACATAGTATGGGAATTTGCCTATTTGGTTAGGTGTACCCATACTATGTGTTGGGAATTTACCTATTGAGTTAGGTCTACCCCATGGGAATTTACCTATTAAGTTAGGTCTACCCATGTTAAGAAAACTTGATTAATTAGGGATAATTAATATAAAATTATGAGGGTGATTAATTAGGTGTAATTAATTGACTAAGACACGAGGTTGGACTCAGTTGTAGCGTAAAACTGCCCGGACCCAACCGGCTTAACCAGTTGCTACAAATGTTAGCCCAATGTGAGAGGTCTTAGGCACAAACTAAATACGTAATTAATGTAAAGACACGAGGTTAGACTCTGTTATGACATAAGGCTGCCCGGACCCAACCGGCTTAACCAGCGGTCATAAAAGACAGTCTAATGTGAGAGGTCTTTACAAAGGTTACGTTCTTAATTAATTAATTAAGAAACACTTAACCACATTAGCATGTAGAGGGACATGAGGGGTTAAGTGGGTGCCTCGGGTGGCATGAGAAAATCTAGTGGTTGCCTTGGGTGGCAATAGAAAATACGATTAGAATACTTAACCAAAATGGAACATGTAATTAAAACATGATTAAAGGGTTAAGTGGGATATACTAGAAAAAGGGACAAGCTTAGGTGGGTAGCTTGTGGAGGCCCATTTCAACCAGTAACCCATACGTATCTTTGTGGGCTCGACCCATGTCGAGGACGGGACACGCATACTGGGCTTGACTGTAAGAGGCAAACGGGTTAGCGGTGGCAACGCAAGTCCAACGGGCTTCATATGCGTGAGTGGGCCCGGGCTGGTAGGTAAGCCGTTGTTGCATCGAGTAGATATAAGCCGTGCACCTTTAGTTCCATCAGGTTGCCACATTGGGGAATGATACATCCCACGGTGGGGCCAGCACGGGTATCTACGTTAGGGAGCCGATCGAATGGGAAGTAGTGTGTACACCTAGTGGATTGTAGGGCCCCGTGGCGCCTACTTGGTCACCTAGGGGTACGCAGGTACTAATTAGTAAATTTTATAAGTCCTTGGGTGGGATCAACCTTTAAGTTAGGAACGACTGGTGTGGTGCAGTTTAGTAATTTACCTTAGGGAGGGTAGATGCGTCTTTATCCTTTATCTTCGTTTAGTTGACTGCTTAGGGTAGCCATTCATCCCTATATGTTACCGTATATCAGTTTATGTCTTCTCTGGTTACTTTAACGATTGTATTGTTAAAGTTATAGGACTCGCTCAGACTTATGTCTGACCCTGTTGTTTTTATCTTTTTCCCCAACCCTCAGGTCCTACGGTGGATCCTAGCAGTAGTGGAGCTTGATCGGATTGCTGTTCCAGTCTTTAGGAGCTTGGATAGATGTAAAGCTCCAGTTATCCAGTTATCTTTTCTTTTGTTTGGCTATTGTATGAGAGTGGGATTATGTACTTCTTTATTTTGATGGATATTGTACTTGACCTTTATTGTGGTTTTATGATGTAACCAGACATGTTTTACTTCCGCTGTTATGAGATGATGTTTTAAAATTTCAAGTACTATTTATACCTGTCTTGTTGTAATTTTTCTGTTCTATATTCACTAAAATACTCCACCGATGCTATGGCATTCCCTTAGTGAGTGATCATAGCGGGAGTGGGGTGTTACAAGCATTATAGGTAAAAGACACAGAAAGTTACAAGACAGAAATATAAGCAGCGGAAAACAAACATTTATTTCATATGTGGTTCGATAAAAAACCATTACAGTAAATTGTCTCAACATAACTTCCATAACATTTCATCATAATCGCTATCTTGCTTAAAACATAAAGAAGCATATAACATAAATAAAACTGCATAAATCCCCAAGTCTAGTGTGTCCAAAGCCATAGCCAAAGATAAGAGATTCCAAGTCGTACATCACAGAGTCTTCAAGCTTGGAAGATTTACGGTCCAAATTAAGCTGAGTTATTCCCTCCTTGGCTACCTGAGGGGGGGAAACAGAAGAAAAAGAAGACGAAAGAGAAATGGGTTAGACATAAGTCTGAGTAAGTCTAGTGACTTTTCAGTGTGTGAATAAACCAAAGGGTCATGATAGGAATAAACTGAAAATAGGACAGTACCAGAACAACAACTAACATAAAGCTATATAAGGCAGGATAAACCGAATATACATCGCACCCGTGTTTAAATCTCTGCACCTACTTATACTTATCCAACTAGAACCACGTGTTCATGATGAAATGATTCCCTTATATCGATCAGCTCCTACTAGCATGCATTTATCACGTGTGTCCTTCGACCCCCGCTTGACTGCGGATACATGTGCTGGTCCCACCATGGGGTGTATCAAATCCTATGGTGGCAACCCGACACGATTTAAGATGCACAGTGTATGACTACTGATGCTCAATGCCTGAATTTCCACTCCGGAGTACTTGCACGCCCGATACTCCGCCGGAACCTACACTGATCCACCACCGCCGATGTTTTTGACCGCTTATAATCAGCCCAGTAATCATGCCCTACCCTTCCTAGTTCAGGGTCCCATGATACATCTACGTGGGTTACTGCTGAAATGGGTCCCCGTTGCTAGGGTTTTTCAGTCAACATGTTAAATTGGTTAAGTGTCCAAATTTACCTTAACCCCACCCACCAGTTTAGCTAACAAGTTGGATTGGTTCAGTGTTTCCTTAATTGACTTAACCCTACTACTCCTGACTTAGCTTTATTAGAGCACCAACCACTCACATTAGACAGATATTGTTGTGGTCAATGGAGGTACCGGTCTGTTACAGGCAGTTTTACACCACAATTCAGTCTAACCTCAGGTCCTCTTTGGGCTCAATGCACTAACCACACACATTAGACAGGTATTGTTGTGGTCACTGGATGTGTCGATCGGTTCCGTGTAGTTTTACACCACAACTCAGTCTAACCTCGGGTTAGGCATATTCGTCTTTTCTAAATTTATATATTTATCCTTTTATGCTTATATGTAAATTTGTCAACAATTTATTGTTATGGATCACTTTCCTTCTAAATCAAATTCATAATTTTTGGTAAGTAAATTATACCATTTCAATGCCATACCATTTATATGGTTATGAGCCAAATATGTTAATTATGTATAATTCTCATGTTTTCCCCAACGTTACCGCCATTGTACGTTCGCATAATTTCATAAGATGTTAAGCTCGACATTTTAGCCTAACTAATAAACTAAAAGGGGAAAAGGAGGAACTTGCAACATTCCAACGTCATACAAAAATATGGATCTAACTACAGATGTGTCACATGAACTTGGCATAATATACTTTTAATTATGAACATGCAAACTAGATCTATGAAACATGAATAATAAAATAATAGTATTACATAGAACTACCAAAATCTAATTAGACATGTAGTGGTGAACGTGCATAGATTGAATCATTGCTAATATTAATCTAACATAAAGGCATGTGGTTCTAGCATGTAAAGTTGTAGATCTAAACATATAGGTTTACATAGTCATGTTTTTTTTCTTTTAGCCTATAAACTTGCATATATTCATAACATGATAGCATCACTTACTTGCATGAACATGGCATAATTTCTAAATTAACATACAACATGTAGATGTCATCACAAGGTCGTAGATCTAAACATGTATGCATAATGGATCTAAACAATTAGGCATAACCTATATGATTTAGCCTAAAACTTGTATAATATCACCAAACTTACATATGATAATTTCATAACATCGTAGGTTTATTCACCATTTTCCACAAAACATGATAAACCACAATAATTCATAGGCATATACGATAGAACAGACATGAATAAACATAAATCAGCATCACATACAACTTGATACAATTCTATTTTACAATTCATTACAAACCATGTCTTTAATTTATTCGCATATAAAAGATAACTACACTTACAAACTAAAAGGAGTTCTTGAGTTCTGGGATCTGTATTCTGAAATTGAATTGCTCGCCTTTGGTGTAGATTGTTGAATTTTCTTAGTTGAATTAGATTAGATTTAATTTTGACGTCGCTTCAACCTTGCCTTTGAGTTGAAAGAGATGACGGCTATTCTAGTTTCACCATTGACGACATGGACGCCCTTGGTATGAATATTTGTGATTTAGGGTTAAGAGTTAGGTTGTTTTTATAGAGCTTTAACTAATTTAGAGCCATCAGATTAACCCTAGAAATAATTAAGGCCATCCAGTCAAGATAGGATAACACCTCAGCGCTAATGACTCAGCAGGGAGTCAGAAATCGTCATCCTTTCAGATCTGCCCGGAGGGGGGGGGTAGGTCGACCCCAAGTCGACCTGTAGGGTAGGTCGACACTAGGGTCGACCTGGCCTGGGCGGGAATTTTCCTGCCCTCTTCTGTGTTTAAATTTGAATTTCGAAACTTCCGAAGGCCATAACTTCTTCATACGAAGTCCAATTCATGCAAACTCGGACTCTATCTCAACCAGAATTCCGAGACAAACTCAATGGCATACCCCGTTTCCCTTAGTTCTCACATTTAAAATTAATTATTCTTTAATTCATTACATTAAGGTTTATCCAAAACACGGAGTGTTACATTCTCCCCTCCTTAAAGGATTTCGTCCCCGAAATCTTCAAGTCAAGAAGAACGTATATCCTGCCATCCAATCGTCCATCTACTCAACCATCAAACACAGACGTACATTGTCCTTAAAAGGCTTGTAACGCTTTTTGATTATATGCATAATGTGTGTACATGTCCTTATCTAATGCAAAATCAGGTGGTCTACTGATTCAGTTGACCTCCTTAATGCAAGTCATGTAGGTGTCATTCGTCCATAATGTATGAAATCTTCCCTAATCATACTTTCTACATGAGTGCACAATCATTCATACAAATGCAACATCCACATGATAACACACTAGGTTTCAATCATATATAAGTACATACATGCATATGCAGTATGAAAGTGACTGAGCCAATCTAATTCCTAAAGTGTGTGTATATGCATCCACGAGCAACCACCAGCAATCACTTGCAACCACTTGCAACCATCAATCATAACATGTTTCAAATACAATTTTACATCCATTGGTTTCTACCTAAGGATCGAGAATGGCACTGAGGAAAATACTAAAAAGATAGATACGAGTATGAACAAACTTAAGGAAAAGAGATCAAAGATGTACCCTCAAAAAGAAAAGGGTAAGCTGCGCAAATTTTGGCCTCAGTCTCCCAAGTCGCGTCTTCCTCAGCATCACTCCATTGAACTTTCACAAGTTTGACTTTGCGGTTGCGTAGTTTCTTGTCTTCTGTACCCAAGATACGCATTAGAACTCTTCTCACAGTCGCCTCTCGTTCTACTTCTACGTCCTCTAATATGCTTGGCTCCACCACTTCCGCAGACTCATGTAAGCACTTTCGTAAGTGAGAAACGTGAAAGACATTATGAACTCTAGCCAATCTTCCGGGCAGCTCTACTCTGTAAGCCATCTTCCCAATCCTTTCAATGATAGGAAACGGCCCTACAAATCTTGATGCCAACTTTCCTGCGGATTCGGAGCGAATGACATTCCTCAAAGGAGATACTTTAGGAAAACCCTGTCCCCAACCTCAAACTCAAGGTCGTTCCTTCTCTTATCTGCGTAGGACTTTTGTCTATCTTGGGTAGTCTTCATTCATTTTCATATCAAGTTCACCTTCTCTGAAGTTTCTCTAATCATATCTGGTCCAAGTATGAGCTTATCTGTAGACTCCCACCAACAAGTTGGTGATCGGCATGGTCTTCCATATAAAGCTTTGAAGGGTGCCATACCTATGGTGGCTTCGTAATTATTGTTGTGGGCAAACTCCACCAAAGGAAGATGATCCTCCCATGTTCCTCCGATGTCAAGAATGCATAATATCAAGAGGTCTTCTAATACCTTATTCACTCTCTCTGTCTGGTCATCGGTTTGGGGGTGATAGTCCGTGCTTAAGCATAACTGTGTGCCTACAGCCTCTTGCAAGCTCTTCCAAAACTCGCTCGTAAAGATAGGGTCTCGGTCGTTAATAATGCTGGAGGGTATCCCATGGAGTCGGACTATCTCTTTAAGATATATGGATGCTAAAGATGAGGCAGCCCTTCTACTCTTAACGGGTATGAAGTGAGCGCTTTTTGTGAGCCTGTCCACTATTACCCAAATACTAGTATTGACTCTTCTTGACCTAGGCAGCCCATCAATAAAGTCCATCGAGATGCTATCCCATTTCCACTGTGGGACCTCTAGAGGATAAAGAAAACCACCAGGCTTCCTTTGTTCTGCCTTGACTTGCTGACATACTAAGCACTTCGAGACGAATTCAGCTACATCCTCTTCATGCCATCCCAAAAGAAAACCCTTTTGATGTCCTTGTACATTTTGTCTCCACCGGGGTGTATGGTCAACTTGGAATGGTGTGCCTCTTCGAGAACCTTCTTCACCAAATCCCTTACTCGTGGGACGCATAGCCTCCCATCCCGTCTCAACCAACCTTTATCATCGATGGAGTATCTATTGAGGTGACTAGAAGTCTCACCCCTACTCAACTTACCTATCATATCTACTAGCTGAGGGTCTTTACGTTGTGCAGTCCCTATTGAGTCCAAAAGAGTAGGCTGCACCTCTAGCGATGCTAACAAACCAGTCATATGATCGACAGAGGGTCTAAAATCGAAGTTGGCTATGTACTCTAAGCTCTGCCTTTCAAAAAAGAGAGGGCTTAAGGTCAGCTTCTTTCTACTCAAGGCGTGTGATACTACATTTCCCTTGCCAGGGGTATAGGAAATCTCGAAATCGTAAGATGCCAAGAATTCCATCCACCTTTGTTGCCTTAAGTTAAGATCTTTCTGCGGGAAAAGGTACTTCAGTGATTTATGGTCAGTATACAATTTCAAACTTCTCACCTAGGAGATAATGGCGCTAAGACTTAAGCGCAAAGACAATGGCAACTAACTCTAGATCGTGGGTTGGTAGTTTTTCTCATGTATTTTCAGCTATCGGCCTCCATAAGCTACTACCTTCCCTTCTTGCATCAAGACAGCTCCTAATACCGTACCACAAGCATCCATGTATACGGTAAACATCTTGCTCCCATCCGGCAATGTCAGAACTGGGGCAGTCGTTAGAGCTCTTTTTAAGCATTGGAAAGCAATATTGCTATCCAAATCCCAAGTGAAAGTTAAGTTCTTCTTTGTCAACTTTGTAAGTGGAGCTGAGATTTTCACAAAATCTTTGATGAACTTTCGATAAAAGCCCGCTAGCCCGAGGAAGCGTCGGACTTCGGTTGCATTCCGTGGGACCTTCCAATCTTGCACCGCAACTACTTTTGCGGAGTCCATAGCTAATCCCTCTTTGGACACCACATGTCCAAGAAACCTTACTTCTTCTCTCCAGAAGTGGCATTTGGAGAATTTGGCTTTTAACTGGTGTGCACGAAGAGTGTGCATAACTTCCTTTAGATGTTGAGCATGCTCTTCCCCACTCTTCGAGAAAATCAAAATGTCATATACGAAGACCACCACAAACTTATTGAGGAACTCCGTAAACACCCTGCTCATCAAATCAACGAAGTAAGCGTGTGCGTTTGTCAGGCCAAAAGGCATGACAAGCCACTCAAAGAAACCATCCAGAGTTCTGAATGCGGTCTTGTCATGCTGTCTTCATCCACTCTCAGCTGATGAAATCCGGTAGCTAAATCTAGTTGGAAGAAAACCGATGCACCTACAAGCTGATCGAACAAGTCGTCTATTCTTGGGAGTGGGTGCCTATTCCTGTTGGTCAGCTTGTTTAGCTCTCAATAATCAACGCATAGGCGAAACGAACCGTCCTCTTTAGTTGTGAACACTACTGGAGCACCCCATTCAGAAATACTCCGCCTTGTAAACCCCTTCTAAAGCAGCTCTTTAACTTGCTTGCTGAGTTCTTTCCTCTCCCTTGGATCCATGTGTCTAATGGGTAGAGCGACGGGTTTTGCATTACCAACGAGGTATATGCGGAAGTATATCTCCCGCTTCGGAGGTAACCCTTTAACCTCTTCAAAGACATTCGGGTATTCACGGACTACCCTAACATACTGCAAATTGTCAATAGACGCATCCATAGATTCTATATAACTAAGCATAACAGAGTTCATGGGATTACAAGAAATTTCAAGAGTGTTACCAAGGCGAGTCATGAGTCTAACCACTCTCTTTTCACAATCGAGGATGGCACCATTACTGGATAGCCAGTCCATGCCTAGAATTAACCCATAGCCCGTGAAGCCCAAAACATAGGCATTGCATCTAAACCCCACACTTAATATAGAAATTTCTAAATCAAAACAAATCATTGACAAATAAGTTGAGCCCCCAACTGGATTTGAAACAACCACGGGATCCTCTACTAAACTGGTGTCTAGGTGCAGAGATTCAACTAAAAGTAGATATAAAAGAGTGTGATGCGCCAGAATCAAAGAGTGTATGAATAGGATTATCAAAAAGATAAACTAAACTCTCAACCAAAACATTTCTACCTTGTTCTTGTGGAGGTGCCATGAGAGCGTGAAGCTGCCCTCCAGAATTAGATCCAACTCTCTGCCCTTGCCCTTGCTTTCTTGGGCAATCCCTAGCCATGTGTCTTGTCTCGCCGCAATGGAAACAGCCACTCATCTTTCTTTTCTTCTTCTTGCAGTCCTTAACCAGATGTCCAGGAATGCCACAAAAATTACACTTCCTCTTGTCACGGGTTTTGTTATTTTTCCCGTCTTTCTTGGAATCCGTCTTCTTACTCTGTGATCCTTCCCTTTTCTTATCTTGAGATGCTTCCACTTTTGTCTCCTTCTTGCCTGCCTTATCTTCTTCTTGTAACAGTGCCATATCCACCAGTCTTTCATAAGTTGCACCCATAGGTATATGGGACATAGCTATGCTGTGCAGTGGCTCGTTCAATCCTTTAACGAAGCGGAGAGCCTTCTTATGTGGAGTGCTTACTAACTCCAGTCCGAACCTAGCCAGCTGGTTAAATTGATTAACGTATTCTTGACCGACATATTTCCCTGTCTGAGAGCTAAGAACTTCTCCATATGTAGGCTTCGTTCAGCTTGTGAGAGGAATTTCATTTCAAACCTCATCCTAAAATCCATCCAAGTTTCAATTAGTCTTTCAGTGTTAGTGACTTTCCACCAATAGGAAGCTTCATCTTTGAGCAACCATACCGCCAACTGTATCTTTTTGCCTGTCATCCACTTCGAAGTTCTCGAACAAATCCTCAGTTTCTTTGAGCCAGTTTCTTGCTTCCATGAAGGATTCATGTCCATTGAAGTTCTTTCCACCTATGGCTCGAAAGTCCCTACATATTTTTGAGAAAGCATTCGCTCGAGGAGGAGGAGGAGGAACCGTTGCAGCTGGGGAAGGAGGAATGTCTGCTGGGCCTGCATCGTTGGCCTTAGCCTCTAGGTAACTCCTGAACCAGCCGGGTATCGGTACACCCTCTGGAAGGTTAAGATTCCCAGACATGCTAAAACGAAAAATGAAAGATTCAAGACAAAGGATGTAAAGATAATGCATATGGCTTTGGGGAATTATGCATTTTAAAGTAAAATAACACTTTTTCTTGAAAAATGCTTCTTTTTGAAAATAGTTTTCAAAAACTTTTATATGATCTAGTAAACATTTGCTCTGATACCAAATGAAACACCCCACCTCCGTTAAGATTACTCACAAAGGGAATGCCTTAACTTCGACGGAGCATTATAGGTAAAAGACACAGAAAGTTACAAGATAGAAATATAAGCAGCGGAAAACAAACATTTATTTCATACGTGGTTCAATACAAAAACCATTACAGTAAATTGTCTCAACATAACTTCCAAAACATTTCATCATAATCTCTGTCTTGCTTAAAACATAAAGAAGCATATAACATAAATAAAACTGCATAAATCCCCAGGTCTAGTGTGTCCAAAGCCATAGCCAAAGATCAGAGATTCCAAGCCGCACATCACAGAGTCTTCAAGCTTGGAAGATGGACGGTCCAAATTAAGCTGAGCTATTCCCTCCCTGGCTACCTGAGGGGGGAGAATGGAAGAAAAAGAAGACGAAAGAAAAATGGGTCAGACATAAGTCTGAGTAAGTCTAGTGACTTTTCAGTGTGTGAATAAAGCAAAGGGTCATGATAGGAATAAACTGAAAATAGGACAGTACCAGAACAACAACTAACATAAAGCTATATAAGGCAGGATAAACCGAATATACATCGCACCCATGTTTAATTCTCTGCACCTACTTATACTCGTCCAACTATTACCACGTGTTCATGGTGAAATAATTCCCTTATATCGATTAGCTCTTACTAGCATGCATTTATCACATGTGTCCTTCGGCCCCCGCTTGACTGTAGATACCTATGCTGGTCCCACCACGGGGTGTATCAAATCCTATGGTGGTAACCCAACACAATTCACGATACACAGTGTATGACTACTGATGCTCAGTGCCTGCTTTTTCCAATTCGGAGTACGTGCACGCGCGATACTCCGCCGGAACCTACACTGATCCACCACCGCCAATGTTTTTGACCGCTTATAATCAGCCCAGTAATCGTGCCCCACCCTGCCTAGTTCAGGGTCCCATGATACATCTACGTGAGTTACTGCTGAAATGGGTCCCCGTTGCTAGGGTTTTTCAGTCAACATGTTGAATTGGTTAAGTGTCCAAATTTACCTTAACCCCACCCATCAGTTTAGCTAATATGTTGGATTGGTTAAGTGTTTCCTTAATTGACTTAACCCTACTACTCTTTGACTCAGCTTTATTAGAGCACCAATCACTCACATTAGACAGGTATTGTTGTGGTCACTGGAGGTGCCGGTCGGTTCCGGGCAGTTTTACACTACAACTCAGTCTAACCTCAGGTCCTCTTTGGGCTCAACGCACTAACCACCCACATTAGACAGGTATTGTTGTGGTCACTGGATGTGTCAGTCAGTTCCGGGCAGTTTTACACCACAACTCAGTCTAACCTCTGGTTAGGCATATTCATCTTTTCTAAATTTATATATTTATCCTTTTACGCTTATATGTAAATTTGCCAACAATTTATTATTATGGATCATTTTCCTTCTAAATCAAATTCATAATTTTTGGTAAGTAAATTATACCATTTATATGGTTATGAGCCAAATATGTTAATTATGTATAATTCTCATGTTTTCCCCAACGTTACCCCCGTTGTACATTCGCAAAATTTCATAAGATGTTAGGCTCGACTTTTTAGCCTAACTAATAAACTAAAAGGGGAAAAAGAGGAACTTGCAATATTCCAACATCATACAAAAATATGGATCTAACTACAGATGTGTCACATGAACTTGGCATAGTATGCTTCTAATTATGAACTTGCAAACTAGATCTATGCAACATGAATCATAAAATAATAGTATAACATAAAACTACCAAAATCTACTTAGACATGTAGTGATGAACTTGCATAGGTTGAATCATTGCTAATATTAATCTAACATAAAGGCATGTGGTTCTAGCATGTAAAATTGTATATCTAAACATATAAGTTTACATAGTCATGTTTTTTTTTCTTTTAACCTATAAACTTGCATATATTCAAATCATGATAGCAATAATTACTTGCATAAACATGGCATAATTTCTAAATTAACATACAACACATAGATGTCATCACAAGTTCGTAGATCTAAATATGTATGCATAATGGATCTAAACAACTAGGCATACACTATATGACTTAGCCTAAAACTTGTATAATATCACCAAACTTACATATGATAATTTCATTACATCATAGGTTTATTCACCAATTTCCACAAAACATGATAAACCAAAATAATTCATAGGCATATATGATAGAACATACATGAATAAACATAAATCAGCATCATATACAACTTGATACAATTCTATTTTACAATTCATTACAAACCATGTCTTTAATTCATTCGCATCTGAAAGATAACTACACTTACAAACTAAAAGGAGTTCTTGAGTTCTGGGATCTATATTCTGAAATTGAATTGCTCGCCTTTGATGTAGATCGTTGAATTTTCTTAGTTGAATTAGATTAGATTTAATTTTGACATCGCTTCAATCTTGCCTTTGAGTCGAAATAGATGACGGCTATTCAAGGTTCACCATTGACGGCATGGCCGCTCTTGGTATGAATATTTTTGATTTAGGGTCAAGAATTAGGTTGTTTTTATAGAGTTTTAACTAATTTAGAGCCGTTAGATTAACCCTATAAATAATCAAGGCCATCCAGTCAAGATAGGATAACACCTCAGCCCTAATGACTCAGTAGGGAGTCAGAAATCGTCATCCTTTCAGATCTGCCCGGGTGGGGGGGGGGGGTAGGTCGACCCCCAGATCGACCCCTAGGTCAACCCCTAGGTCGACCCCTAGGTCGACCCCTAGGTCAACCTATAGGGTAGGTCGACACTAGGGTCGACCTGGCCTGGGCGGGAATTTTCCTTCCCTGCCCTCTTCTGTGTTTAAATTTGAATTTTGAATTTTTCGAAACTTCCAAAGGCCATAACTTCTTCATACAAAGTCCAATTCAAGCAAACTCGCACTCTATCTCAACCAGAATTCCAAGACGAACTCAATGGCATATCCCGTTTCCCTTAATTCTCACATTTAAAATTAATTATTCTTTAATTCATTACATTAAGGTTTATCGAAAACACGGGGTGTTACATTATTCATATGATTTCATAGCAATTTTGACTCACATTTTTTAATACTAATTTTGATTCCTTATTTTATTAAGATTTACAAATTTGTATATTTAACTCAATATTATATATAGATGATTTTTATGTATTAAATATGTAATTTAAAATATAAGAAGTTATAGCCATATAGTTTAATTTATATCCAGATTTCATAATTTTTTTATACTATAGATTTCTTTTAAAAAAATTAACATATAAATGATTCTTTAACAAATTCAATTATTTTGATTTCTAAAGGTTAAATTTTAAATTGATTTGTACCAAAATATAAATAATAAATTAAATTTTAAGTTTTTTTAAAATCAGTTTTTATATACATATAAACATATGTTTATACTTTACTTCATATGATAAAATTATATATTCTCTTTGAGGATCTTTAATGTTTACTATATTATTTTTAAAGAAGCACCTTACTAAGATTATACAAATTCATACTTCTCATAAATTATTCTAAATAATTTACTGCTTATCATGAATATATTTTTGTTAATCATCTTTCAACCTCTTTCACTAGTATTATTAACTTAAGTCTAGAAACTAAAATATTAAAATAATTTATAATATGCATTATAGTTTAGATAGGACCTTAAACATATTTTAACCGAAATAGATATCATCATCAAATCATTCTGCATATTAAGTCATAACATACATCATAAGTTGCATTTTATTGCTTTGCATATGACATACTACATTATAACCGACACACTGCATTACCTATAAACTTATAACTTCACATAACAAATATACTATATGGGGAATTATTGTCTTAGAAATATATAGGATTATTAACTAAACACATAATTCCAAGGAATCTTAATAAAATGAAACCCTCTCATTTATAGAATTCCTTAACTAATTAGAATTATCACTTGTATATAACTTATCATATTTCTTACCATTTAATAATTATCTTCCCTACATCTTTAGTATCATTACTAGTTTCCTTAATCTAAGTCTAGGAATCAGTGTATAACCCTGTCGTGTTGAAATAAATGATTTATTAGGTATTACCCATCATTTTTTTTATCAAAAATCTTAAATGACTCTTAGAATAATATATATCATAATCATGTCATTATACATGATTATTATCATATTAGATACCATACTACATTTCATATTACAATATATATATTATATCATAAATTATAGTTCATAACATAACTTATTTTACATGTTGTATTTCTAGTTCACACTGCATGTTAAGCTACACATTGCATACATACTATTTTGCATTACATAGTCATCTTAACTCCACACATTAGAATTATATTTTATTTAGGATAGTACATGATTATTGGTTTTTAATTGATTTGATTATTTTTCTTGACTTGATTGTTTTATTGAATTGATTCACTTGTTTGGCTTATTTGGTTTGTTTTGTTTGGCTTGATTTGATTGACTTGTTTGAATTGTTTGACATGGTTAAATTTCGTTAGTGATTAATAGATATGTTAGAAATATACTTGTGCATCTGTTGTTGATAAGAGCTTTATAGGTTTCATAATAAATAGAAGTTATAAGAAATGTTTGGTTTTATATTTGAATTTATTTAAATTGATGTTTTGTGGCAACAAAACTTAAATTGATTAATTGGATTAATTACTTTACTTATATCATAACTTTAAGGATATCTTATTAAAGTAAATTTTTAGTCCAGATTAAAAGCCTTATTATAGTTTTAAGGGAATTATAGCTTAGAATAGGTTTAGTATAGTATTAGATTAAGGGGGAGTCTTAGAGTTTCTAAGGATTAGTTAAAGGTTCAAGAATACTTTGATTGATTTAATTATTTAGATTACTTGTTTGAATTGCTTGTTTGCTTGAATTGCTTGTTTGTTTG